>CM069858.1:4806200-4828700 GCA_036172795.1 Pelodytes ibericus | reverse complement strand
ATTTTTTCCAACTCAGCTATTTTGGCCTTAAAGGACAATTACACTTCCTCTTTAAAGAAAGCAAGGGTTAAAAAAAAACAAAAAAAAAACACATGGTCTCAGCGCTGCCTCACAGGTGAGGCAGAGCCGGTGGGGAGGCTGGAACACACTAACACTGTCAGCGGGGCACGACTGCGCAGGAGAATTTGCTCGAGAAATCTGTCACAACACCTGTTCTGACCGAAGTCTCTGCGCTCCAAGTCCCAACGGCTGTCCGTGGGGCACATGCGCAGTAGCGCAATCCCACGGACACAGGGACTGGACACAGAGACACTTGTCCTTTATTAAAGAGGATAGAGGATTACGAACATTCTGAAAGTGTCCCAGTCACCATGGACACCAAGGTTCCTGCGCATGACGCCACTTTTAGAACTCTGCCCCGGGATTGCCCTTTACCCAGAATCCCTTGCTGTGCAATCCCTTTTTATCCGTTTATTTCAGACGGATCCACAAGACCCATTACGACGGACAGTTTTGCTTAACGTGGGGGGATTTCCGCTACGTTGGCGGGGGTCAGCAGACAGAAATGCCGAATTCAAAAAAAGATAAACAAACCTAGAGTGAAACGCTTTGGCAATTTTGTGTTGTTATTCTTACATCGTCTACTAAAAAAGGCACCACAGCCCGCCAAATACTCGGCACTCTCTGGGACCAATTCAGCTGTAACCGCCTGTATAATCACAGTAATCTTAAGATTAGCACAGCTTCCTCCTTGGATACACACGGCTATACCAGGCATGTGGAAGAGACCGAGATTTAGTTTAAAAAATGATTATATTTACAAACTTAATTTCTCTTTCAAATGACTTCGCTATTACAAACATATCCTAAGAAAAACAACATTTCATTCCAGCGATATTATACGTTCCATACAACTGAATTTATTGGGGATTTCAAAATGTGGGGTTTACATCACTTTGTTTTGGTCTATACAGTACTTTTTTTTTTTATTTATTTTTTTTTACCAGATTCCTACAACACAGGAGTGTCATTTTATTTACTTTCCACGTGTAAAATTTGACACAAAAACCAGCTTGTGTGAATATGTTCCCGGGGCAATCTGAAATCCAGGAAAAAAACCACAAAATTAAAAAAAAAAAAAATTTTTTTTTTAAAAATGTAAATATTCTCGATGGAGACCAACCAGGTCATGGGAGATGGGGAAGGGGGTGGAAAGTGAGCGAAAATATATAATCTCCAGAAAATATTATGCTGGTAGGACACACAGGTCTCTCGCAAAGCAGAAAGGCAAACGTTTTATCTTCTATAAGGAGGCGAAAAATATTCAAAAGTATTTTTAATACTTTTTTTTAGGTTTTAGTTTGCGTTCAACTTTCTTTTTGGAAGCAATAAAACGAATTGTCCAATTAGAACTTTATTAAAAGGGAGGTCAACCTAAACATCGCTTATACTGTGAAAGTAGAGAATAAAAAAGAAATTTGAAAAATGACCTATACATTGTGTTAGCAGTATGGCAGCAAATGGATAAAACATATGTTTTATATGTGTCTTAGGTTGACAGTGTTTCTTTAATAGGATTGTCGGAAGGCCGGTAAAAAAAAAAAAAAAAAAAAAAAAAATAGTTTTGAAGCCAATGTTACGTTTATGGGAAAAAAAATGTATTATCCTTTAAAGTTTTTTTTTTTTTTGTTTGTTTCATTTTTGTTCTAAAATTTTGAGGCTAAAGAAAAAAAAATGTAAAAAAAAATATTCCTGTTCCCTTTTCCCATGGAGCTACCGTACCAATCGTGGAGAGCTGGCTGAATTCCAGGATAGCCCATTTCTAAAAGAAAGAAATACATTTTATTTTGAAACGTGCAGAAGTGCATTTAAGACTGCGCCGAAAATCTGCCACGAGTGACGAAACAATCAATTCAGGTACAAAAAATCCCGTAATATATAATAAAAAAAAAAAAAAAAACATGCAATCTCGATTTCACAAAATCAATCCGATTGCACTTTTTTTTTTACTTTTCAAAAACTCAAATATTTGATAGGGATAATGTTTTTTATTTTATTTTTATAGACAGTATCTCATGCTCTGTAGGGTCTTTTTTTTTTTTGTCTCCTTTTTTAAACCAAGTCCTGGATGACGTTGAGGATTTTTTAGCATCTTTGGCACACTGCAAAGATACATGACAAGAAGCAGTAAGACAGGAGACAAATTAAAGTGAATCCCTTTCTAATCAGCAAAAAAACCAAACAAACAGCCAAAACAGAGGCTCTGCAGCTACAGCCAATGGATCACCAAACTGCTGATTAATTAATTGGATAATTAGCGCAGTATGAACACTTTGCTAATCACTATCTTTAATCCAACTCCTCCTACCTACTATAGACAGCCATTCATTATAAACACAGACACAAAAGCAGAAAGAAAGCCCTGTCCAACAAGGAAAAAAACAGTTACTGCTAAATTAAGGTTCACAGTATATTATATACATAGTAAGTAATAGAAAAAAAACCAAAGATCAGGGATGGGTTTTTAGCACACACATCACAGGAGACCATAAAAACTAACAGTAGCTGGTACAGGATGAATTTGTGAAAGAAACGCAAACAGGCTGTAGTCTGCTATAAAAGATGATGATGTCTGCCTCCAGCATCTTTATTTAACCCAGGAGAAGTATTCATTCTTGGGACCAAACTCTAACTAGGACGATTTATACAGACCTGAAGTGGAAAGGATCCTGGATATTAAATGAGAAATCCCATAATAATTACAGAGAAATTATGCATAAAAAGCAATTATATTTGAATATTTCAGGAACAATACATCATAGAAACTTATTTTGTAAAGTAAATGAATTCATATTAAAAGTGGGTTTTTGAGAATCTTTCTGACTTTTATCCCACTTTAAATTTTGTCTTCTCTAGAGACACACAACCTGGAACATGAGACTGTAAGTACTGCCACCATAAATTATACTTTCATTAGTCCCTGGCCTTATCTTATATCCAGGATAGCCTTATACCTATCCCATGCATGCTTAAACTCCTTCACTGTATTAACCTCTACCACTTCTACTGGAAGGCTATTCCATGCACCCACTACCCTCTCAGTAATGTAATACTTTCATTAGTCCCTGGCCTTATCTTATATCTAGGATAGCCTTATACCTATCCCATGCATGCTTAAACTCCTTCACTGTATTAACCTCTACCACTTCTACTGGAAGACTATTCCATACATCCACTACCCTCTCAGTAATGTAATACTTTCATTAGTCCCTGACCTTATCTTATATCTAGGATAGCCTTATACCTATCCCATGGATGCTTAAACTCCTTCAATGTATTAACCTCTACCACTTCTACTGGAAGGCTATTCCATGCACCCACTACCCTCTCAGTAATGTAATACTTTCATTAGTCCCTGACCTTATCTTATATCTAGGATAGCCTTATACCTATCCCATGGATGCTTAAACTCCTTCAATGTATTAACCTCTACCACTTCTACTGGAAGACTATTCCATACATCCACTACCCTCTCAGTAAAGTAATACTGTCATTAGTCCCTGACCTTATCTTATATCTAGGATAGCCTTATACCTATCCCATGCATGCTTAAACTCCTTCACTGTATTAACCTCTACCACTTCTACTGGAAGACTATTCCATACACCCACTACCCTCTCAGTAAAGTAATACTGTCATTAGTCCCTGACCTTATCTTATATCCAGGATAGCCTTATACCTATCCCATGCATGCTTAAACTCCTTCATTGTATTAACCTCTACCACTTCTACTGGAAGACTATTCCATACATCCACTACCCTCTCAGTAATGTAATACTTTCATTAGTCCCTGACCTTATCTTATATCTAGGATAGCCTTATACCTATCCCATGGATGCTTAAACTCCTTCAATGTATTAACCTCTACCACTTCTACTGGAAGACTATTCCATACATCCACTACCCTCTCAGTAAAGTAATACTGTCATTAGTCCCTGACCTTATCTTATATCTAGGATAGCCTTATACCTATCCCATGCATGCTTAAACTCCTTCACTGTATTAACCTCTACCACTTCTACTGGAAGACTATTCCATGCATCCACTACCCTCTCAGTAATGTAATACTGTCATTAGTCCCTGACCTTATCTTATATCCAGGATAGCCTTATACCTATCCCATGCATGCTTAAACTCCTTCACTGTATTAACCGCTACCACTTCTACTGGAAGACTATTCCATGCATCCACTACCCTCTCAGTAATGTAATACTATCATTAGTCCCTGGCCTTATCTTATATCTAGGATAGCCTTATACCTATCCCATGCATGCTTAAACTCCTTCATTGTATTAACCTCTACCACTTCTACTGGAAGACTATTCCATACATCCACTACCCTCTCAGTAATGTAATACTTTCATTAGTCCCTGGCCTTATCTTATATCTAGGATAGCCTTATACCTATCCCATGCATGCTTAAACTCCTTCACTGTATTAACCTCTACCACTTCTACTGGAAGACTATTCCATGCATCCACTACCCTCTCAGTAATGTAATACTTTCATTAGTCCCTGGCCTTATCTTATATCTAGGATAGCCTTATACCTATCCCACACATGCTTAAACTCCTTCACTGTATTAACCTCTACCACTTCTACTGGAAGGCTATTCCATACATCCACTACCCTCTCAGTAATGTAATACTTTCATTAGTCCCTGGCCTTATCTTATATCTAGGATAGCCTTATACCTATCCCACACATGCTTAAACTCCTTCACTGTATTAACCTCTACCACTTCTACTGGAAGGCTATTCCATACATCCACTACCCTCTCAGTAATGTAATACTTTCATTAGTCCCTGGCCTTATATCTAGGATAGCCTTATACCTATCCCACACATGCTTAAACTCCTTCACTGTATTAACCTCTACCACTTCTACTGGAAGACTATTCCATGCATCCACTACCCTCTCAGTAAAGTAATACTTTCATTAGTCCCTGGACTTATCTTATATCTAGGATAGCCTTATACCTATCCCACGCATGCTTAAACTCCTTCACTGTATTAACCTCTACCACTTCTACTGGAAGACTATTCCATGTATCCACTACCCTCTCAGTAATGTAATACTTTCATTAGTCCCTGACCTTATCTTATATCTAGGATAGCCTTATACCTATCCCATGCATGCTTAAACTGCTTCACTGTATTAACCTCTACCACTTCTACTGGAAGACTATTCCATACATCCACTAGTAAAGTAATACTTCCTGGTATTGCGTTTAAATCTGTGCCTCTCTAATTTAAAACCGTGTCCTCTTTTTGTGGTAGTTTTTCTTCCTTTAAATATACTCTACTCTGTTACAGTGTTTATTCCCTTTATGTATTTAATGTTTCGATCATATCCCCCCATGTCTCGTCTTTCTTCCAAGACTTCAGATTCGTTTTATTCTCCACAGTGGAATTAATGGATAATTGTAAAGATATTATTAAACACAAAGCTAAATATCACAAGCAATATCCATAAAAACAAAACAATAAACAATGAAACAGCAAAACATTGTGAAAGTGCCACAAAAAACCCCACAAAAATGAGGGACCAGAAACCCCATTCTCTTGTAACCCGTCTACATACCATTGGAGCGATGAATACAGGTGTGTTGGTTATCACTTAGGAAGAAGCCATCTCTGCACTGGCATTCGTAGCTCCCCATTGCATTTACACAGATCTGTTGGCATCCACCATTATTATCAAGGCATTCGTCCACGTCTGTGCAAAAAGAAATAGAAGAAATCGTAAAAAAAAAAAAAAAAAAAGCTAATTTCTACTTTGTACCACTACTTTGTACTCCATTCCGTTACAGTATGTTCATTACAAACACTTAAATTAATAATAAGACCTCTTATATTTAAAAATGTGCATGTTTCTATATCTCATTTTCTTTTTGTAAATCAGATTTTTATTGGGTTTTCAAATAAGATTTACAGTACATAAACAAATCATAAGTGTGGGGGGGGGGGGGGGGGGTGACACAGGGACTATATACGAGAGGAGGGAGTAGGGCCGGGAGGTGAGTGGGGGGGGGGGGGGGGGGAGTGGGGCCAGGCCATGCAAATCTAAAATAATTCCATTAAGGCTCAGAGCAATATCAAAAACACAATTAAAACAATATTATAGAAACGGTCGAGATCATACACAAGTCAGAGATATCTCCAGTTTTAAGATACAAAATATCAGAACATCTATATCTCATTTTTAAAGTGAACAGAGCAAGGCACTACTGGAAAAAAAAAATGGGATGCCATTCACAGAGAATGCTATGAAACAAGAGGGCCACGCAAAAAAAACCAAAAACAGCCATTTAGTATGAGGATAGTGGTCACCTTGCACAGGTGCAGTAGTTAGAAACTAACATGGGTCATTATGTGCTGCCCCCTGCTGATCATGTAAAACTAAAAACTGTTTTTGGGATGGATAGCTAGTAACACGACTGGTAAAGTAAAAACCAACCCAAATTTAGCCCCTAAGAATTAAAACGAGCATTTTTTATATATTCATACTGTAATTTTTTTTTGGGGGGGGGAAGGGATTATTTATAGGTTAGTCGCTCAAGGACATGAAGGTTTAGATCCATAAGCATCTCCGCCTTTGTTCTTCTAGGCAAAGGCAGGCTTCAGGCCTATAGGAACAGCAGGCAAACTATAAAGAGCATTATTAGGTGGGGGCTTTATAGAGTCCAGGCTATGAACAGAACAGCATGATTCAATTACTAAAAAGTCATAACCTCCCGACCATGTCAGCTCGATGAATGAAAGAAGGGCTTTTATAAAACCTCAGTTTGTATTGTTATTTCATAAGAGAATCTATAAAATGGGGGGGGTTGGGTGGGGGGTGAAGGTAACTCCTACTGACTGTCTGGCCTGTTCTCTTTTTTCAAAGTGACATTTCAGATCAGCGCCAGGAGGGTTCACTCTCGCGTCCGTCCGCTAGGTGAATTAGGATTTTCATCTTTAAAGGGACAGATTTGCAAGTCGAATGCCCCCTGGTTGCCCCTTGAAACCTTTCCGAAGCCGGTCAGTCTCCATCGTGGGACCCACACCGGCTTTTACCCTTACCAAAGGGATTGTAGACTGGGGTAATAGTGGCTAATCTTTACCACCCCAGGTATTGTACACTTCCCATGATGCTCAGGTACATGCCGGGCTGTTAGTTACTACCACCATGGTTATATAAATTGTCCTATTACTTTTGTAACATTTGCCTCCCACCTGGAAACCCCTCTCCTGAGCCAACACAGGTAAACAATGGGGAGGAGGTATTGGGGTACTGGGGAGGATATTTTGTGGTAATTACTGATTTCCACAAGGCTGTTTTGATATGTGGTCCATTCATCATGGGAACCAACGGAATGTTCCGCAGTCACCATGGGAACCAACGTAATGTTCCGCAGTCACCATGGGAACCAACGGAATGTTCCGCAGTCACCATGGGAACCAACGGAATGTTCCGCAGTCACCATGGGAACCAACGGAATGTTCCGCAGTCACCATGGGAACCAACGTAATGTTCCGCAGTCACCATGGGAACCAACGGAATGTTCCGCAGTCACCATGGGAACCAACGGAATGTTCCGCAGTCACCATGGGAACCAACGGAATGTTCCGCAGTCACCATGGGCACCAAAGGAATGTTCCGCAGTCACCATGGGAAACAAAGGAATGTTCCGCAGTCGCTGTGGGAGCCAACGGAATGTTCCACAGTCGCCATGGGAACCAACGGAATGTTCCACAGTCACCACTGGAACCAACAGAACGTTCCTGAAGTTTATAATCACTTTTAGATCTTTACCACAGAAAGCCTTCTGTAACCCCACAATATGAAATCTGGGGATGTTAGAATTGAACCACAGGCCCCATAAATGTAATCATATTACATGTGTAGTACAGTCTAAGTCCCGTATTTTATTAAATAAAAGACAAAAAGAAACAGATCGGTCTCATCAGTATCGTCAAGACTTCTGATCTAAAAACTGCAAATAAAGTGTAATAGAGTCACTGCTGTTACTATAGTAACAGTCCCGCCCATCTCTCCAAGCCCCTCCTCCTTATTGGAATGTCACTGGATTTAGAAGCCCCGCTGAAAATATTTTCAATGTAAAACTACAGATGAACTATACCTTGTAAAGTAAAAATAAGTGTATTTCACAGATATTAAACACCTGCAGAACATGCAGAAAATGAGTGAGGTGGAACTGCTCTTTCACATGAAGAACATCGCAGGGTCTGAAACTTATGGGAATTTTTTGCTCATCTACTTCGCTGGTTGGAAACAAATCTGTTTTATTCCGGCTCCTTCCGTCTCCTGCTCCAGGCTTTTCCTACACTCGCTGTGCGTTTACCAGTCTCGGGCTCGGAAAAAAAACCACAAAATTCCCTCCATGATACGGAGAACAAACTTTACAAAAATAAAATATATATATATTATCCCCTGCATTGCCTCTGTGCAAGTCACGTCCCTCTGCAACGTACACAGGATTTAGTTACAGACAAAATGTCCCCCAAATTCTGAGGTGATCTCCAGTCTGTTTGCTAAGTGCTTTGGAGGCGCTAGGTGTTTCTGTGAATGGCGGGTGGTGTCAGGGAGCGTGGGAAATGGCAGGTTACCCTCGGCATTCACACTGCTCAATGTAAACACCTCTCCCCTGCTGATCACCCCAATTGTTCCCATTTATTCAGCAGACCAGAGTACACGATCCCTGCATACACTGCCTGTATATATATATTTTTTTTTTCAAACTTAAGGCCAAAGTAGCCGATTTGGAGGGCGGATTCTCCCACTCGGCTACTTTGGCCTTACACTTGAAATTCTCTTCTCAATTACTTGCAATTCTCTCCTTCGTGAACAAAACTTCACAGAAAGTCAAGTTTGCACTAGAATGTATTAGTTAGTTACATAATGTTTTCGTACATAACCCCCATTATGGAGGCATAGGGAACATATAAATACAATATATAATTACATTACTTTAACATTTATTTATATAGTGCCAACAATTTATGTAGCGCTAGGTACAGAGATTACATCTCTTATATACAATGAAACCTCCACCAAGTCTGATCTTTATCCCATGGAGAGAAATACGTCCGGGATTAAATTCACCATGCTTGTGCACCCCTGCTATGCAGCACCCCCGTATACAAAGGCCATGGGGGCACAAGTGCAGAACTGGCTCCCCAATCCTCATATTGTGACACCATGTGTGTTCATAGGGAATATAGTTAATTAATCAAGGTAATTCCTGTGGGATCCCCTCGTTAATTAACTACTGCTTCCCCCGGAACACACTTCTAATATATGTATGCACACACACTGCAAGTATAGTTATCATTCACCTGGTATTATTATATGTCTGCTCTGTACAGACTCCTGTGTAATATATGTATGTACACACTGCAAGTATAGTTATCATTCACCTGGTATTATTATATGTCTGCTCTGTACAGACTCCTGTGTAATATATGTATGCACACACTGCAAGTATAGTTATCATTCACCTGGTATTATTATATGTCTGCTCTGTACAGACTCCTGTGTAATATATGTATGCACACACTGAAAGTATAGTTATCATTCACCTGGTATTATTATATGTCTGCTCTCTACAGACTCCTGTGTAATATATGTATGCACACACTGCAAGTATAGTTATCATTGACCTGGTGTTATTATATGTCTGCTCTGTACAGACTCCTGTGTAATATATGTATGCACACACTGCAAGTATAGTTATCATTCACCTGGTATTATTATATGTCTGCTCTCTACAGACTCCTGTGTAATATATGTATGCACACACTGCAAGTATAGTTATCATTCACCTGGTATTATTATATGTCTGCTCTGTACAGGCTCCTGTGTAATATATGCACACATTACAAGTATAGTTATCATTCACCTGGTATTATTATATGTCTGCTCTGTACAGACTCCTGTGTAATATATGTATGCACACACTGCAAGTATAGTTATCATTCATCTGGTATTATTATATGTCTGCTCTGTACAGACTCCTGTGTAATATATGTATGCACACATTGCAAGTATAGTTATCATTCACCTGGTATTATTATATGTCTGCTCTGTATAGACTCCTGTGTAATATATGTATGCACACACTGCAAGTATAGTTATCATTCACCTGGTATTATTATATGTCTGCTCTGTACAGAGTCCTGTGTAATATATGTATGCACACATTACAAGTACAGTTATCATTCACCTGGTATTATTATATGTCTGCTCTGTACAGACTCCTGTGTAATATATGTATGCACACACTACAAGTATAGTTATCATTCACCTGGTATTATTATATGTCTGCTCTGTACAGACTCCTGTGTAATATATGTATGCACACACTGCAAGTATAGTTATCATTCACCTGGTATTATTATATGTCTGCTCTGTACAGACTCCTGTGTAATATATGTATGCACACATTGCAAGTATAGTTATCATTCACCTGGTATTATTATATGTCTGCTCTGTACAGGCTCCTGTGTAATATATGTATGCACACACTGCAAGTATAGTTATCATTCACCTGGTATTATTATATGTCTGCTCTGTACAGACTCCTGTGTAATATATGTATGCACACACTGCAAGTATAGTTATCATTCACCTGGTATTATTATATGTCTGCTCTGTACAGACTCCTGTGTAATATATGTATGCACACATTGCAAGTATAGTTATCATTCACCTGGTATTATTATATGTCTGCTCTGTACAGCCTCCTGTGTAATATATGTATGCACACATTACAAGTATAGTTATCATTCACCTGGTATTATTATATGTCTGCTCTGTACAGGCTCCTGTGTAATATATGTATGCACACACTGCAAGTATAGTTATCATTCACCTGGTATTATTATATGTCTGCTCTGTACAGACTCCTGTGTAATATATGTATGCACACACTGCAAGTATAGTTATCATTCACCTGGTATTATTATATGTTTGCTCTGTACAGGCTCCTGTGTAATATATGTATGCACACACTGCAAGTATAGTTATCATTCACCTGGTATTATTATATGTCTGCTCTGTACAGCCTCCTGTGTAATATATGTATGCACACATTGCTAGTATAGTTATCATTCACCTGGTATTATTATATGTCTGCTCTGTACAGACTCCTGTGCAATATATGTATGCACACACTGCAAGTATAGTTATCATTCACCTGGTATTATTATATGTCTGCTCTGTACAGCCTCCTGTGTAATATATGTATGCACACATTGCTAGTATAGTTATCATTCACCTGGTATTATTATATGTCTGCTCTGTACAGACTCCTGTGCAATATATGTATGCACACATTGCAAGTATAGTTATCATTCACCTGGTATTATTATATGTGTGCTCTGTACAGGACCCTGTGTAATATATGTATGCACACATTGCAAGTATAGTTATCATTCACCTGGTATTATTATATGTCTGCTCTGTACAGACTCCTGTGCAATATATGTATGCACACATTGCAAGTATAGTTATCATTCACCTGGTATTATTATATGTGTGCTCTGTTCAGGCTCCTGTGTAATATATATATGCACACACTGCAAGTATAGTTATCATTCACCTGGTATTATATGTCTGCTCTGTACAGACTCCTGTGTAATATATATATGCACACACTGCAAGTATAGTTATCATTCACCTGGTATTATATGTCTGCTCTGTACAGGCTCCTGTGTAATATATGTAGTAGAAGCTGCAAACACTATATTTGTAAATAAATTACAAATGTGATATATAAATTATTGACCTTGGGTAGATCATTTTCAGAGTAGTCCTATAAAAGCCATAAACCTATAGATATTATTCTAAACTTCACCCCGAAGCCTTAATGACATTTTCCAGTGATGTTGGCACGTTAGATAAAATCAGGGCCTAAAATGTTGTGTAAAAGGTCTGGGCAGCGATGTGAAGTGAGTATAATGCAGAGGCAATGTGTAAGGCTAATTGATTTAAGATTGGATGTTCTTGGGTATGATTAAAGGCCGCACTTTCCCTCCGTGCATTTTTTGATTGAGGATTTATTTATTTTAGGGTTTTTCCTAAGGACAGCTGCAAGCAATGTGTTCTCTGGCTTAGCCACTCATGAATGAGACTATTGCCCATGTTTATTTATTCTTTATAGCCCCCCCCCCCTGCAGTTCAGAGGCTCATCATCCGCCCTTCTCTTTCTTGGTGAAAACACTGACGTTTTTAACATGTTGTCTTTTGTAGGGTCTATGAAGAAGAAATATTTTTGTTGGGGTCTGAAATCCATGAAATCTGTTCTCAGTTACTGGTAGGAAGCTGCAAATCGGAAGAAACTGTTCAAACTAATTAACACTTAGAAGCACAGTAAAAGGTGCAAGACTTTCTCTCAAGCCACGTGAACATGTGTTAACTGGATTCACCAAGAACACATTGTTAAAGAGTTTTAAAAGCTTTTATTATTATTTGAATTTTGCTGCAAGTGGGTCTGTTGCTGTTTTGTAATTATTATTTTTCTTCGTTTAACTAATGTTTGCACTCAATTTAATGTTTTCTAGGAATTTACAGATTTTTAGGTGTTTAGGTGATACGGTCACAGTATAAGCAGTGTTTGGGTGATACAGTCACAGTATGAGCAGTGTTTGGGTGATACAGTCACAGTATAAGCAGTGTTTAGGTGATACAGTCACAGTATAAGCAGTGTTTGGGTGATACAGTCACAGTATAAGCAGTGTTTAGGTGATACAGTCACAGTATAAGCAGTGTTTGGGTGATACGGTCACAGTATAAGCAGTGTTTGGGTGATACAGTCACAGTATAAGCAGTGTTTAGGTGATACAGTCACAGTATGAGCAGTGTTTAGGTGATACAGTCACAGTATAAGCAGTGTTTGGGTGATACAGTCACAGTATAAGCAGTGTTTGGGTGATACAGTCACAGTATAAGCAGTGTTTAGGTGATACAGTCACAGTATAAGCAGTGTTTAGGTGATACAGTCACAGTATAAGCAGTGTTTGGGTGATACAGTCACAGTATAAGCAGTGTTTGGGTGATACAGTCACAGTATAAGCAGTGTTTAGGTGATACAGTCACAGTATAAGCAGTGTTTAGGTGATACAGTCACAGTATAAGCAGTGTTTGGGTGATACAGTCACAGTATAAGCAGTGTTTGGGTGATACAGTCACAGTATAAGCAGTGTTTGGGTGATACAGTCACAGTATAAGCAGTGTTTAGGTGATACAGTCACAGTATAAGCAGTGTTTAGGTGATACAGTCACAGTATAAGCAGTGTTTGGGTGATACAGTCACAGTATAAGCAGTGTTTGGGTGACACAGTCACAGTATAAGCAGTGTTTGGGTGATACAGTCACAGTATAAGCAGTATTTAGGTGATACAGTCACAGTATAAGCAGTGTTTGGGTGATACAGTCACAGTATAAGCAGTGTTTAGGTGATACAGTCACAGTATAAGCAGTGTTTGGGTGATACAGTCACAGTGTAAGCAGTGTTTAGGTGATACAGTCACAGTTTAAATAATGTTTAGGTTGAGCAATATAGATGTTGGACAATGGTAGCATCGCCAGAACTTAGTTTAAAATGAGGTGATACTGAACGACTCCTGGTGAAATACTTTAGTATAACTTTTCCCTGAAGCGCATTTAAACAGTGTGCAAACCAAGGAGTAGGGGAGCGATGGACCGGCCGCCCAAAAAAAAAAAAATGCACACTTCTCCCACGAATAAATCCCATTTAATTACAAAATAATCGTACAGACAAACGTGCCATTTTTGTTTTGGCACTTTGTGCTTTTCAGTCTTGCCAGCGCCGATCTCATTATGACCGGATCATTACTTCGCACGTTTGCTGATCAAGAAAAAGTGAAGGATTTACAATTCCTTGTTCAAATTTGCATTATTATTATTATTACTATTTTAAGAGAGCAGAAATAAAATGAATTGGACGTTTGATCTGATTTTACACGACTTGAAAAGATCCAGATGAGGGGAGAGTGAATTGTTTTTATATTAAAATGTCAGAGGAAAGAATGTAAATCAGTTCTTGGAAGCCAGACGTGAAAGCATTGGAGAGTCATGAAGTGATCCTGAAATCCCAATAAATCAAAGCTTTCGTTATGGGGCAGACTGGAAGGGCAATTGAGTTCTGAACTGTGCCACAGTCTGTATTTCTTAATTTAAATAGAATAGACTGCGTTTTCAGAAGTTATGAACTCTTTACAACCCCTGAAAGAGAGAGGGCAGCCTCTATCACCCTTACTGTTTATAAGAACATAGTAATTTAGATTGAAAAAAAGACATAAGTCCATCAAGTTCAACCCTTCTATTTATCCTTCCTGCTTTTAATCTAATGCTCAACAAACAAAACAAAAAACTGACAAAAATAAATAAAACCTATTTCCATGGGACTAGAATGTTTTTTATAAAGCCAGTCAGAATTATAAAATACACATTAGATTGTTTATTGGTATATTTGGCACAGAAAAAAAATGTTTTATGTACGATTCCTTTATAGTATTTTTGGGGGGTTATGTATAAAAGGTGGCAGATTCTCCAACAAGGCACGGTTATGGGGGTGAACCAATGGATCACATCTGGGTTGTGTACGCAAATGAACTCCTTTTCCATGGGGAAGCCATAATTTGCATATAAAGCCACAAGGTGATGTCATAAGCAGCAGACACCACAGACACAATTTAAAAGATAATTTGTCGTCATTTTTGGTTCTCTGCATTCACAGTATAATAAATGGTTTTAGCGGTCAATTAATAAATAAATTCATAAACACACATACTTTATTTGCAAAGAATTAGAAAAGGTTGCAAATAGAAATAGTTAAATAAAGGACAACTATATATTGTTTTCTGGGCCCCTAGTATGAGAATAAACTGGCTGCCACGCTTCCCTGGGAATCAAGGAGTCCAGTGCTAGTGTAGACCCAGCAGAGAGAATATTAACTAGCCCCCCTCTGCTGATCCCATGTAAAATTTAGAGAAGCAAGGGTGAAAAAAATTAGTTTTAAATAAAGTCTAGTTATCCTTTAAGTTTATCAGCTCTTTAGTCAATTCACCACAATTCTCAGTTTAGTGAATAAAGCCCACATATTTACACCCCCTACCCCACCCTCCTTTCATAGAAACAGGTCCCTGAAACAGAAGACACCAAATAAAATTATTTTTAAAATCAATCAGCCGGAACGCACGTCTAGACATCTAAATTATAACTGATCCCCTGTCAGACTTTCCAGCCCTGTCTGCCGTTTCTTACGGTCAGAATATTTATTCTTATTATTTACCCAGAAAACCAATTTACACAACTAATTATGAAGCTACAGATTTGTCTAAATGTTATATTTATTTGATTTTTCTTGCAGAAGACTAGCTTTCATTTACTGAGAGAGAAATATGTCACAAACGCCAATCTCTCAAGTCTCAATACGGATATTAACATTTAAGGTTTTTTTTTTTTTTTTAAAGTTTGGCGCCTGTGAATCGGTAAAGTATATTTATCTCCATCTGATACGCAGTTATAAAAATATACAGAGACGTGGTTTGGAGACTGCTGATCAATTAATAGCCTGTCACTGACTAATGAAGTGTGGGACATAGGGAACATTCTGATGGAGACATCTTCCCAGCCCTGCCTGAAATGTATAGTCATAGGAAATCAACAGAGAGAGCTTGTTACTCAATTCAATAACTGCCTTTTAGAGAAAAAAAAAAAATAAAAAAAAAATATATATATATATATATATATATATATATATATATATATATATATATTTAGCAACATCAAATAAATAATAAAATGTTTTGTTTGCTCTAATAAAATCATTTGGCATCAATTAAAGTGAACCTTTCATTAAAAACCAATTCAGAATATTACCATCAGATAACTATTATTGTCATGCAAAGGAGCCAATGTGAATTGAGGGTTTCAGAATGGAGGCAGCCATCTTGCATTTGCATTACACCCTCTTCAAAAGAAGGGCACAGTTTATTAGCCAAAGGTGGCAGAGAGAAGCCAAATCAGAACCTGGGATTTCCTAAACTGAAATGACAGCTCCCAGAATCCCACTGTGCAAAAGAGAGGAGGGGTTGGGTTGATGCAACATGCCCACTCTGCCCAGTGTAAAATAATAGGATATATACATTTGTTCGAGATCAGTTTATTTAATAAACTGACAGGTTTTTAACGTCTGCGTCTATTAACGAAGCAAACGTTAAAAGCTAATTTTACGGTCACGTTACATAAAATCGCTGATTACCTCGAGGGCAGTGCCAACGCATTTCGAATCCCCGGAGCGCCACTTCCGCTGGATTACATTCCAGATAGCGCAGAATGAAACTTACCCAAACAGTTGTGTCCGTCGTGAGCCAACATAAATCCATCGTAACACGTACACCTGTAGTTGCCGGGGATGTTGATGCATTCGTGTACACAGCCGCCATTATAGTCATTGTCACATTCGTCAATATCTGGAGGTAAGAAAAAGGCGTTAGAAAAAGCAACGCAACAAGAGGAGACGCAAGGAGGTCTTCAAAACCATGAGCAGGAACTTAAAACTAAATTAGGAAGTACACTTTATTTATTTTTTTGAGGACAGGTCAACAGGAGATGGACTTGACAATTCTCTGGTTCATGGGTCAACTTCAGGGCCTTCTCCCAAAATAGAGCAATAGATCATGTTTACCGGCACATCCAGGGCTCTCATCTAGACCTAACTCATCCCCCATATTTTTCCTCTTGTAGTTACCACTGGCTCCTTACTCTGTCGCGGCCCCCACTACAGCTGCACATCTCATTTAGCAAGCCAGGGGCCGCCAAATCCTGGGAGCCATGGCTAATTGTTTGATTGTTTTACAAAGAAATCTATGGAAGGACCATTTTCCGAATCCTCTATCATTTTTTTGGTCAGGCCTGCAAATAACCTTCCTTTTCTCTTGATTTCCTTGCACATTAAAACATTTCCTTCATGTAATACATCAGATATTATTCTACCAGCCCTGCCATCATAACTAGGCCTTCAGATAATTTTAAAGGACAAATGGCAACAAACATGAAGTTCTGTTTAATTGAAAGATGGCATCAAGTGTAGGCATTTAATATAGGAATGCTTTAATGAAAGAATATAAATAAAGTACCTTATTGAGCCATATTTGCTCCGAACAGCTCTGTTGGGATGCAGACATGTTTAGCATTTTGGGTTAGATGAAAGTAGATCTGACCCAACATGTCCACCCCTGATAGAGCTATACAGAGCAAAGATTCTAACCAACATGTCCGCCTCCTGATAGAGCTATACAGAGCAAAGATTCTAAACAACATGTCCACCCCCTGATAGAGCTATACAGAGCAAAGATTCTAAACAACATGTCCGCCCCCTGATAGAGCTATACAGAGCAAAGATTCTAAACAACATGTCCGCCCCCTGATAGAGCTATACAGAGCAAAGATTCTAAACAACATGTCCGCCCCGATAGAGCTATACAGAGCAAAGATTCTAACCAACATGTCCGTCCCCTGATAGAGCTATACAGAGCAAAGATTCTAAACAACATGTCTGCCCCCCTTTTAGAGCTATACAGAGCAAAGATTCTAAACAACATGTCCGCCCCCTGATGGAGCTATACAGAGCAAAAAGGGCCCAATAAGGTATTTTATCTGTATTCTTTAAATTAATGCATGTAATCTTGCATTTAAACAGAACTTAGTTTTTTTTGCCGACTGTTCCAGTTTTGTTTTTGAAGACAAACTTGAACTTAAATCTTTGTCACCCCCCTGGCTGGCACTGGAGAATTTTTCAAACTCAGCTACATTGGCCTAAAGCTTGAAATTCCCTTCTCAATTACCTGCAATTCTCTCTTTATTGACCAGACATTTATTTATTTATATTTATATATATATATATATAAAATTTAGAAATACCTTGCACTAAAAGTCAAGCAAAAAAAAAAAAAACTACTGGATACAGTTTATTTCCCTCAGATCATTGAAAATGCTCGTTATCATCCAAACAGCACTTGGCACTGTGTGAACATTTTATTACTTTGGTCGGGGGGGCGTATTTTGTCAAAACACACTTCTGGATTTATAAACTATTTGGATGATTTAAATAGAGGTCTTCTTAGTATTCAAAGTTTACAGAGCTGGAAAATAAATAAATATCGATCCCCATAAATCAGCCTGAATGGCAAAACAATCAAAAAGAAGCTACCCAAAAACAGTGCAGCCGCAGGAAAAAAAAACTAACTTGAAATATATTTTATGAGGAAACTTACAATGGCATACAACATACATTGTGTCTTGTGTTCAGATATATATTGTCAAATAATAAAGTTCGGTTCAGTTGAAAGATTGCATGTGTCAGCATTTTACATATAAATGGTTTAATGAAAGAATACAAATAAAAGCACCTTATTAAGCCTATTTGCTCTGTATCGCTCAATCAGGGGGCGGACATGTTGTTTTTCATCTTTGCTCTGTATAGCTCTATCAGGGGGCAGACATGTTGTTTAGAATCTTTGCTCTGTATAGCTCTATCAGGGGGCGGACATGTTGTTTGGAATCTTTGCTCTGTATAGCTCTATCAGGGGGGACATGTTGTTTGGAATCTTTGCTCTGTATAGCTCTATCAGGGGTTGGACATATTGTTTAGAATCTTTGCTCTGTATAGCTCTATCAGTGGGCAGACATGTTGTTTAGAATCTTTGCTCTGTATAGCTCTATCAGGGGGCGGACATGTTGTTTAGAATCTTTTGCTTTGTATAGCTCTATCAAGGGGCGGACATGTTTAGAATCTTTGCTCTGTATAGCTCTATCAGTGGGGACATGTTGTTTGGAATCTTTGCTCTGTATAGCTCTATCAGGGGTTGGACATATTGTTTAGAATCTTTGCTCTGTATAGCTATCAGGGGGCAGACATGTTGTTTAGAATCTTTGCTCTGTATAGCTCTATCAGGGGGCGGAAGATCCTAAACATGTCCGCCTCCTGACAGAGCTATACAATGTAAGAGGCTCCATTAGACACTTTATTCTTCCATTAAAGCATTTCTACTTAAAACGTCTACGCTTGATGCATCTTTCAAACAGAGAACTGCATTTTTTGCCAACAAGTTGTCCGTTAATCAGGAGAGCCTCAGTTTCAGTACTTGGATAAAAAGGTTAACAAAGCGCAAAAAACACAAAAAACTCTGGTCTCTTTAAATAAAAAATCCCCAGTATAATTGCTTGACATCCTGGAGAGCAGAGAATGCCCGAATCATTCACCCGTTAAACCTCACGGTTGATTTATGCGGTGGATCTTTACGTATAGAAAAGTTCAGGCCATTCCCTGGGACTTCTGGTCTGAAGTTGAACATTACCCAGAATTTCGTATTTACCTAAAGAATCAGGCGCACAATTAAGGTTACACAATATCTCAGCGATCTGCCAACTAACAGATCTTTAAGAACTTGCAAAGAGTAACTGGAAGAGCATGAAGTCCTCCAGAAAAGAAGATATTTTTGTAGGCATGGCTTCCAAAGATCATGGCTTTCCTGCAGCTTCTCTTATAATACAAAATAACTGGACCGTTTTCCTTTCTTGAGAACTTAAGAGATTTTTTTCTTGTTGGTTTATCCATTTTGCAAATCATTCCTCCTAATAATATTCTCCAAGGAAATAGAAATGTTTAGTTCTTCAAGTTCTTCGTCCACGAAAACTGCAATTTCAGGGTTTTTTTTTCGCCTCCAAATAAACTCCATTGTTTGGTGTTACTTCGTAGCTCTTGGAAAGGTTACAGTTACTAGACTTGCGCAGCCAGAACCGTGTTACAAAACGTTTTTCTACCTCGCTGGAGATTTTAAAAGGCTCAATGCAACGCTGCCATGTATTACCAACTTGCAAGGAGGAACAGACCTGCTGTGAGTCTGCAAGGGAATAAGGCATCATTTAAAGGGGGGGGGGGGGGGGGGGGGAAGAGGCCACTGAAATCCAGGACATTTATACACTAGGCTCGTACTCTAAAAAAATATTTACACAAGTTAATTCTAAGAAGAAAAAAAATAATTGTAAAACATGCCTTACTTTTTAGCAGAGAACATACATGTCATTTTATAATATACATGACATTTTATCCTCTGACTGGCAGCTCACCATGCTGCTCTGTGAAGTCTGCAGTCTGATCCAGTCACTGACTGTCTCTTTGCTATCGCAGTGTACCCCCTCTACTGACATGCCAAAAAGAGTGACTCGTTCTACGCTATAGAGAAAGTCACCCTCAAGCAGGCCCTCTGCAAAATCCTCTACTTACTCTCTACAAGGGGTAGTAGAGTATTATTATTATTATAATAACAGAAATCCTAAAACTCACACTGCTGACACCACTGCAAGGGATTCTGGGTAGGAATAAGGTTAACAATGATCAACTTTTTGCCTCTATATCCACTTTATACATTGAGCAAATGCCCACTGTACTAGACAGTCTATACACATTTCCATTTCACATTTTAAATATTTTTAAGGTGTTTATTTTTTTTTTTTTTAAATATAAGGAGAAGACTGAGGCTACCATTTCGGTCTTCCAGAGTTCGGCTGTGAGTAGCCGTAATTTAAGGGCCATTCAGATCACCAGAGGAGATACCCGAGTAGATAGCAGTAAATGTTTAACGAAGTCCTATAAAATCATCTAAATGCAATAGAATAATTCATACAACATTTAAAAATGCCCCTTAGGTGTATTAGGTGAAAAGCATCATCCAATTAGTGAACAAATATTTCCCAAAAAGGTGTCCGGTAAAAATATACAAAATAATATACAAACAATAATCATCGTGGGAGGTTCCTGCTGGGTAATGTATTCTTCAACATTCATAAAATAGTGGAGATATATATATATATTTTGTCTTTAGTAATACTCCAGGAGAAATCCAGCAATCTTACACTGTAAGGCCTTACAAGCACACACAAAATGCTTCATTAAAAAAAAAAATTGCACAAAGCTGTAATCATTAATTCGTACTGCAGGTTTGCGCAGTTCAATCAGGCCGACAAGGATGCTTAAATCGTGGCGCAAATCGTCTGGCGCCGTTCAGGGTGTGGTCCTGATGAAGGATGCTGCATTGCAATATCATACATTCAGCAAGAAAACGCCCAGCCTCAAAGTGTTACAATTAAACTGGATCATGGATTTATGGATGTGGTGAAGAGGGATGCCGGTTCCACAAATAAATTGCACACCGTTTATTGCACCAGCAACGTTTTAACCAAACAGGTTTATTTTTCCAAGCACGCTTGAAACGTTGCTGGTTGAATAAATGTTTGAACGCAGTGCGGAGACCGGTCTTCAATAAAAGGTGTCAAATCTAAAAAAATAAAATACCTTACACTGGAGCCATCCAAACCAGGATGGATCTACTTAGCCTGGCCAATCTTTGACATCAGCAAACTCAGATTGGCCTTGCAAAGGCTGCTAAACTTTGTCGGTGTCCAAAAAGGGTCAATCGACTTGCTAACTTGCCCTTTATAAAATAAAGCTCCCTAGCATGATCGAGGGGGTGAAAAAGAAGAATTCAATCCGCCTAAACGGTCCCGGGTACCGCACAGCACCCCCAAATCTGATCCAGTGACAATCAAGACAATACTCCTGTTTGGTCTCATCACAGTATTTATCCAAGTGTTTATTTAGAGCAGAGCTTTTGGTGTCAAACAGACCAATTCAGGAGCCAGACTGGATATTTTTAGGAGCCAGGGAAATGGAGTTTTCATAGAATTTAATGTAAAACAAATTTAAAAAAAACTCAGGAGCCAGGAGGAGTGATTTAAAGAATCAGGGTAAAGAATCAGGGTGCCCTAGCTCTCCGGGATTTGTCAAGTCCCCATTCAGACTAATATAGAAAAGATAAGACGTCCGGTTTATTTTAAAGAGGTATTTCAGGAGACGAGCCACAGACCAGGCACGAATGGAATTGCAGCTCCCGATCTGACAGGGGGGCCACACAGCCGCTTTTAGGACAAGTGTTTAATAAGACCTCGGTCTGCACCTGTTTCCACTTAAATCGGATTTGCTGAAAAACTGGACATAAATCATGTGTTTTTTAAGAAATGGAAAGTTACCCTGGACCACTTAAGGCTAAGGGTCTTTTGGCATAAAATGTCGGCTGTTGACGGACGCTTGCATGAACTGCTCTCAGGGGGTTTGCAATCCTTATCTCTTCAGCCCGGCGCAGTTATCAGTGTACGTTTATTGGATGGATTACACGGGTTATGCAATAGCCGTGTACATAACCGGCAGTGACTTGTTCTATATGTATAAACCCTATTTTATATATGTTCTTGGCAAGAGTTATAATGAATCACAGAGAAAGAAAAAAAATGTAAAAATTATATTATACACACATTATACATGTATACACACACACACACACACACACACAC
>CM069858.1:4796200-4798700 GCA_036172795.1 Pelodytes ibericus | reverse complement strand
ACTGCTTCCGCTGGGAGGTTATTCCAGGTACCTACTACTCTTTACAGTGTCAGCCGTTACTGCTTCTGCTGGAAGGTTATTCCAGGTATCTACTACTCTTTACAGTGTTGGCCTTTACTGCTTCCGCTGGAAGGTTATTCCAGGTATCTACTACTCTTTACAGTGTTGGCCTTTACTGCTTCCGCTGGAAGGTTATTCCAGGTCTCTACTACTCTTTACACTGTCAGCCATTACTGCTTCCGCTGGGAGGTTATTCCAGGTATCTACTACTCTTTACAGTGTTGGCCTTTACTGTTTCCGCTGGAAGGTTATTCCAGGTATCTACTACTCCTTACAGTGTCAGACATTACTGCTTCCACTGGGAGGTTATTCCAGGTATCTACTACTCCTTACAGTGTCAGCCGTTACTGCTTCCGCTGGAAGGTTATTCCAGGTATCTACTACTCTTTACAGTGTCAGCCTTTACTGCTTCCGCTGGAAGGTTATTCCAGGTATCTACTACTCCTTACAGTGTCAGACATTACTGCTTCCACTGGGAGGTTATTCCAGGTATCTACTACTCCTTACATTGTCAGCCGTTACTGCTTCCACTGGGAGGTTATTCCAGGTATCTAATAGGGACTCCATCACCTAAACATTGTTTACATTGGGAAGGTAGAGAATAAAAAAGGATTTGTACATTGTGCCACTGTGTGTTACTGTGTGTCACTGTGTCACAAGCACAACCATGAATGAAGAAAAAATATGTTTTACACGTGTCTGTGGTGAGTCTCCTGCTTATGACATCATCTTGAGGCCTGATATGCAAATTAACTGGTTTACAGGGTGAAATGTTTAATTTGCATACCAAGCCCCAGGTGATGTCATAAGCAGAAGACACCACAGACTGAGACCATACATTCCTCTTATTTCATGTATTTGCAGAATTCTGCTGACACAATATATAGATCATTTTTCATTATTTGGATTCTCTACAGTCACAGTAGTATACACAGTGTAACTGTAACTAGGGAGTCATTTAGACTAACACACTCCTGCCGGCTACAGGCACCGCCATCAATAATACACTGCATAAGTGTCTCTAGGTTGTAAAATTGCCAATAAATGTAACGTATTACCTTGACTAATTATGTTGACATCTTAATGGTGCAATAAAATGATTTTTGCCCCTTTCGTGTTTATTTAACCCATTGCTGTCCCACTAGCCAAGATCTAAGGCAAAAGCTTCCAGTTACCAAGTCCTGGAGATTGTGCAGAGTATTTCTACAAAGTCCACAAGACAAATAGACCTACTGGAAGCGATGTTTTCCCTGCTTAGTGATGATATTTAGCTGCATGTCTAATATAAAACTGTATAAAGAATAAAAAAAATAAAAAGAAAGAAAATGTCGCCAATGTCTACTATTTAATAATGCAGATGTGAAATGGTTTAAATAAATCTGCTCTATCAACGCCTGCTCAGTAAGTATACGGCAGGGATTCTGTGTCCAAGATTAGAGACCCTGAATTGTAAGGAGTGCATAAATCCAGCATGCCCTCCTCGAAATAAGGAGTAGACGAAAGGACTGTTTATTGCTTGTAGCTCTGAAGATCTTCTCCCATGTGGTATAGATCAGCTCATTAGAAAACCTCAGAGTTCAATTTACTTAACCTACAGGGTATGCTTTCTGGAATGTGCAAAATCAATCTAAACACACTTTGGATGACAATCAGGGCTGACATGCTGAGCACTACAGCTTATGGAGTAAAAAAAAAAAAAAAAAAAGTAATTTATATTGTTCATTTAAATGCATCCATTGCCATCCGGAGAAATCAGATCCAAGTATGTTTTGAAAAGGGAATGTTCCTTCATGTGTCAATCTGGAAATGAGCTAAGTCACAGAAACAGATTGTAAGCTCACGGGAGCAGCCCCCACCCTGGAACAGTGTCACCGTGTACGTCCAATTCATGTAGAGTGCAGCCTCATGGCATTTTATAAAAAACATTAACAGCAATAATAATACGTATTATGAGGGGGGTTTTTACTCTAAAAAGTGAACTTAAAGGGGCAAAGCCCCCCTGCAGCTATCTTTAGATAAGCTCTGTATCATACAAAGTAAAGAGAAGGAATAAGATCGGTCTTAGAAAGTATAATGTAATAGTTATTGATGTTGCCTATCTTTCCAAGGCACTGAATTTACAAGCCCCGGTGAGATTTGTTTCCAAAGTTAAACTACTTGGAAGTGTAAAATGTTGTAAAGTGTATTATACACATGTACAGATAATAAGCCCGGCGGGAACTGTCCCTTTAAGTTCTGTGGAAGTGTTTACACATACACACAGGGATTATAAGAACACATGTCATCTGTAGCATCACAGACGCTCATGAGAGTCATAGTTTCACACTAGGCACAAAACACACAAAGACTGCGGTCTCTATAAATGAGTGACCCGGCAGAAAATGCAAGTACTGAGTATCTCTCCTGCAGGACAATTAGCAGGAACAGCAGGGGCTCCTGG
>CM069858.1:4326200-4791200 GCA_036172795.1 Pelodytes ibericus | reverse complement strand
CAGAGCGTGTGACCGGACCATGACTCACTGAGAGGGCTAGCAGGGCTGGGAGAGCACTAGCCCACTCCCCAGAGAGTGTGACTGGACCATGACTCACTGAGAGGGCTAGCAGGGCTGGGAGAGGGCTAGCCCACTCCCCAGAGCGTGTGACCGGACCATGACTCACTGAGAGGGCTAGCAGGGCTAGGAGAGCAGTAGCCCACACCCCAAAGAGTGTGACTGGACCATGACTCACTGAGAGGGCTAGCAGGGCTGGGAGAGCACTAGCCCACTCCCAAGAGAGTGTGACTAGACCATGACTCACTGAGAGGGCTAGCAGGGCTGGGAGAGCACTAGCCCACTGCCCAGAGAGTGTGAGTGACTGGACCATGACTCACTGAGAGGGCTAGCAGGGCTGGGAGAGCACTAGCCCACACCCCAGAGAGTGTGACTGGACCATGACTCACTGAGAGGGCTAGCAGGGCTGGGAGAGCACTAGCCCACTGCCCAGAGAGTGTGACTGGACCATGACTCACTGAGAGGGCTAGCAGGGCTGAGATAGCACTTGCCCTCTGTCCATAGGGTGTGACTGTACCATGGCATCCATTCTTTTTTATAGTAGTTGACTTTGATCTGAATATCCCACCCCTGCATTAAAACCTGACTTTTCCTTCAGCTAAATGGGATTTTATTAATTTCACGTATCCTTAATCTCTCCTTAAAGGACAACTTTAGCAAAAAAAAGTGAAGCTCTGTCTCACTGAAAGATTTTATCAAGTGTTGGCATTTTATAAAGAAATGCTTTAACGAAAGAATACTAATAACACACTTTATTGAGTCCTCTTTGCTCCGTAAAGCTCTATCAGGGGTGGACATGTTGTTTAGAATCTTTGCTCTGTATAGCTCTATCAGGGGGCAGACATGTTGTTTAGAATCTTTGCTCTGTATAGCTCTATCAGGGGGCAGACATGTTGTTTAGAATCTTTGCTCTGTATAGCTCTATCAGGGGCTGGACATGTTTAGAATCTTTGCTCTGTATAGCTCTATCAGGAGGCGGACATGTTGATTAGAATCTTTGCTCTGTATAGCTCTATCAGGGGCGGACATGTTGTTTAGAATCTTTTCTCTGTATAGCTCTATCAGAGGGCAGACATGTTGTTTAGAATCTTTGCTCTGTATAGCTCTATCAGGGGGCAGACATGTTGATTAGAATCTTTGCTCTGTATAGCTCTATCAGGGGGCGAACATGTTGCAACATGTTGCTTAGAATCTTGGGTCAAATGATGGAAGAACTGACCCACCTGACCCAACATGTCCGCCCCCTGACAGAGCTATACAGATCAAAGGGGGCTCAAAAAGGTGCTTTATTTTGGATTCTTTCCTTAAAGCATTTCTATGTAAAATGTCTACACTCGGTGCCATCTCAGGCAGTTAGTAATAAATTAGTGATTCTGATTTAAAAAAAACAAATTATTATTTCCAAGGATATTTTATTCGAAACCCTAAATTTACTGCATATATTTTATGCAAACATAACATTTCAATACTGAACTTTTTTTTTCTCCATCAAATGTAAAACGTATTTTAACCCTGTTAAAAAAAGAAAACCATGAAATGAAGTAATAATTCTTAGCTGCCGTGGTCCGCCATGCCCCTCTCCGACCTGAGGGTATTTTCATGGTCTGGCCTCTCGTTTGAAGACATGCTTCAGTTCTTACCGCTGTTTTCGGCTAGGAAGAGGTTAAGCCGGCGCCATTGTCTGCCTTTTTCTTTATTGTTGATTCAGTGGCTGCCTCCGACACAGAAATGGCTACTCTAAAACCAAGGGACATAAAAGAGCTTTGAAGACAAAGTTTCTAGCACTGCAGAAACTTTACAGCAGTTACCCCAGCAACGAAAGGGCTTTTAACTAAACAATGAGGAAAGGTCTAACTTGGGACTTTCTTTATCCAAGCTCTACCGTCAGCAGTTCTTCTCAAGACCCGCTTCCTCTTATGCTAAACATAAATTCGGACTCTTTCAACTGTTTTTTTCTGCCGTTTTTTTTGTCCTGTTCAAAAAAAAAAAAATAATAATGAAAATAACAATTTATCGCTGAAAATAAAATGAACTGGGAAAAAAAACAGTTCCCGGTAATCCCCCCCCCCCCCCCCTTTTAGAATAATTTCTTGTCGTTACCTTTAAACATATTCTTTAAAGAAAGGGCAGTAAGGACTCGACCTTAAATGATATCGGTGCCCCCAAGGGAAAAATTTAAATGTTGGGGGGGGGGGGGTTTTAAAACTTGGGAAAATCCAGCAAGAACCGTTAAAATGAAAGAGAAACTGACTTGCCCCCCCCCCCATGCAAAAGTTAAAAAAATAAAATGATATTTGGAAAACCAAACAAGAAGGGTTAAAATGAAAGAGAAAGTGAAGCTCAGGATTGCATAGTTACCATCATGTCCCCCTATATATTCATTGATTATTTGTTCCATAACAGTCATTACAAAATGTAATTATCCTTTATAAGCATGTAAGTACGAAGCCAATTTATACCCAGAGCATCAACATGTGAGGGGGGCTGAAGATAATATTCATTCAGTAACCCTATTACAGGTTTAAAAGGAAAGTGTCCAAAATATATCTCTATTTTCTCTATAAATGCTGCAACTTTTAAAGTAATTTAAAAAAAATAAAAATAAACAGATCTGATAAGTTTGTTGTTCATCTCTTTCTGTCTCCTAAACACTGCTAATATGTAATAGAGTTACTGCACTTTATTGGCTGCCACTGGGTTTAGAGATTATTGTCATACTAAATCTACAGGGATCTGTAAGTTGTTTTAAAGTAAAAAGAAAATGCATTTATTACATTAATGCAGCGGTTGTGGTAGGTCATCCTCCGTAGCACAAGCTTGTTGGATTGGGTGGCCGTGCAATCGTGCAAGCTACTGAGTCACCGGGGGCAGAAGCTGGGAGAAATGCACTAGGACACTGTTTTCCACTGTCTGCTTGTGGGCATGTTCTCTGGAGATGCTCTCTTATTGGTCTTGTTCTCTGAGCTCCCAGGCCCCCTAGGATCTATTCTAGGAATCAGGTCTACTAGTGCTTACTATCTGTACTAGTGATATCTTCTAGACAAAACAAAATAGTGCTCTGAAATTTTGTTTTCAATCCAGCTGACTTGCTCCCACCTCCCTTGCTCACATAGATGTACAGTAGTATGTAAGTAGATGGTGTTCTACAAGTAACTACCTACTTTTGCAATAACATCAGACATGAATGATGTGGTGTACATGTGTATCTACATTTGGGCAGTGGATCCCTGGGCCTGCACATGAGGATTCGACAGATGGTGAGAGTAATGTTGTCCGGGAGGTGGTAAAGATAGCTGTGTGAAGATGTGGCATTTAATTTAACATGTGCAATCACGTGCAACATTCACTAGCTGTAATCTCCTAGCTATCCTTCACACAGGCAATACGTGTATTAAAGGTGTGTGAGTTTTGTGTGTAGTGCAATTTAACATGAGGCATATGGTGTGCAAGTATTTTAAATATACTTACTTTTTCTTCACCGCCTCAGGAGACTTGTCATTCCCACCAACCGTGTTAACTGCATCTAGGACCTCCTGCCCAGGCTTATTCTTCCTCCTCTGACTTGTTCTCTTGGCAGCTGCCCCTATCATCCAGTTGTAGTTTTGGCACAGTTTGCAACCAATGCCTGGATTTCCTCTGATGAAAATGTCTGCTGGTACCTGTTCGACTTGACCTCCCACTCTCCTGCTACCATTGGCCTTGCTGTTGCCCTGGCCCCCTGCCCTGATTCCTGGCATGTTTTTATTAATTTATTAGATTACTGCTAATCTTGCTCTAAAGTGGTGGTCGACCCTTTAATTTACTCAGTGTATAGATTATTTTTCCATTCTCTATATTCACAGTATAATCAATGTTAGGAGTCCATTTAATATAGTATAAGTGCAGATCTGGGGAAACATTCTAAAAGTGAGTAATCACCATGGAATCCAAAGAATGTTCTGCCAAGTGTACCACTTTTATCAATTTCCCCCACAATAGCTCTTTATACAGATAATACCCACTGTCCCTAATATTACGGGCTTAATGCTTCAACTTAATTAATTTCAAAAAAAAATTCCCACAACAAAAAATTAGATTGCAAGCTCCGTGGTCATATTTTTTATTTCTAAATAGGAGAAGGTTTTGGCCGTGACATGAAAGCCTTTTTTTTTACCCATTCAAATTTATTGGGTGTCAGTTGGATAGAAAGAGAGCTTAGTTTTGTTATGTATACAGTTGGATGAGCACACTCCATAAAATCCCACAGAATCTGGCGCGTTTTCACACGCGTGGGAAGATTTATCACTGTTTAGTTAATTCCCCCACTGTTCTTCTCATTGTGTCTGAGGCGACTCTGTGTATACTGGCTGTACCTCCCGAAAAAGAAAGAACGATGATTTCTGTTTTAGCGCTACAAAGCTGGAAGGCGTGGCCCGGCGGCCGCCAAGCAGCACCGCAACTTAATATCAGTCGTTTTTCTTTTCTCCAAAAGCAATCTTGCCGTCTAGCAGTGCAGCTGCATTGGAGAATTTTCCCAGCTCGGCTACTTTGGGCCAACGTCTGAAACTCCCATCTCAATTTCCTGCACTTCTCTCTTTATTGAGTAGACCCTCAGGGGGTCCTCTTTTTATATATTGCGTTATTTTTGTTACTGCAGACAAGGTAGTTCCCATTAAACAGGGGAAGTCAACTTCATTGGGATAAATAGACAGTTCGACCCAGTTTATGTTTTTATTTATGTGACATATACTTATTTTATTAAAATAATTTCAGCGGGGCTTCTAAATTCAGCGACATTCCGATAAGGAGGAGCTTGGAGAGATGGGCGGGGCTTCTAAATTCAGCGACATTCCGATAAGGAGGAGCTTAGAGATAGAGGCGGGGCTTCTAAATTCAGCAACATTCCAATAGGGAGGAGCTTGGAGAGACGGGCAGAACTATTGATATAGCGACACTCTGATACACTTTATATGCCCTGTCTTGCTTGCTCTGTTTACATAATGTTGCATTTAATGATGTTTACATTTTGCTGCTAGAGGAACCAGCAAAGTTTATTCTGCCCCCCTAACCCCCCCCCCCCCCCTCCATGGCAGGGAAAGGGTTAACTCCACACTCCTCTGAACTCCTCAAAACCATTCTGAGGACCATTATTTGGTGAAAAAGCCCAGTAGCCCTGTCTGTGATTTCAATTAAATCATACGGCGCCATCTTGTGGTAAAGACTCAATGATACAGTTTTTAAAATTTGGATTTTCTGCCTCCCTCAATACTTTGGACCTGAGAGATGGAGGAAAGAGATGTGAGAGCAGTATTTTAGGGAATAACAGCAGTAATTTTGTGGAATAATGACAGTGTGGTAAGTGATTTTGAGGAATAATGACACTGTGGTAAGTGATTTGGGGAATAATGACACTGTGGTAAGTGATTTGGGGAATAATGACACTGTGGTAAGTGATTTGGAGGAATAATGACACTGTGGTAAGTGATTTGGGGGAATAATGACACTGTGGTAAGTGATTTGGGGAATAATGACACTGTGGTAAGTGATTTGGAGGAATAATGACACTGTGGTAAGTGATTTGGGGGAATAATGACACTGTGGTAAGTGATTTGGGGAATAATGACACTGTGGTAAGTGATTTGGGGGAATAATGACACTGTGGTAAGTGATTTGGGGAATAATGACACTGTGGTAAGTGATTTGGAGGAATAATGACACTGTGGTAAGTGATTTAGGGAATAATGACAGTGTGGTAAGTGATTTGGGGAATAATGACACTGTGGTAAGTGATTTGGAGGAATAATGACACTGTGGTAAGTGATTTAGGGAATAATGACAGTGTGGTAAGTGATTTGGGGAATAATGACACTGTGGTAAGTGATTTGGAGGAATAATGACACTGTGGTAAGTGATTTGGGGAATAAGGACAGTGTGGTAAGTGATTTGAGGAATAATGACACTGTGGTAAGTGATTTGGAGGAATAATGACACTGTGGTAAGTGATTTTGAGGAATAATGACACTGTGGTAAGTGATTTGGGGAATAATGATATTGTGGTAAGTGATTTGGGGAATAATGACACTGTGGTAAGTGATTTGGAGGAATAATGACACTGTGGTAAGTGATTTTGAGGAATAATGACACTGTGGTAAGTGATTTGGGGAATAATGATATTGTGGTAAGTGATTTGGGGAATAATGACACTGTGGTAAGTGATTTTGAGGAATAATGACACTGTGGTAAGTGATTTGGGGAATAATGACACTGTGGTAAGTGATATCAGGGAATAATGACACTGGGGTAAGTGATTTGGGGAATAATGACACTGTGGTAAGTGATATCAGGGAATAATGACACTGTGGTAAGTGATTTGGGGAATAATGACACTGTGGTAAGTGATATCAGGGAATAATGACACTGTGGTAAGTGATTTGGGGAATTATGACAGTGTGGTAAGTGATTTGGGGAATAATGAAACTGTGGTAAGTGATTTGGGGAATTATGACAGTGTGGTAAGTGATTTGGGGAATAATGAAACTGTGGTAAGTGATTTGGGGAATAATGACACTGTGGTAAGTGATTTGGGTAATAATGACACTGGTAAGTGATTTGGAGAATAATGATACTGTGGTAAGTGATTTGGAGGAATAATGACACTGTGGTAAGTGATTTGGGGAATAATGATATTGTGGTAAGTGATTTGGGGAATAATGACACTGTGGTAAGTGATTTGGGGAATAATGACACTGTGGTAAGTGATATCAGGGAATAATGACACTGTGGTAAGTGATTTGGAGAATAATGACACTGTGGTAAGTGATTTGGAGGAATAATGACACTGTGGTAAGTGATTTGGAGGAATAATAACACTGTGGTAAGTGATTTGGGGAATAATGACACTGTGGTAAGTGATATCAGGGAATAATGACACTGTGGTAAGTGATTTTGAGGAATAATGACACTGTGGTAAGTGATTTGGGGAATAATGACACTGTGGTAAGTGATTTGGAGAATAATGACACTGTGGTAAGTGATTTGGGGAATAATGACACTGTGGTAAGTGATTTGGGGAATAATGACACTGTGGTAAGTGATATCAGGGAATAATGACACTGTGGTAAGTGATTTGGAGAATAATGACACTGTGGTAAGTGATTTGGAGAATAATGACACTGTGGTAAGTGATTTGGAGGAATAATGACACTGTGGTAAGTGATTTGGGGAATAATGACACTGTGGTAAGTGATATCAGGGAATAATGACACTGTGGTAAGTGATTTTGAGGAATAATGATACTGTGGTAAGTGATTTGGGGAATAATGACACCGTGGTAATTGATTTGGAGGAATAATGACACTGTGGTAAGTGATTTGGGGAATAATGACACTGTGGTAAGTGATTTGTGGAATAATGACACTGTGGTAAGTGATTTTGAGGAATAATGACACTGTGGTAAGGGATTTGTGGAATAATGACACTGTGGTAAGTGATTTGGGGAATAATGACACTGTGGTAAGTGAGTTGGGGAATAATGACACTGTGGTAAGTGATATCAGGGAATAATGACACTGTGGTAAGTGATTTGGGGAATAATGACACTGTGGTAAGTGATTTGGAGGAATAATGACACTGTGGTAAGTGATATCAGGGAATAATGACACCGTGGTAAGTGATTTGGAGGAATAATGACACTGTGGTAAGTGATTTGGGGAATAATGACACTGTGGTAAGTGATTTGGGGAATAATGACACTGTGACAAGTGATTTGGGGAATAATGACACTGTGGTAAGTGATTTAGAGGAATAATGACACTGTGGTAAGTGATTTGGAGGAATAATGACACTGTGGTAAGTGATATCAGGGAATAATGACACTGTGGTAAGTGATATCAGGGAATAATGACACTGTGGTAAGTGATTTGGGGAATAATGACACTGTGGTAAGTGATTTGGAGGAATAATGACACTGTGGTAAGTGATTTGGGGAATAATGACACTGTGGTAAGTGATTTGGGGAATAATGACACTGTGGTAAGTGATATCAGGGAATAATGACTCTGTGGTAAGTGATTTGGGGGAATAATGACACTGTGGTAAGTGATTTAGAGGAATAATGACACTGTGGTAAGTGATTTGGGGAATAATGACACTGTGGTAAGTGATTTGGAGGAATAATGACACTGTGGTAAGTGATTTGGGGAATAATGACACTGTGGTAAGTGATATCAGGGAATAATGACACTGTGGTAAGTGATTTGGGGGAATAATGACACTGTGGTAAGTGATTTAGAGGAATAATGACACTGTGGTAAGTGATTTGGAGGAATAATGACACTGTGGTAAGTGATATCAGGGAATAATGACACTGTGGTAAGTGATGTGGAGGAATAATGACACTGTGGTAAGTGATTTTGGGAATAATGACACTGTGGTAAGTGATTTGAAGGAATAATGACACTGGTAAGTGATTTGGAGGAATAATGACACTGTGGTAAGTGATTTGGGGAATAATGACACTGTGGTAAGTGATTTGGGGAATAATGACACTGTGGTAAGTGATTTGGAGGAATAATGACACTGTGGTAAGTGATTTGGGGAATAATGACACTGTGGTAAGTGATATCAGGGAATAATGACACTGTGGTAAGTGATTTGGAGTGATCTGACTGCACTCCTCAATAAAGAGTCCCGTGCGTGCCACTGTTTGAAAACTAAACATTAATATTTAGTACCAATTACATTTATAAAAGATCACACAATGTAAAAGTTTTTTTTGTGTGTCTTTTTTTGTTACAAGACAGATCAAGTGGCAAATTGTGACCACAAGCTTGTAAAAAGGCTTCATAACTACTGTCCCCAAACCACTGATACAGTGTTAGATCCACACAGCAGAATTAGGTACATGCATGGGATTATAACGTGTCACATTTAATCTGTTCATATTCTCACCAGAGGATTTAAACATTTAATCTGCTGTTTTCCTAGGTCCTCATATTGGGGTGTTTGTGGGGTCACTTTTATTTGGTCAAAAATGCCAAGCAGATTCCCAGACAGAAATCCAGTGCAGACTAAGCCAGACTTTATACGGATATAAACTTTAATAACCCGGGGATGGGGGGGGGGGGGGGGGGGTTGTAAGGGTGGGAGCCATTTGGGATTGTGTGGTTTAGTAACCACAAGTGTCTTCTGGAGGTCACAGGAAGCATCTCGTCTACCACAAAATGTTCTCAAATTATCACAGAAAGAGATACATCTGAAAATACTATTTCCCAGGGCATGAACCCTTCAAAAACAACACAGAACACAATTATTTTCCAATAAAGAGCTTCCTTCGAAGTAAACACTGACCACACGCGAGATTAGCGAAATATAACGTATACCAAACCAGCGCATCAATGTGAAAAGAAAAACAAAGTTACAGAAAACAGGCAGGAAATTTGCTCCGAGAAAATCTTGGCACTTCTTTATTGAGAATCCCACTTTAAATGTCCGCTCCCACCTATACCCCCGCCCTCCACCCTCCCCCCCCCCCCCCCCCCTCATTCCAAAATAGTAATATTGTATACAGTTACAAAGTATGCCACAATAAACATTACCGGTTACCGGCACTGCAAAGCATGTCTAGTAATGAGACTGTGACCGGGAGAGAGTCTGATAATGACCTTGGCTTGTATATTGCAGACACTCTGTTACCTGAATGTCCTGCCTCCTGATTTACACACACAGCCTTGTCTTTGATGAAGATTTGACCTCTACTTTCTGACATCCATCTGACTCTCTGACATTCATCTGACTCTCTGACATCCATCTGACATTAGGATAGATGAACAATAACTTCTAATGACAACTTTGCTTTCTTAAAGGACAACTGTAGCAAAAAATGAAGTTGTGTTTAATTGAAAGATCGAAATGCTTTAATGAAAGGATACAAATAAAGCACCTTATTGAGCCATCTTTACTCCAAGCAGCTCCACCAGAAGGCAGACATATTGTTTAGAATCTTTGGTCAGATCTTTGTTTATCTGAACCAAGGTGAGTGACGATCTGAGGATGGAAGGAATTCCAGGGAATGATTTATACGGCCAGGAGATTCTAAACAACATGTCTGCCCCTGATAGAGCTATACAGAGCAAAGATCCTAAACAACATGTCCACCCCCTGATAGAGCTATACAGAGCAAAGATTCTAACCAACATGTCCGCCCCCTGATAGAGCTATACAGAGCAAAGATCCTAAACAACATGTCCGCCCCTGATAGAGCTATACAGAGCAAAGATCCTAAACAACATGTCCGCCCCTGATAGAGCTATACAGAGCAAAGATCCTAAACAACATGTCCGCCCCTGATAGAGCTATACAGAGCAAAGATCCTAAACAACATGTCCGCCCCTGATAGAGCTATACAGAGCAAAGATTCTAAACAACATGTCTGCCCCCTGATAGAGCTATACAGAGTAAAGATTCTAAACAACATGTCTGCCCCATGAGAGAATGATATGGAGTAAAGATTCTAAACAACATGTCCGCCCCCTGATAGAGCTGTATGGAGAAAAGGAGGATTAATAAAACACTTAATGTGTATTCTTTCATTAAAGTCTTTCTTCTAAATCATCTACACTTAAACATAAGTTCATTTTTTTCTACAGTTGTCCTTTAAAAACAAATAAAAAATTGGGAAACTAATAAACATGTTGTGGAAAATGTATAATTTTATATCGTCAAAGAATAGTCCTTAACTGAATCAAACTGTACAATAAGAAAACTAATATTGAAAAAAAGATAATGTTTGTGTTTGTAAACCGGTGGGTGAACTGTGTATTGGTGGCATTTTGTATATTTGGAAAATGTTAATGAATCTTTAGTAAGTCTGACTCATCCTTATTAATTCGCTAATGGGAGCAGGATCTTGTTTTATATTTTTAGTCTCTTCCTCTGGTGCATAAAAGGCCCATTAAGTGGAGATCGTAATATTTGGCTTTGTTCCTTCTGTACATTAGTGTGTAAACCCAAGTACCCCATCGATAACCATGAATTATACATTGTGTATGCATTGTATTTCCAAAGGGCAGAGGATGTTTAATGATACAAGGTCAGTGGTTTAACATGCCGCCTGACCCGTTGCCTGTGACCTGAATGGCCACGCGTGTACATGATCACATTATGTGGGATCCACACCTCTCCACACAAGCAAATCTGTGGCTATTACTGATGACTGATACTGTGCACAGCCAGCGTTACGCAAAGTTCTTTAAACGGCAGCCAAATAACATCCAGGAAATTTGTATTTTTTAAAAGAGTGCCCAACTACACTAGCCAGTGCCAGCCTTAAGTTGTTCAGACACCTGTGTGGGCACCTGTGTGGGTACCTGTGTGGCATCCCCCCCCCCCCCCCCCCCCTCTGACTGTCAGTCACAGGCAGCCATAGTTATCAAATAATAGATATTTTTTCGAAGAAAAAAAAACATTCTTTGTTTTTATTTCCTTCCTCTGTTCCCTTCACTCTATTTCTCATGCCCTCCTTTGATTATTTCCATTGCCCCCATAGTGCATGATTGCCAAAGCACCACCTTGCAGCACCCACATCGCACTCACATTACTTGCCCCAGCATTAACATTGCACTCACAGGACTTGCCCCAGCACCCAGGACTTACGCCAGCATCAATATTGCTGAAAGAGCTATACAGAGCAAAGATTCTAAACAACATGACCGCCCCCTGATAGAACTATACAGAGCAAACATAGAAACATAGAAACATAGAATGTGTCGGCAGATAAGAACCATTCGGTCCATCTAGTCTGCCCAATTTTTTTATTTTTTTTTTGAGTACTTTTATTAGTCCCCCGTTCCCGGTCTTATAGCTAGGATAGCCTTGTGTCTATCCCACGCATGCTTAAAATCCTTGACTGTGTTTACCTCTACCACTTCTGCTGGCAGGCTATTCCATACATCCACTACCCTCTCAGTAAAGTAATACTTCCTGATATTACTTTTAAATCGTTGCCCCTCTAATTTAAGACTATGTCCTCTAGTTGTGGTAGTTTTTCTTCTTTTAAATATACTCTCTTCCTTTACTGTGTTGATTCCCTTTATGTATTTAAATGTTTCTATCATATCCCCCCTGTTACGTCTTTCCTCCAAGCTATACATGTTAAGATGCTTTAACCTTTCCTGGTAAGTTTTATCCTTCAACCCATGAACCAGTTTAGTAGCCCTTCTCTGAACTCTCTCCAAAGTATCAATATCCTTCTGGAGATAAGGTCTCCAGTACTGCGTACAATACTCCAAGTGAGGTCTCACCAGTGCTCTGTACAATGGCATGAGCACTTCCCTCTTCCTACTGCTAATACCTCTCCCTATGCAACCAAGCATTCTGCTAGCATTTCCTGCTGCTCTATTGCATTGCCTACCTACCTTCAAGTCCTCTGAAATTATTACTCCTAAATCCCTTTCCTCAGATGTTGAGGTTAGGACTGTACCAAATAGTCTATATTCTGCTTTTGGGTTTTTACGCCCAAGGTGCATAATCTTGCACTTGTCCACATTAAATGCCAGTTGCCACTGCTCTGACCATTTTTCTAGTTTAGCTAAATCATTTGCCATTTGGCTTATCCCTCCATGAATATCAACCCTGCTGCAAATCTTTGTATCATCAGCAAAAAGACATACTTTACCAACAAGACCTTCTGCAATATCGCTAATAAAAATATTAAAGAGAATGGGTCCAAGAACAGATCCCTGAGGTACCCCACTAGTAACAAGACCTTGCATCGAATATACCCCATTGACTACAACCCTCTGTTGCCTGTCACTCAGCCATTGTCTAATCCATTCAACAATATTGAAATCCAAACTCAAAGATTTCAGTTTATTGATAAGCCTTCTATGTGCGACAGTGTCAAAAGCCTTACTGAAATCTAGGTAAGCAATGTCTACTGCACCACCCTGATCTATTATTTTAGTTACCCAATCAAAAAAATCAATAAGATTAGTTTGGCATGATCTCCCTGAAGTAAACCCATGCTGTCTCTGATCTTGAAATCCAAGCGACTTTAGATGTTCAACAATCCTATTCTTTAACAAGGTTTCCATTATTTTCCCCACTACTGAAGTAAGACTTACTGGTCTATAGTTGCCCGCCTCCTCCTTACTACCTTTCTTGTGAATGGGCACAACATTAGCTAATTTCCAATCTTCTGGAACTACTCCCGTTAACAATGATTGGTTAAATAAATCTGTTAACGGTTTTGCTAGTACACCACTAAGTTCTTTTAATAACTTTGGATGTATCCCATCAGGTCCCATCGACTTATTTGTCTTTACTTTAGACAGCTGAAGTAAAACCTCTTCCTCTGTAAACTTACATGCATCAAAAGACTCATTAGTCTTTTTCCCTAAATGAGGTCCCTTACCCTCATTTTCATTTGTAAAAACTGAACAAAAATATTCATTAAAGCAGTCTGCTAAGCCTTTATCCTCTTCTACATAGCATCCTTCTTTTGTTTTTAATCTAACTAATCCTTGTTTTACTTTCCTTTTCTCATGTATGTATCTAAAAAATGTTTTATCCCCCTTTTTCACTGACTGGGCTATAGTCTCTTCTGTGTGTGCTTTGGAAGCTCTTATAGCTTGCTTTGCCTCTTTCTGCCTACTCTTATAGATCTTTCTATCTTCCTCACTCTGAGTATTTTTATAATTACTAAATGCTAGCTTTTTATTTTTTACTATTTTAGCCACCTCTGCAGAGTACCACAGTGGTTTCTTCAATTTTTTGCTCTTACTGACAAGCCTTATGCAATTTTCTGTTGCCTTCAGTAGTGCAACTTTTAGATAATCCCATTTCTCCTGGACTCCATTTAAATTGCTCCAGTCTGATAATGACTCCTTCACATCTAATCTAATTTTAGAAAAGTCTGTTTTTCTAAAATCTAAAACTTTTGTTTTTGTGTGGTGTGACTGCGTCACTGTTCTTATATTAAACCACACTGTCTGGTGATCACTAGATCCTAAACTTTCACCTACAGTAATATCTGATAACAGATCTCCATTTGTGAACACTAAGTCTAGTATGGCCTGCTTTCGAGTTGGCTCCTCCACTACTTGTTTTAGAGATAATCCCAGTAGGGAGTTTAGGATATGCGTACTCCTGGCACTAGTAGCTGTTTTGTATTTCCAGTTCACATCAGGAAGATTAAAGTCACCCATGATGATCACTTCTCCCTTCATTGTCATTTTAGCTATTTCCTCAACTAGTAGATTATCTAACTCCTCTATTTGTCCAGGGGGCCTATAAATCACACCTACCCGAGTTACCATATGATTACCAAATTCTAATGTAACCCAAACTGACTCTATGTTCGCCTCACTAACTTGTATTACGTTACATTTTAAGCTATCCCTCACATACAGGGCCACCCCTCCCCCTTTTTTACCTTCTCTGTCTTTTCTATATAAAGAGTACCCTGGTATTGAAATGTCCCAGTCATGTTTTTCATTATACCATGTCTCAGTAACAGCCACTAAATCTACATTCTCAGTTGCCAATATTGTCACAAGTTCATGGATCTTATTCCCTAAACTGCGAGCATTTGTAGACATGACCCTAAGCTTATCCTTTTTTAGCACGCTGACTACAGGTAACTTCTGTACCTTTTTGGGGGGGCAATTGGATTGATGTTTTATCGCCATTTTGCCCCCCTCTTTTAGTTTAAAAACCTCCTAGCAAAACCTCTGAACTGCTCACTGAGAACATTCGTTCCCTTTTGAGAAAGATGCAAACCATCTTTTTTGTACAGTTCCTTTCTATCCCATAGTGAACTTCCATGAGAAACAAAGCCAAATCCTTGCTCCCGACACCATTCTCCAAGCCACAAGTTGAAGTTCCTAATACGCATCCGTCTATCATTCTGAATGTTGTGCACAGGCAGAACTTCAGAAAAGGACAGTGTGGACACAACCTGCCGTATATCATTGGCAAGAACACGAAATGCTTCCTTCACCTCTGAAACCTCATTGCAAGCCAAATCATTTGTCCCTAGATGAACCAGTACATCCAATTCTCCTTCCTGATTTGCTTGCTTAACAATATTAGAAATACGCCTCCTGTCTCTGCGAGCAGTAGCTCCAGGAAGACATCTCACTAAGCCAATAGTGTCCAACTCCGCACCTCTTATGATAGAATCGCCCAACAACAACTGCTTTCTATCAGGCCTCACCTTCTCCTTGCACACCTTAGCCACATAGGAGAGTGGTTCCTCAAACTCTGCGTCTGAGCCTGCCTCCACAACACCACTGCACTCTGAAAGTGCTGAAAATGAATTCTGGACAGCCACAGACTGTGGGACATGCCTTTTATCCACAACTCTAAGCCTACCAGATCCAACAGTAATCCACCTGCCATTGCTAGGAAGCCTCTGCGGCAATGGCCTCTGTGTCAGTGACTTCGCAACAGTCTCAGCCCGAGTTTGTTTTACAGATAAATTACAAATCTCGGACTTTAAAAATGCAATCTCCTGCTGCAATCTTGAGAACTGTCTACAGATTAGACAGCCTCCAAACCTCCAAAAAATGGAACGTGAAACAAATGCAGAACAATTATCACAGTAAACCAAATCTGCCATTTTAAGAATTTAAATCAAAAAGATCTTTTAGTTTTTCTCACCTCTTGTATACCTCAGACTACCTCCAGAGTATCTCCAGAATATCTCTTAAATATACTCTTTGAAAAGCAGCTCTTAGAAGAGCAGCCAAGCTATTAAATTAGCCAAGCTAATTTCTACTATGCCTTATATACACCCACAGCACACACCTACAAGCACCAAGGAAGGTTTTAACACCTGAGTGAGCCTATGCTAATTAGAACCAAACAATGACAAACACCTAAGTATTCAATTCAAATTCCTTAGCAATTTGAAGCAGGAAATCAGTACAAACCACCACACAATAACTTGACTAAATGAATCTTACTTGTATCAGTAGAAAAGAAGATCTCAGCAAGTTCAAAAAATCAAGTCTGTCTCCAGAATATCTCTTAAATATACTCTTTGAAAAGCAGCTCTTAGAAGAGCAGCCAAGCTATTAAATTAGCCAAGCTAATTTCTACTATGCCTTATATACACCCACAGCACACACCTACAAGCACCAAGGAAGGTTTTAACACCTGAGTGAGCCTATGCTAATTAGAACCAAACAATGACAAACACCTAAGTATTCAATTCAAATTCCTTAGCAATTTGAAGCAGGAAATCAGTACAAACCACCACACAATAACTTGACTAAATGAATCTTACTTGTATCAGTAGAAAAGAAGATCTCAGCAAGTTCAAAAAATCAAGTCTGTCTCCAGAATATCTCTTAAATATACTCTTTGAAAAGCAGCTCTTAGAAGAGCAGCCAAGCTATTAAATTAGCCAAGCTAATTTCTACTATGCCTTATATACACCCACAGCACACACCTACAAGCACCAAGGAAGGTTTTAACACCTGAGTGAGCCTATGCTAATTAGAACCAAACAATGACAAACACCTAAGTATTCAATTCAAATTCCTTAGCAATTTGAAGCAGGAAATCAGTACAAACCACCACACAATAACTTGACTAAATGAATCTTACTTGTATCAGTAGAAAAGAAGATCTCAGCAAGTTCAAAAAATCAAGTCTGTCTCCAGAATATCTCTTAAATATACTCTTTGAAAAGCAGCTCTTAGAAGAGCAGCCAAGCTATTAAATTAGCCAAGCTAATTTCTACTATGCCTTATATACACCCACAGCACACACCTACAAGCACCAAGGAAGGTTTTAACACCTGAGTGAGCCTATGCTAATTAGAACCAAACAATGACAAACACCTAAGTATTCAATTCAAATTCCTTAGCAATTTGAAGCAGGAAATCAGTACAAACCACCACACAATAACTTGACTAAATGAATCTTACTTGTATCAGTAGAAAAGAAGATCTCAGCAAGTTCAAAAAATCAAGTCTGTCTCCAGAATATCTCTTAAATATACTCTTTGAAAAGCAGCTCTTAGAAGAGCAGCCAAGCTATTAAATTAGCCAAGCTAATTTCTACTATGCCTTATATACACCCACAGCACACACCTACAAGCACCAAGGAAGGTTTTAACACCTGAGTGAGCCTATGCTAATTAGAACCAAACAATGACAAACACCTAAGTATTCAATTCAAATTCCTTAGCAATTTGAAGCAGGAAATCAGTACAAACCACCACACAATAACTTGACTAAATGAATCTTACTTGTATCAGTAGAAAAGAAGATCTCAGCAAGTTCAAAAAATCAAGTCTGTCTCCAGAATATCTCTTAAATATACTCTTTGAAAAGCAGCTCTTAGAAGAGCAGCCAAGCTATTAAATTAGCCAAGCTAATTTCTACTATGCCTTATATACACCCACAGCACACACCTACAAGCACCAAGGAAGGTTTTAACACCTGAGTGAGCCTATGCTAATTAGAACCAAACAATGACAAACACCTAAGTATTCAATTCAAATTCCTTAGCAATTTGAAGCAGGAAATCAGTACAAACCACCACACAATAACTTGACTAAATGAATCTTACTTGTATCAGTAGAAAAGAAGATCTCAGCAAGTTCAAAAAATCAAGTCTGTCTCCAGAATATCTCTTAAATATACTCTTTGAAAAGCAGCTCTTAGAAGAGCAGCCAAGCTATTAAATTAGCCAAGCTAATTTCTACTATGCCTTATATACACCCACAGCACACACCTACAAGCACCAAGGAAGGTTTTAACACCTGAGTGAGCCTATGCTAATTAGAACCAAACAATGACAAACACCTAAGTATTCAATTCAAATTCCTTAGCAATTTGAAGCAGGAAATCAGTACAAACCACCACACAATAACTTGACTAAATGAATCTTACTTGTATCAGTAGAAAAGAAGATCTCAGCAAGTTCAAAAAATCAAGTCTGTCTCCAGAATATCTCTTAAATATACTCTTTGAAAAGCAGCTCTTAGAAGAGCAGCCAAGCTATTAAATTAGCCAAGCTAATTTCTACTATGCCTTATATACACCCACAGCACACACCTACAAGCACCAAGGAAGGTTTTAACACCTGAGTGAGCCTATGCTAATTAGAACCAAACAATGACAAACACCTAAGTATTCAATTCAAATTCCTTAGCAATTTGAAGCAGGAAATCAGTACAAACCACCACACAATAACTTGACTAAATGAATCTTACTTGTATCAGTAGAAAAGAAGATCTCAGCAAGTTCAAAAAATCAAGTCTGTCTCCAGAATATCTCTTAAATATACTCTTTGAAAAGCAGCTCTTAGAAGAGCAGCCAAGCTATTAAATTAGCCAAGCTAATTTCTACTATGCCTTATATACACCCACAGCACACACCTACAAGCACCAAGGAAGGTTTTAACACCTGAGTGAGCCTATGCTAATTAGAACCAAACAATGACAAACACCTAAGTATTCAATTCAAATTCCTTAGCAATTTGAAGCAGGAAATCAGTACAAACCACCACACAATAACTTGACTAAATGAATCTTACTTGTATCAGTAGAAAAGAAGATCTCAGCAAGTTCAAAAAATCAAGTCTGTCTCCAGAATATCTCTTAAATATACTCTTTGAAAAGCAGCTCTTAGAAGAGCAGCCAAGCTATTAAATTAGCCAAGCTAATTTCTACTATGCCTTATATACACCCACAGCACACACCTACAAGCACCAAGGAAGGTTTTAACACCTGAGTGAGCCTATGCTAATTAGAACCAAACAATGACAAACACCTAAGTATTCAATTCAAATTCCTTAGCAATTTGAAGCAGGAAATCAGTACAAACCACCACACAATAACTTGACTAAATGAATCTTACTTGTATCAGTAGAAAAGAAGATCTCAGCAAGTTCAAAAAATCAAGTCTGTCTCCAGAATATCTCTTAAATATACTCTTTGAAAAGCAGCTCTTAGAAGAGCAGCCAAGCTATTAAATTAGCCAAGCTAATTTCTACTATGCCTTATATACACCCACAGCACACACCTACAAGCACCAAGGAAGGTTTTAACACCTGAGTGAGCCTATGCTAATTAGAACCAAACAATGACAAACACCTAAGTATTCAATTCAAATTCCTTAGCAATTTGAAGCAGGAAATCAGTACAAACCACCACACAATAACTTGACTAAATGAATCTTACTTGTATCAGTAGAAAAGAAGATCTCAGCAAGTTCAAAAAATCAAGTCTGTCTCCAGAATATCTCTTAAATATACTCTTTGAAAAGCAGCTCTTAGAAGAGCAGCCAAGCTATTAAATTAGCCAAGCTAATTTCTACTATGCCTTATATACACCCACAGCACACACCTACAAGCACCAAGGAAGGTTTTAACACCTGAGTGAGCCTATGCTAATTAGAACCAAACAATGACAAACACCTAAGTATTCAATTCAAATTCCTTAGCAATTTGAAGCAGGAAATCAGTACAAACCACCACACAATAACTTGACTAAATGAATCTTACTTGTATCAGTAGAAAAGAAGATCTCAGCAAGTTCAAAAAATCAAGTCTGTCTCCAGAATATCTCTTAAATATACTCTTTGAAAAGCAGCTCTTAGAAGAGCAGCCAAGCTATTAAATTAGCCAAGCTAATTTCTACTATGCCTTATATACACCCACAGCACACACCTACAAGCACCAAGGAAGGTTTTAACACCTGAGTGAGCCTATGCTAATTAGAACCAAACAATGACAAACACCTAAGTATTCAATTCAAATTCCTTAGCAATTTGAAGCAGGAAATCAGTACAAACCACCACACAATAACTTGACTAAATGAATCTTACTTGTATCAGTAGAAAAGAAGATCTCAGCAAGTTCAAAAAATCAAGTCTGTCTCCAGAATATCTCTTAAATATACTCTTTGAAAAGCAGCTCTTAGAAGAGCAGCCAAGCTATTAAATTAGCCAAGCTAATTTCTACTATGCCTTATATACACCCACAGCACACACCTACAAGCACCAAGGAAGGTTTTAACACCTGAGTGAGCCTATGCTAATTAGAACCAAACAATGACAAACACCTAAGTATTCAATTCAAATTCCTTAGCAATTTGAAGCAGGAAATCAGTACAAACCACCACACAATAACTTGACTAAATGAATCTTACTTGTATCAGTAGAAAAGAAGATCTCAGCAAGTTCAAAAAATCAAGTCTGTCTCCAGAATATCTCTTAAATATACTCTTTGAAAAGCAGCTCTTAGAAGAGCAGCCAAGCTATTAAATTAGCCAAGCTAATTTCTACTATGCCTTATATACACCCACAGCACACACCTACAAGCACCAAGGAAGGTTTTAACACCTGAGTGAGCCTATGCTAATTAGAACCAAACAATGACAAACACCTAAGTATTCAATTCAAATTCCTTAGCAATTTGAAGCAGGAAATCAGTACAAACCACCACACAATAACTTGACTAAATGAATCTTACTTGTATCAGTAGAAAAGAAGATCTCAGCAAGTTCAAAAAATCAAGTCTGTCTCCAGAATATCTCTTAAATATACTCTTTGAAAAGCAGCTCTTAGAAGAGCAGCCAAGCTATTAAATTAGCCAAGCTAATTTCTACTATGCCTTATATACACCCACAGCACACACCTACAAGCACCAAGGAAGGTTTTAACACCTGAGTGAGCCTATGCTAATTAGAACCAAACAATGACAAACACCTAAGTATTCAATTCAAATTCCTTAGCAATTTGAAGCAGGAAATCAGTACAAACCACCACACAATAACTTGACTAAATGAATCTTACTTGTATCAGTAGAAAAGAAGATCTCAGCAAGTTCAAAAAATCAAGTCTGTCTCCAGAATATCTCTTAAATATACTCTTTGAAAAGCAGCTCTTAGAAGAGCAGCCAAGCTATTAAATTAGCCAAGCTAATTTCTACTATGCCTTATATACACCCACAGCACACACCTACAAGCACCAAGGAAGGTTTTAACACCTGAGTGAGCCTATGCTAATTAGAACCAAACAATGACAAACACCTAAGTATTCAATTCAAATTCCTTAGCAATTTGAAGCAGGAAATCAGTACAAACCACCACACAATAACTTGACTAAATGAATCTTACTTGTATCAGTAGAAAAGAAGATCTCAGCAAGTTCAAAAAATCAAGTCTGTCTCCAGAATATCTCTTAAATATACTCTTTGAAAAGCAGCTCTTAGAAGAGCAGCCAAGCTATTAAATTAGCCAAGCTAATTTCTACTATGCCTTATATACACCCACAGCACACACCTACAAGCACCAAGGAAGGTTTTAACACCTGAGTGAGCCTATGCTAATTAGAACCAAACAATGACAAACACCTAAGTATTCAATTCAAATTCCTTAGCAATTTGAAGCAGGAAATCAGTACAAACCACCACACAATAACTTGACTAAATGAATCTTACTTGTATCAGTAGAAAAGAAGATCTCAGCAAGTTCAAAAAATCAAGTCTGTCTCCAGAATATCTCTTAAATATACTCTTTGAAAAGCAGCTCTTAGAAGAGCAGCCAAGCTATTAAATTAGCCAAGCTAATTTCTACTATGCCTTATATACACCCACAGCACACACCTACAAGCACCAAGGAAGGTTTTAACACCTGAGTGAGCCTATGCTAATTAGAACCAAACAATGACAAACACCTAAGTATTCAATTCAAATTCCTTAGCAATTTGAAGCAGGAAATCAGTACAAACCACCACACAATAACTTGACTAAATGAATCTTACTCAAAGATTCTAAACACCATGTCTGCCCCTGATAGAGCTATACAGAGCAAAGATTCTAAACAACATGACCGCCCCCTGATAGAACTATACAGAGCAAAGATTCGAAACAACGTGTCTGCCCCCTGATAGAACTATACAGAGCAAAGATTCTAAACAACGTGTCTGCCCCCTGATAGAACTATACAGAGCAAAGATTCGAAACAACATGTCTGCCCCCTGATAGAGCTATATAGAGCAAAGATTCTAAACAACATGTCCACCCCCTGATAGAGCTATGCAGAGCAAAGATTCTAAACAACATGTCCGCCCCCTGATAGAACTATACAGAGCAAAGATTTGAAACAGCATGTCTGCCCCCTGATAGAACTATACAGAGCAAAGATTCTAAACAACATGTCTGCCCCCTGATAGAACTATACAGAGCAAAGATTCGAAACAACATGTCTGCCCCCTGATAGAGCTATACAGAGCAAAGATTCTAAACAACATGTCCGCCCCTGATAGAGCTATACAGAGCAAAGATTCTAAACAACATGTCCACCCCTGATAGAGCTATGCAGAGCAAAGATTCTAAACAACATGTCCGCCCCCTGATAGAGCTATACAGAGCAAAGATTCTAAACAACAGGTCCGCCCCCTGATAGTGCTATACAGAGCAAAGATTCTAAACATGTCTGCCCCTGATAGAGCTATACAGAGCTAAGATTCTAAACATGTCCGCTCCCTGATAGAGCTATACAGAGCAAAGATTCTAAAAACATGTCCACCTGCTGATAGAGCTATGCAGAGCAAAGATTCTAAACAACATGTCCGCCCCTGATAGAGCTATACAGAGCAAAGATTCTAAACATGTCTGCCCCTGATAGAGCTATACAGAGCTAAGATTCTAAACAGCATGTCCGCCCCCTGATAGCGCTATACAGAGCAAAGATTCTAAACAACATGTCCACCTGCTGATAGAGCTATGCAGAGCAAAGATTCTAAACAACATGTCCGCCCCTGATAGAGCTATAGAGAGCAAAGATTCTAAACAGCATGTCCGCCCCCTGATAGAGCTATACAGAGCAAAGATTCTAAACAGCATGTCCGCCCCCTGATAGCACTATACAGAGCAAAGATTCTAAACATTTCTGCCCCTGATAGAGCTATACAGAGCTAAGATTCTAAACATGTCCGCCCCCTGATAGAGCTATACAGAGCAAAGTATTTTTTATTAAAGCATTAAAATCGTAGTCCCAATAATATTCAGTGCATACTGCGCATGCGCATTAGAGCTCCCAAGCTCCGCACCCACCATACTGATTCACCGGGGGTAGAAGCTGGGAGGGATGAGAAATCTGGAGGGATATTTATTAGATATGCTGACAATCTAATAAATCGTTTTGCCTCAGATCTGCACTTTCCGCGTGTAGATTCGGGGGCAGGGAGCTTACATTTCCAGCTGGTCTAGTAGCCATTTACCCCACCTAGTGGCTGTTTAATCTTTTAAACAAGAAAATGTCTATTCTCGAGAAAGAATAAACCTCTGCTCCCCGCCAATTGTAAACGGCTTGGAGCCCCCTCTGTCCCATTGTGCTGCTCCTTGGCCTGAACAAGAAACCAACACGGCTTCCTACTCCTTCCAAGCTCTCCCAAACCTTGATCCGTGGCGTCTGAACTTGCAGACAGTTTAATAAATTCTCACTTTGGTTAATAGTCAGCAAACATTCCCGGGAATGAAAACCTCATTGTCCACTTACAGGATGCCAAGAACTGGCTTTTACCTGGGATTGAGTTTTATCATAGTGGGAGTGTGTGTGTGTGTGGGGGGGGGGGGGGGGGGGGGGTATTGAGTTTTATTATAGTGGGAGTGTGTGTGTGTGTGTGGGGGGGGGGGTATTGAGTTTTATTATAGTGTGAGTGTGTGTGTGGGGGGGGTATTGAGTTTTATTATAGTGTGAGTGTGTGTGTGGGGGGGGGTATTGAGTTTTATTATAGTAGGAGTGTGTGTGGGGGGGGTATTGAGTTTTATTATAGTAGGAGTGTGTGTGTGGGGGGGGGGGTATTGAGTTTTATTATAGTGGGAGTGTGTGTGGGGGGGGTATTGAGTTTTATTATAGTGGGAGTGTGTGTGTGGGGGGGGTATTGAGTTTTATTATAGTGGGAGTGTGTGTGGGGGGGGTATTGAGTTTTATTATAGTGGGAGTGTGTGTGTGGGGGGGGGGGGTTTTGAGTTTTATTATAGTAGGAGTGTGTGTGGTGGGGGGTATTGAGTTTTATTATAGTGGGAGTGTGTGTGGGGGGGGGGGTATTGAGGTTTATTATAGTGGGAGTGTGTGTGTGGGGGGGGTATTGAGTTTTATCATAGTAGGAGTGTGTGTGTGGGGGGGGGGGTATTGAGTTTTATTATAGTGGGAGTGTGTGTGTGTGGGGGGGGTATTGAGTTTTATTATAGTGGGAGTGTGTGTGTGGGGGGGTATTGAGTTTTATTATAGTAGGAGTGTGTGTGCGGGGGGGGTTTTGAGTTTAATTATAGTAGGAGTGTGTGTGTGGGGGGGGTATTGAGTTTTATTATAGTGGGAGTGTGTGTGTGGGGGGGGGTATTGAGTTTTATTATAGTGGGAGTGTGTGTGTGGGGGGGGGTATTGAGTTTTATTATAGTAGGAGTGTGTGTGTGTGGGGGGGGTATTGAGTTTTATTATAGTGGGAGTGTGTGTGTAGGGGGGGTATTGAGTTTTATTATAGTAGGAGTGTGTGTGTGGGGGGGGTATTGAGTTTTATTATAGTAGGAGTGTGTGTGTGGGGGGGGTATTGAGTTTTATTATAGTGGGAGTGTGTGTGTGTGTGGGGGGTATTGAGTTTTATTATAGTGGGAGTGTGTGTGTGGGGGGGGGGGTATTGAGTTTTATTATAGTGGGAGTGTGTGTGGGGGGGGTTTGAGTTTTATTATAGTGGGAGTGTGTTGGGGGGTGTTGCTTATTGGGTTTTATTCATGAAAGAGTGAATTGCAGGAAATTGACAAGGGAATTTAAAATTAAAGGGCCAGCTGAATTGGAGAATTCCTCCAACTCTGCAATTTTTGGTCTTAAGTTTTAGATTCCCTTTTCAATTCCCTGTCAGTCGCTCGTTCCTGTAGAAAGTCCTGCAGGAATTATTATCTCTGACCCATATCCAGTCCACTTTATCTGCAAAAAGAATCAAATGTTGCAGCACTTTGATCTTTTCATAACTTTTGGATGTACCTCATCAGACCCCATTAGGCCCCATCGGACCCCATCAGACCCCATCAGGCCCCATCGGACCCCATCAGATCCCATCAGGCCCCATCGGACCCCATCGCACCCCATCAGACCCCAATAGGCCCCATCGGACCCCATCAGGCCCCATCGGACCCCATCAGGCCCCATCGGACCCCATCAGGCCCCATCAGACCCCATCGGACCCCATCAGGCCCCATCAGGCCCCATCGGACCCCATCAGGCCCCATCGGACCCCCTCAGACCCCATCGGACCCCATCAGGCCCCATCAGACCCCATCGGACCCCATCAGGCCCCATCGGACCCCCTCAGACCCCATCAGGCCCCATCAGACCCCATCGGACCCCATCAGGCCCCATCAGACCCCATCCATTTATTTGTCTTTACTTTAGACAGCTGAAGTAAAACCTCTCCGTCTGTAAACTCACATGTAGTCGTCTTTGTACCTGACTGAGGTCCCTTCCTTTATTAAAGTATCAGTACATGTTCCTGGTAAACAGACACTATAACAAATACACACATTTTTATTGTATTCCAGATATATTGTGTACAGTGTACATAGGACTCCAAGATAATGAAGTAAATGGTGTTGTACAAATAATACAAATATTGTTCTTTTTTTGTAATGAAATAAAACCAGACTAAAAACCGAGGACAGATTGTATCGTGAGAAGTATTATACTGAGCAATAGATGTCTAACCCGTATTAGACCGGAGCAAATATACTCTTGCATAAACATAAATCCCAGAATAAAGAGGGTTTGAAATAGAAAGAGGCTGGGTCCCACTGTAGACATATCTGAAAACGAACATCAAGCAGTCTAACTAACTCCAGCGGCCTTCCGATGCATGAGGAGAGCCCCCCCAAACATGGTGGTATAATGGTCTCCCGCTAGCACCGCCTTAAATTCGCCAAATAGGGCCTTGAGATCAGCTTTTGGTGATGGGCACGTCACCAGGTGAGGTCACGGCTCCAAATTACCATGGTTCCGACGGTACTGAAGTCTCGAGGTCTTCTGCAAGCTCAGTGTCAGTGAGACATAGCGATGACGAAGGCCGGCTTAAGTGTGGCCTAGTAGGCCGCGGTAGGGACGTTTCGTGCCCAGGCATCAGTGGGCTATATAACCCCAGTATTGCAACGTATTTTCGGTCTCTCATGATGAGCTGAGGTATCTCACTATTAGTCAGGGACCCCTAGTAAAGGGGGTCCCTGACCACCCCCCCCCCCCCCCCCCCACACACACACACACATTTTGAACACTGCGGAGATCATTTGTGGGGTAAAATTTCTAAAAGTGGAGCAGTCACCATGGTAACTAATGGAATGTTTGGAAATCACCATAGAAACCAATGGAATGTTATGAAGTCACCATGGAAACCAACGGAATGTTATTAAGTCACCATGGAAACCAATGGAATGTTATTAAATCACCATGGAAACCGATTGAATGTTCCACTTTCGCGATTCCCCCTATAGCGTTACATATGTCACCAGTGATATTAGTAAAAATATTAATAATCCTTTATATGCAATAAATTATTTTAATACAATCACAAATATATCATAACGGGCATCGTTGACACATGGGATACAAAAATGTCTGCCAAAAAACACCTCACGCGTTTCAGGCCAATGACTTTTTTACACAAAATGCGTAGGGTATTTATCTGGCGGCCATTTTATATGCCGGGTTCTGTGCCGTCAGTGTGGTTGGAGTGGCGCGCCGTGGCTGGGGGTCAGTAACGTGGTTCACGTCTGGGGGGGCTACAGAATATTTCTGAGATTGGAGGGTACATTCCTAGCTGGTCAGTAGACGGACTGATGGGAATATAAATATAACAATTCAGGGACGTGAAGGCAGCACAATGCCCCTATACAGTGGGTGTCACTCCCAGTATCCAGCGTGGGACCATTGTATAGAGATAAATGTATCTCCTGCAGTAAGGACCTGTCCCACGTGTATTACTACGATTCTACCAACAGATGGCAGCACCACTTTAACCCCTTCTACAACAGGATTGTGAGTAGCTAGTGGTTGCAGGGGCTGAGAGTGTGTGCTGCTAGTGAGTGCAGGGGCTGGCTGAGAGTGTGTGCTGCTAGTGAGTGTAGGGGCTGGCTGAGAGTGTGTGCTGCTAGTGAGTGCAGGGGCTGGCTGAGAGTGTGTGATGCTAGTGAGTGTAGGGGCTGGCTGAGAGTGTGTGCTGCTAGTGAGTGCAGGGGCTGGCTGAGAGTGTGTGCTGCTAGTGAGTGCAGGGGCTGGCTGAGAGTGTGTGCTGCTAGTGAGTGCAGGGGCTGGCTGAGAGTGTGTGCTGCTAGTGAGTGCAGGGGCTGGCTGAGAGTGTGTGCTGCTAGTGAGTGCAGGGGCTGGCTGAGAGTGTGTGCTGCTAGTGAGTGCAGGGGCTGGCTGAGAGTGTGTGCTGTTAGTGAGTGCAAGGGCTGGCTGAGAGTGTGTGCTGCTAGTGAGTGCAGGGGCTGGCTGAGAGTGTGTGCTGTTAGTGAGTGTAAGGGCTGGCTGAGAGTGTGTACTGCTAGTGTGTGCGAGGGCTGGTTGAGAGTGTGTGTGCTGTTAGTGAGTGCAGGGGCTGGCTGAGAGTGTGTGTTGTTAGTGAGTGCAGGGGCTGGCTGAGAGTGTGTGCTGTTAGTGAGTGCAGGGGCTGGCTGAGAGTGTGTGCTGTCTGGGAGTGCAGGGGCTGGCTGAGAGTGTGTGCTGCCATTGACTGCAGGGGCTGGCAGTGAGTGAGGGTGTGTTAGGGGCTGGCAGTGAGTGAGTGCAGTGGGAGGATGCAGTGAGTGAGGGTGTGTTAGGGGCTGGCAGTGAGTGAGTGCAGTGGGAGGATGCAGTGAGTGAGGGTGTGTTAGGGGCTGGCAGTGAGTGAGTGCAGTGGGAGGATGCAGTGAGTTGGAGCCTCCTCTCTCACACTGAGCATGCTCAGCCAGTCTCCCTGCAGCATGGCCGATCCTAACTCACTCCAGCAGGATGAGGGCTACACTCAGTTTGTGGCCCAGCACCAGGCGGCACTCACAGCCTCAGGGGTCCCCCCGATATACTGGAGGAGCCTGTACTGCAAGCTGGAGGGGGAGGTGAGAGTGTGAGCCTGAGTGTGAGCAGTGCCTGAGTGTGATCTGTGAGTGTGAGCAGTGCCTGAGTGTGATCTGTGAGTGTGAGCAGTGCCTGAGTGTGATCTGTGAGTGTGAGTAGTGCCTGAGTGTGATCTGTGAGTGTGAGCAGTGCCTGAGTGTGATCTGTGAGTGTGAGCAGTGCCTGAGTGTGATCTGTGAGTGTGAGTAGTGCCTGAGTGTGATCTGTGAGTGTGAGCAGTGCCTGAGTGTGATCTGTGAGTGTGAGCTGAGCCTGAGTGTGAGCAGTGCCTGAGTGTGATCTGTGAGTGTGAGCAGTGCCTGAGTGTGATCTGTGAGTGTGAGCTGAGCCTGAGTGTGAGCAGTGCCTGAGTGTGATCTGTGAGTGTGAGCAGTGCCTGAGTGTGATCTGTGAGTGTGAGCAGTGCCTGAGTGTTATCTGTGAGTGTGAGCTGAGCCTGAGTGTGAGCAGTGCCTGAGTGTGATCTGTGAGTGTGAGCAGTGCCTGAGTGTGATCTGTGAGTGTGAGCAGTATCACTCACTGTTGGAGTGCCCCCCCCCTGTGTATATATAATGCTGGAATCACTTATTCTCACATTTTAACCCCGTCCCACCTGTTTTATTTATTGAAGTTGCATTGTTGGGTTTATTTGGGGTCGGGTGCTGCTCGGTTACATTATACCAGTAGGGTTGCCACCTTTTCTTGGTACTGTCTACATAGACTTAACATTGGCCTGATGCCAATTTTCTACCGGCCTGCCGGTAAAATACTGGCCAGGTGGCAACCCTATATACCAGCTGAGCTGACACTTCTCTTCTTAACCATTAACTATAATTGAGTATGAGGATAAGCTGTGACGGCCGCCATGTTTCCCCAGGAAACTCTCTGCAGAGAGACCCCCGCTTCATACAGACCCTAATCAGTGAGCAGGCTAAGGTCCCACTTCTAGTTAACTGTGCATGAGCGGACACTGTCAGCGTGTGCCAGCCTCCTGACCCGCTCTGCCTCAACTCTGAGGCAGAGCCGAGATACACATCGGGTTTACTTAGGAGAAGGGGACACTATTTATTTAACCCTTGATTACGCTAAATAAGCAAGGGTTTAAAAAAAAAAAAAAAAACTTTTGCTATCCTGGTAGTCTGTAACAAACCAAGCTACGGTGTCTGGAAAACAGATCGGTAATATCAGTTTTTTCCCATCAAGACTTCCAATCTCCTAAAAACTGAAAATTTACGTTAATTTCCCCCAGCCCCTCCTTATGGAATGTCACTGAATTCAGGGACCCCGGGGAAATGATTTTTAATGTAAAACTACAGCAGAACCGTAAATGGTTTAACAGTTAAAAATAAGATATTCTACAAAATACAGAGAATACGCCAAGTGGAGCTGCTCCTTGAATGCGTGTGTCTCTGTACGTCTTGTACCTTCGTCAGGGAGTGTTTTATGATAACACAGAGCCCTGTCGGGGCTTGTCCTCCGAAATTATTATACTAAAGAACCCATCTTGGCAGAACCCATGTGGAGGATGGATGATGTAACTGCTGGCGCTGATCACATCCATTGTCCGCCTGACGTTTTTATTCGCTTCCTGTAGCTTTTCGATGCGGGCGACATGTTCGGGATCATGCAGGTGGAAGAAGTCGATGAAGAGGATGACGAGGAGGCGGAGGGGATCCGCATCGCGGAGCGAAAGGCACTAAACCCCGGGAGCGCGCCGTCTTTCAAAGTCATTGTGACCAACGAAGATGGCATCCGAGCGGCCGACCCAAACAGGTGAGAGACAAGATGGCGGCATCCGGTGCTTTATATGCCTTTTACAAACTCTTAACCCAAAAAAAGAAAAACCGGCCGCCTTAAAGGAACAGTACACACTTTGCCCCTCGAATATTGAAAGAATGAGCGGCTCCAGTTGATGATTTACTGGCTGGTATGTTTTGAAGGTTGGGGATTTTGAAAACGAGGGTCTCTCTCGGCACTAGCGCTCATCTGAGAGGCGGAGTTCAGCGTAAAATCGCGTCTATATGTAAATCTACACGTCGGCTGTGCTCCGGGAATGTGTTTAAAGGTTTTTAATGCAGCAAAAGTTCATAACAAACTCGGGGCACTTGGTAAATACTGTCCATTCACAATTATTATACTTTTTTTTTTATTTTTTTATTTTTATCGGGAGAGCCCATAAAAAAAAAATGATCATCTTATCTCTCTCACTAAACAAAAATAAAATACCTTGTGCTTTATTCACGAAAATAGGGAAATTGAGAAGAGAATTTCAAACTTCAGGCCAAAGTAGCCGATTTGGAAAAATTCTCCCCCTTAGCTACGCTTCAATCTCAGCTACTTAGCAATTCCCTTGTTAGTTCCCTGCGTTAGGAGGGTGTCCGTCCGGTTGTAACTCAGCGCCAGGTTTAATTTATTATTTTTGGTTTGTTTTTTAGCATCTTCCTGATTGACCATGCTTGGACCTACCGGGTGGAACACGCTCGACATCAGCTCATGCAAGTCCCTGGCCTCCTGCACCGCATGGCCAATCTGATGGGGATGGAGTTCCACGGGGAGGTGCCGGACCAGGGGGTGGTGGAGGAGGTGTTGAAAGACATGTGGAAATATAACCAAACGTACCAGCTCTCCCAAGGGGTAAGAGACTATGGGGGTCATGTACTAAACAAGCGCAGTGGGGGGAAAAAGTAGGTAAAACATGAGTAAGGAGCAGTTTGTGACTATTTGTAACATTCTGCGCTTGTTCTCCCTGATTTGCGCCTCTTCCGTTTATTTTTATTTAGCGTGCATTTTTCCGGTTGCGCTGATATATTGCGATTAGATTTGCGCTCGCTAAAGAGTTTTGCAAATATTTTTTGAAAAATAATTCTTATTTGCGTGTGAAAGTTACACCAGCTTTTAGCGAGCGCTATCACAAGAGGTAGGAAAATATTCACAATTATATATATTTGCGATTTTTTAGTACACCTGATTTACTATCCACCTGATAGTGACACACGTGTGGCCCACGAGAGTGAGACCCCACACTTATTCCTCTTATTTGATGTTTGTTTGCAGTTTTGCACAATGTATATATCATTTTTCAGCATTATATTCTGTGCATTCAGTTTAATAGCGGCACACTCTGCATGTGCCTTGTCGTGCCATGTCGTGCCATGTCGTGCCATGTCGTGCCATGTCGTGCCATGTCGTGCCTTGTCGTGCCATGTCGTGCCTTGTCGTGCCTTGTCGTGCCATGTCGTGCCATGTCGTGCCTTGTCGTGCCATGTCGTGCCATGTCGTGCCATGTCGTGCCTTGTCGTGCCATGTCGTGCCATGTCGTGCCTTGTCGTGCCTTGTCGTGCCATGTCGTGCCATGTCGTGCCTTGTCGTGCCTTGTCGTGCCTTGTCGTGCCTTGTCGTGCCATGTCGTGCCTTGTCGTGCCTTGTCGTGTCTTGTCGTGCCTTGTGTGCCTTGTGTGCCTTGTGTGCCATGTCGTGCCATTTCGTGCCTTGTCGTGCCTTGTCGTGCCATGTCGTGCCATGTCGTGCCATGTCGTCCCTTGTCGTGCCTTGTCGTGCCTTGTCGTGCCATGTCGTGCCTTGTCGTGCCATGTCGTGCCTTGTCGTGTCTTGTCGTGCCTTGTCGTGTCTTGTGTGGCAAATCCTGCAGCGTTATTCCAGAAATCGTTTTGTAATGTTTTTTTGTTGCTCTTTTAGTCGGCAGAGGAGAAGGTTCCCGTCTGGTACATCATGGATGAATTCGGCTCCCGAATCCAGCATTCAAACGAGCCCACCTTCGCCACGGCCCCTCTGTACCACACCTCCCAGGGAGTGGCCTATACTATTCTGTGGCCTCTCAGGGACCTGGAAAATGGTGGTACGTGACCTGATGACTCAAGGTGTTCCTGGGACTGAGCATGCGCTGCGGCACTCCAGCTGTTACTGAACTACAACTACCATAATCCTCTGCTGCTGGGGCATTGTGGGATCTGTAGTTCTGCAGCAGCTGGAGTGCCGCATTAAAAAACAGCTGTATGGGTGGGCTGTATGGGTGGGCTCTTACGGTGACTGAGAACATGCAGTTAAAAGAACTCCATCACCTAACTAGTGCTGAGACAGTGTTATACATCATTCATTTGCACAGTGATGTCATACACTGGAGACACCACAGACACATAGAGAATGTACTCTTCATTTAAGCTATGCATTGCTTGGAGTAATCCCCATACCCTCACACACATGGTAATGTCCAGCCAGGGATAGAAACTCCCTAGAGCTTTACATTGCTGAGATTCACACCATTAAAAAAAAAAAAAACTATCCTATTAAATGATGTTTTATAAGGTTAATAGGGCATTAAAAGAAATCCATACATTTCCTTAAAGGACAACTGCTGGCAAAAAATTGAGTTGTGTTTAATTTAAAGTTTGCATCAAGTGTAGGTATTTTATATAGAAATAATATAAATAAAGTACATTATTGAACCGTCTTTGCTCTGTATAGCTCTATCAGGAGGCGGACATGTTGGTTAGCATCTTTGCTCTGTATAGCTCTATCAGGGGCTTACATGTTGTTTAGAATCTTTGCTCTATGTAGCTCTATCAGGGGGGGACATGTTGTTTAGAATATTTGCTCTGTATAGCTCTATCTGGGGCAGACATGTTGTTTAGAATCTTTGCTCTGTATAGCTCTATCAGGGGCGGACATTTTGTTTAGAATCTTTGCTCTGTATAGCTCTATCAGGGGGAGGACATGTTGTTTAGAATCTTTGCTCTGTATAGCTCTATCAGGGGGAGGACATGTTGTTAAGAATCTTTGCTCTGTATAGCTCTATCAGGGGCGGACATGTTGTTTAGAATCTTTGCTCTGTATAGCTCTATCAGGGGGAGGACATGTTGTTTAGAATCTTTGCTCTGTATAGCTCTATCAGGGGGAGGACATGTTGTTTAGAATCGTTGCTCTGTATAGCTCTATCAGGGGATGGATATGTTGTTTAGAATCTTTGCTCTGTATAGCTCTATCAGGGGGCGGACATGTTGTTTAGAATCTTTGCTCTGTATAGCTCTATCAGGGGCGGACATGTTGTTTAGAATCTTTGCTCTGTATAGCTCTATCAGGGGCGGACATGTTGTTTAGAATCTTAGGTTGGATGAAGGAAGATCTGACCCAAGACGTCTGCTTCCTGATGGTGCTATACATGGATAGAGGACTCAAATAAGGTACTTTATTTGTATTAAGGTTTTTCTAGGTAAAATGCTTACACGTAATGCTATCTTTCAATTAAACAGAACATTTTTTTTGGTATGAGTGCAATAAAGGAGAAAGGGAAAATCCTCTCACACATAAAAATCCCCAAAAGTCTCAAGTCCTTAACGGGTTAAACAGACTGTCCCTAGGAGAGGTTATATTTACACTATCCCATAAAGATGATTGTGTCTCTCTCTCTCTGTCTCTCTGTCTCTCTCTCTCGCTCTGTGTGTGTCTCTCTCTCTGTCTCTCTCTCTCGCTCTGTGTGTGTCTCTCTCTCTGTCTCTCTCTCTCGCTCTGTGTGTGTCTCTCTCTCTCTCTCTCTCTCTCTCTGTCTCTCTCTGTCTCTCTCTCTCTCTCTCTCTCTGTGTCTCTCTCTCTCTCTCTCTCTCTCTCTCTCTGTGTCTCTCTCTCTCTCTCTCTCTCTCTCTGTGTGTCTCTCTCTCTATCTCTCTCTCTCTGTGTGTGTTTCTCTCTCTCTCTTGCTCGCTCTCTCTCTATGTCTGTCTGTCTGTCTCTCTCTCTCTCTCTGTGTCTCTCTGTCTGTGTGTGTCTCTCTCTGTCTGTGTCTCTCTGTCTGTCTCTCTCTCTGTGTCTCTCTGTCTGTCTCTCTCTCTCTGTGTCTCTCTGTCTGTCTGTCTCTCTCTCTGTCTGTCTCTCTCTGTGTCTCTCTGTCTGTCTCTCTCTCTGTCTGTCTCTGTGTATCTCTTGCGCACTCGCTCTCTTGCTCTTGCGCTCTCTCTCTCTTTATCTGTCTCTCTCTTTATCTGTCTCTCTCTTTATCTGTCTCTCTCTTTATCTGTCTCTCTCTTTATCTGTCTCTCTCTTTTTCTGTCTCTGCAGAGGAGGTCTCGAGAGACTACACTTATGGAGAGTCTGACCCGGTAATTCGGGGGGGTCTGCTCTTACCATGGCAGCAGACAGACCTGAGCCACATCGTCGCTCACACTCCAGAGCCGCCCGACACCTACTATCAGGTGAGTAACTAGGTAAATAAAGCCCAAAGATGCACTGAATGAAGGAAACAAATGAGCTAGAACTCTTCATTTACTGTCTAAAGTATTTATTTTTTAAATCTGATGGAAGTTTTTATTCCATTTATAATAAAATGTGTAACAGTTTCCGGTCCTTGTTTTGTAGAGTATTTTTAAAGAAAACAAAGAAACTCTCCCCCTTCCTGTGGAGCCTGCGCTGCCAGACAAGACTAAAATCTTCAAGTATGTTCCTGTGGGTTCTATACTAGATCCATAGGTGATTTGGCTACAATATTACAAGAGTGTGCGTTGGGGGGGTAAATACTAAATGTATGTGTGACGTTTGTCTCAGAGGATAACCTGGTGCCGAATGAATATTTTAGGTGGGGGATTCCTCACTTGTAACAGGTTATCCAGACTTTGGGCTTTATACATGAAAGAGAGAATTGCAGGGAATTGACAAGGGAAATTCAAAGGGCAAAGTAACAAGAATTGGACAAACTCGGCTACTTTGGCCTTCAGTTTGAAATTCCTTTCTCAATTCCCTGAAATTATCTTAAAGCCCTTTGTTCCTCTTACACTGATTCTAAGCATCTGGTCACAGCATTTGGGACAAGTGCCATTTTGAGGCCCAGAGAGTTGGGTTCCCGATCTGCTACAGATTAAACCCCCCTGGTCTGTTTGTCCACAGGGTTTACACAGATATGCAGCAGGTGCTCAATGGAGTAAATCACCCCCGATTCATCTTTACCAACAATGAGCAGGAGGCAGATATACTCTTCAGTTTCTCCCACATTAAGGATTACAGGTGAGGAGGCCACCACAGTGCAACTTCAAAAAGTGATGTAATCAGCAGGGACATTCCATTGGTTTCCATGGTGATTCTGGGGGTAAAGTTCTAAAAGTGATTGGTTTCCATGGTGATTCTGGGGGTAAAGTTCTAAAAGTGATGTAATCAGCAGGAACATTCCATTGGTTTCCATGGTGATTCTGGGGGTAAAGTTCTAAAAGTGATGTAATCAGCAGGGATATTCCATTGGTTTCCATGGTGATTCAGTGGTAAAGTTCTAAAAGTGATGTAATCAGCAGGGACATTCCATTGGTTTCCATGGTGATTCAGTGGTAAAGTTCTAAAAGTGATGTAATCAGCAGGGACATTCCATTGGTTTCCATGGTGATTCTGGGGGTAAAGCTCGAAAAGTGATGTAATCAGCAGGAACATTCCATTGGTTTCCATGGTGATTCTGGGGGTAAAGTTCGAAAAGTGATGTAATCAGCAGGAACATTCCATTGGTTTCCATGGCGACTGCTCCACCCTGTGTGCTGTATTTGGTTCATTGAAGGTCTAGCAATCAATATTTTGTAAAAAAAAAAAAAAAAAAAAAAAAAAAATCTCTACCATTTGGCACTGAATACAGGAAGTTGAAAAGAGAATTGCAAACTTAAGGGCAAACTAGTTGAGTTGGAGAAATGTATTCAGCTATACTTCTGCTATTTTGGCCTTCAGTTTGCAGTTCCCTGGGGAAGCATCATGGCCGCCGGTCAGAGAATAGACCAGCGTGTACCTTATAACGGGCCTGCAGTTTATCCTCGTACTAGGCTTGTATTAGGCTGATTTGCTCTGTATAGAGACACTGACATGTGTCCCTCTCCCAGGTCACTAAGCACAGAGAGGCCACAGGTTCTGCTCAATCAGTTCCCCTGTGAGAATCTGCTGACTGTGAAGGATTGCCTGGCGTCTGTCGCACGGAGGGTTGGGGGTCTGGAGGGTCCAAAATGGCTTCCTCGCACCTTTAATTTACAGACCGAGCTCCCTCAGTTCATCAGCTATTTTAAACAACGTGAGCAGCGGTAAGACCCCAAATTATTGACTGGCCTTAAAGGGACACCTAAACACTGCTATACTGTGACTGTATCACCTAAACAATGCTATACTGTGACTGTATCACCTAAACAATGCTATACTGTGACTGTATCACCTAAACACTGCTTATACTGTGAATGTATCACCTAAACACTGCTTATACTGTGAATGTATCACCTAAACACTGCTTATACTGTGAATGTATCACCCAAACACTGCTTATACTGTGACTGTATCACCTAAACAATGCTATACTGTGACTGTATCACCCAAACACTGCTTATACTGTGACTGTATCACCTAAACACTGCTTATACTGTGACCATAGAGAATTAAAAATGATCCATACATTGTGTCGGCAGAATTGCAGCAAATGTATAAAATAAGATAAATATTTGGTTACAATGTGTCTGTGTCCCCTGCTTATGACATCAGCTTCTGGCTTAATATGCAAATTACGTATTTCCCATTCATATTTAGCTTTTTAGCTCGGCTGGTAATGCCTGGTTCTTGTAGTTCACTTGTCTGTTCATCGCGGGTCACTATTGAGTGACTAGACCTCCGTGACTGGATTTGGGGGCGGGTTAAGGCAGTAGGAGAGCATGCGCAGTGGGCGTGTCCCTGGTGATCTCTTGTTCTCTGCAGTGGTGAAGACAATCATTGGATATGCAAACCATGGAATCTGGCGAGGAGCCTGGACACCCATGTAACCACCAACCTTTCCTACATCATCCGCCAGCGTGAGAGCACGCCCAAGGTAGGTCTCCGCTCCACAGTCAGTGGCGTCGCTCCCAGTCCCGTGGTTAACACTATTTATTCCTCCCCCAGGTCGTGTCCAAGTACATTGAGGACCCTGTGCTCTTCCTGCGGGAGGATGTAGGGCTGGTGAAGTTTGACGTGCGTTACATTGTCCTCCTGCGCTCAGTGCGGCCGCTAAGACTATTCGCGTACAACGTCTTCTGGCTCCGATTTGCAAACCGGTAATGAAATGTCATAGTACAAGTTTGCTCTGTATAGCTCTATCAGGGGGCGGACATGCTGTTTAGAATCTTTGCTCTGTATAGCTCTATCAGGAGGAGGACATGTTGTTTAGAATCTTTGCTCTGTATAGCTCTATCAGGGGGCGGACATGCTGTTTAGAATCTTTGCTCTGTATAGCTCTATCAGGGGGCGGACATGTTGTTTAGAATCTTTGCTCTGTATAGCTCTATCAGGAGGTGGACATGTTTAGAATCTTTGCTCTGTATAGCTCTATCAGGGGGCAGACATGCTGTTTAGAATCTTTGCTCTGTATAGCTCTATCAGGGAGCAGACATGTATTTTAGAATCTTTGCTCTGTATAGCTCTATCAGGGGCAGACATGTTATTTAGAATCTTTGCTCTGTGTAGCTCTATCAGGGGCGGACATGTTGTTTAGAATCTTTGCTCTGTATAGCTCTATCATTGGCGGACATGTTGTTCTGGCTGTATAAATGGTTCCCTGGGATTTCCTTCCTTCCTTCCTTGCAGAGCGTTTGCCCTCAACGAGTTGGACGATTACGAGAAACACTTTACTGTCATGAATTACGCTCCTGACGTGGCCCTGAAACAGGTGAGATTTAGCCACAGACCCCGTGGGATCACACCGCTAATTGGATTGTGTTGTCCTGTGTACACCTTTCATTAGGACACCCTGGAAATAGAGATTGGTGGTTTTCACCCTTAATATACGGCTTTAGCTTGTTCAATCAGAAGTTTATAAAGGGCCCGTATCGCTCTCTTAATTAATATTCCCGTGTTTGTACCGGACACTCGATCTATATAATGTGGAGCATTATCAAGTTATGATCATTATTATAATCTTTATAGAGTACCTCTACCAGAGTTACAAGTGCAGTGGCTACAGGGAGCTGCCCTCCAGCTGAGACAACATAATTCATTGATTAGGGTGATTGCTCAGATTGCGCCTCTGTTATATTTGGTATAAACTCCTGTATCCTCAGGTTCACTGCGATGAATTCATCACTTTGTTTGAGAAACAGTATCCAGACCACAAGTGGAGCTCCATCCAGGTACGTCCAGGCTGGCACTGAATGGGTTAAATGATTGTGTAGCAGCCCACCGAGACCACCCATTATTGCATGTGATCTTCCTGTTCGCAGAATTGCACATGGATAGATTAAATGGGGGAAAAAGGGATTTTAAATATTCCTGTGGTGTCTTCTATTTATGACATCACAGTCACAGTATAAGCTGTGTTTAGGTGATACAGTCACAGTATAAGCAGTGTTTGGGTGATACAGTCACAGTATAAGCAGTGTTTGGGTGATACAGTCACAGTATAAGCAGTGTTTGGGTGATACAGTCACAGTATAAGCAGTGTTTAGGTGATACAGTCACAGTATAAGCAGTGTTTGGGTGATACAGTCACAGTATAAGCAGTGTTTGGGTGATACAGTCACAGTATAAGCAGTGTTTGGGTGATACAGTCACAGTATAAGCAGTGTTTAGGTGATACAGTCACAGTATAAGCAGTGTTTGGGTGATACAGTCACGGTATAAGCAGTGTTTGGGTGATACAGTCACGGTATAAGCAGTGTTTGGGTGATACAGTCACGGTATAAGCAGTGTTTAGGTGATACAGTCACAGTATAAGCAGTGTTTAGATGATACAGTCACAGTATAAGCAGTGTTTGGGTGATACAGTCACAGTATAAGCAGTGTTTGGGTGATACAGTCACAGTATAAGCAGTGTTTAGGTGATACAGTCACAGTATAAGCAGTGTTTAGGTGATACAGTCACAGTATAAGCAGTGTTTAGATGATACAGTCACAGTATAAGCAGTGTTTGGGTGATACAGTCACAGTATAAGCAGTGTTTAGGTGATGCAGTCACAGTATAAGCAGTGTTTAGGTGACGCAGTCACAGTATGAGCAGTGTTTAGGTGACGCAGTCACAGTATAAGCAGAGTTTAGGTGACGCAGTCACAGTATAAGCAGTGTTTGGGTGACGCAGTCACAGTATAAGCAGTGTTTGGGTGACGCAGTCACAGTATAAGCAGTGTTTGGGTGATACAGTCACAGTATAGCAGTGTTTAGGTGATACAGTCACAGTATAGCAGTGTTTAGGTGATACAGTCACAGTATAAGCAGTGTTTGGGTGATACAGTCACAGTATAAGCAGTGTTTGGGTGATACAGTCACAGTATAAGCAGTGTTTAGGTGACACAGTCACTGTATAAGCAGTGTTTGGGTGATACAGTCACTGTATAAGCAGTGTTTGGGTGATACAGTCACAGTATAAGCAGTGTTTGGGTGATACAGTCACAGTATAAGCAGTGTTTGGGTGATACAGTCACAGTATAAGCACTGTTTGGGTGATACAGTCACAGTATAAGCACTGTTTGGGTGATACTGTCACAGTATAAGCAGTGTTTGGGTGATACAGTCACAGTATAAGCATTGTTTAGGTGATACAGTCACAGTATAAGCAGTGTTTGGGTGATACAGTCACAGTATAAGCAGTGTTTGGGTGATACAGTCACAGTATAAGCAGTGTTTGGGTGATACAGTCACAGTATAAGCAGTGTTTGGGTGATACAGTCACAGTATAAGCAGTGTTTGGGTGATACAGTCACAGTATAAGCAGTGTTTGGGTGACACAGTCACTGTATAAGCAGTGTTTAGGTGACAGTCCTTTATAGGGACTCTGTTATGCTTTAAAAAAAATTAAGCTTCTTCCGGATCAGCTCCTGCTGTGACATCGGCGGTATGGAAGCGTTTGGTCTGCGCAGTCAGCCTGTGTGCAAGGCATGCTGGGAGAGTGTACAGGCGCCATATGATCCAGCAAGTTTATCTGAACTGTATTTTAGAAGGTCTCCTAAACTACTTATTTGTTGGCCACAAGACTAACCAAATATCTAGAGGATGCTAGGATTAGAACCAAACCAGACTTGGTACAGTCATGCATGACAGAGCCCCTTTAAACCAGGTGATGACACATTTAAAACATATTTAATCTGTGCATTTCTGCTGACACAATGTATATATCACTATTTATTCTTTACTGTCCCCTTGTTTCCGCACTCCTTTGGTATGTGAATGATGCTCTCTCACCCCAGCCCTGCTGCTCAGGGGTTAAACCCTCGCCTTACACAAGCCTTTATGTCAGGGTTTATATAACGAGGGTTATTGTTTGGTTACAGTACATTCCTGCTCTGGGTGTGGAACTTATTCAATAGGGCATAATGGATTCAATACTCTGTATTACTATACTCTGCAGCATGTTTATCATATGGATCCGTAGCTGTTCAGAATTGGGCAGGAGGAAAGCTGTACTAACTCTGTTTGGAGAAATAACTGTTAAAGGGGCAGCATCACACAGACATCGTTATTACTGCGAATGAAGAACAAGGACTGAAAATGATCTGTACATTATATTAGAACAGATAGTAAATGCCTAAATTAGGAGAAAAAATGTGTTTTAAATGTGTCTGAGTCCCCTGCTTATGACATCACCTGTGGCACGGTATGCAAATGACACATTTCTTATTGAATAGCAGTTCATTTGCATATCAGGCCACGTGATGTCATACACAGGCGACACAGACACATTTTTCTCCTAATTCAGTTGCATTTTTTGCTAACACGATGGATAGATCATTTTCAAGCATTTTTTTATTCTCCGCAGACACCGTAAAATCAATATTCAGGTGACACGGTCCCTTTCATGTAATGTTTGAATAGCATCACTCTCAGCCGGCTGCTCGTGAAGCTGTGTATTGTTTCAGGACCAGCTGTATAAAAGCTTTGCAGAGCTCTTCCAAGTGGCTTGCTCCAAGCCGGCCCCCCACGGAATCTGCGACTACCAGCCCTCCCGCGCTATGTACGCCATTGACTTGATGCTGAAATGGGACGTAGACGGAGAAGGTAAAGCCGAGCCAGCGTCAGGGGAAAAGCACTAGAAACGGAAAGCCTTCTAAAAGTCAGCAGGACCTTTCTGTTAGTTGCCACGGCAACTGCTCCACTTTCAGCTCGTTGCTTTGGGGGGGGGGGGCCTGGAAAGCCCCAATTTAGCTCTTGATAAAAGTTTTTTCCCCCCTTTCTTTAAAAGTCACAAAAATTCAAATAGAATTCTGTCTCCTAAACATTTAAAAAATGATCTATACATTGTATTAGCAAAACTGTAGCTAAATTAGGAGAAAATGTTTTTTTAAATGTGTCTGTGGTGACATCACCTGTGGCACGGTATGCAAATTACCCATTTCCTATTGAAAGCCAATTAATTTGCATATCAAGCCACAGGTGATGTCATAAGCATTAGACACCACAGACACATTTAAAACACATTCCTCCTCCCCCCCCCCCCCCCCCCAATTTAGGCATTTGCTGCAGTTTTGTTAATACAATGCATAGATCTTTTTTCTTTTTTTATTCTCTCCAGTCACAGTAAACACAGTTTTTATAGGGGATACCCTCCCTCTAACCCCCCACGTTCTCATTAAATGTCTAGTATTGTTTGAATAAAGTTGATTGAAACCGCTTCTGTATCCCTGCCAAACAACCCAACATTTTTCTATGGCTAACAAGCCGGGGCGTTACTGTAAATAAATTAATAAAAATAAATAAAACCCCTTAAAAACAAGGCGGAAACACAGAGCCAGAGATCCGATCAGGGTCATAATAGATCCCTGCCGACCTATTGCGAGAGCCTTGCGACGTCACTTGGGGTGGCGTGCTCAGAAGTGCGGGCATGGCGCGTTACAAGTAAATGTAACTGGCACATTGACCGTAGATTACATTAATCCTGGAAGACGGACGCCACTAAAAATAGGGAATCCCGCTGCAGGCTGCGACCAGCGCTGTTCAGAGGAGGTTCTATGGCGTTCGTCACAAACAGACACAATAAGACGACTAAATCCTCTCCCCTGCCGTCACTGCTTCCTCGTAAACTCAAGTTTCCTCTCTTATTTCAGGAAAGCGGGTGATGCAGCCTCAAATCCTGGAGGTGAATTTCAACCCCGACTGCGCCAGGGCGTGCAAATATCACCCCACGTTCTTTAACGACGTCTTCAGCACCTTGTACTTGGACAAAACAGAGAACTGCCACGTGACCCCCATTCTGTAACCGCGTGGGGGGCCCCAGGGCCAGCTTTGGGACATGCCTCTCTTCCCGGACTCCCGCTAGCAATTTTTTTTTTCAAGAACGCGGTGGTCGCCGCGATTCCAGCTGCTTTCGTTGAGCGTTCTAAGGATATCTTGGTGGCGGCCATTTTGCTGCCGTTTAGGGGCTGGAGGGTCCGCATTGTCACAGAAACCCCTTCTCTCTCAGGTAGCAGATTATTCTGGCTGGAATCCCCCCCGCACTATACCATAACGATGTAAATAACATCTCTTAAAGTGACTCTAAACACGGCTTCTACTGTGAATGTAAAGAATGAAAAATGATCTATACATTGTATTAGCAGAAATGCAGCAAATGCATAAAATAAGAGAATTATATGTTTTACACGTCTCTCCTGGATATGACATCACCTGTGGCTTGGGATGCCAATGACAAATTTACCATTGAAATCTGCCACGTGTGATATCAAGCCACGTGTGATGTCATAACCAGGAGACACGTGTAAAACACATACATTTCTCTTATTTTCTGCTCACACAATGTATAGATCATGTTTCAGTATTGGTTTATTCTCTACATTCTCAGTATAAAGATTGTTTAGATTGAGTTTGTTTAATAAATTAATCCACACGAGATGTTTAATGCTGAATATCCAGAATCCATGTCCAATCTGCATCACAATGTCTTCCAGAAAGGAGTCGACAACCAATAAAAAAACCCCTGTCTGCCCCCCGATATTAGGTGACTGTGACTCCCATCAGCCATATACTGCGGCGGCTCATACTGTGAGGTCACAGGTGATGTCATAAGCAGGCGACACCACAGACACATTCAGAATATATATATGTCTCTAATTTGATGTATTTGCCACAGTTCTGCCAACACAATGTATAGATCTTTTTCCATCATTTTTCCTGCTCTACGTGTGCAGTGTGAGCAGTGTTTAGGTGACAGGGTCCGTGTAAGGTATTTAGGGTTAATGGTGTAGCTTCGGAGATATTACCCCCTGCTCATTTCTGCATCAACAATAAACTAACCACATGGGCGACACAGATTTGTGATGGACTTTTTATTGCGTTTTAAATCATGGGAATTGGTTGGTATTAAGGTAACTGGTTGGAGGTATTTGGGGGATTCTCTCTCCCCCCTGGATTCCTGCACTGGGGGGGGGTTTATTCATGAAAGGGAATTTCAAATTTAAGGCAACGGTAGTTGAGTCGGAATTCCCTTCAATTCCCTGTTTCGTGAATAAAAGCCCTAAATAAATCCCATTATGCACAGCCTGCCGTTGGCTGAATGCTGCGTATAGAGCGGGGCTCACAGTGGTACACGGTGTGGCTTCTCCGGTTTAGAGGGGGGTCACAGTGGTACAATGTGCAGCTTGGGGTTTAGAGGGGCTCACAAGTTCTTAAAGTTCCGCAGTCGTCATGGAAACTAGTGGAATGTCCCTGCTGATTCCAGTCACCATGGAAACTAGTGGAATGTCCCTGCTAATTCCAGTCGCCATGGAAACCAGTGGAATGTCCCTGCTGATTCCAGTCGCCATGGAAACTAGTGGAATGTCCCTGCTGATTCCAGTCACCATGGAAACTAGTGGAATGTCCCTGCTGATTCCAGTCACCATGGAAACTAGTGGAATGTCCCTGCTGATTCCAGTCACCATGGAAACTAGTGGAATGTCCCTGCTGATTAGAACTTTGCCCCTGAATCGCTCTTTTGGTAAAATAAATCAAAGCAGGGGGACGCCTCCTCACCTGTGCTATTAATAGGAAACAAATCAAATTGCTGGTTTTCTGAGATTAAAGTGATAGATTAAACCAAATACCAGCACAGATTGGCCTATAGCCAGACCTTCGTCTCTTACCCCGGGCTCCTAACTCTAAAATTAATATATTAATGTGTCTACTGTGGCTTGAAATGGGAAATGTGTAACTTTCATGTCATAACGGGGGCCACCACAGTCGCACCTTGCATAAAATTCCAACGTATAAATCATTTTTACTCCCTCCATTCTCCGTATCAGCAATGCTTAGGGGGCAGAGACCCTCTAATCAGACATGTTCTCCAGAAGACACCCACAGGGGGCAGCAGATGTCACACTGCATTAACCAGTAACAGACACATGTAACAGGCTTATAAGGAAATCCTATAGATCTCCAACCCTTGTCTGTCGCAGCACAGGTACTATATACCCAGGTCTCTGGCCCCGCCCTCTGAGTGAAGCACGGTCGGCCATCTTTGCTTATGGCAATAACAAATCTCAGCTTTATATTAAACAAGATCATTACAGGGGAGAGACTGGACCACTGTGTACAAATAACCTGAAATGAAGCAGCCATGTGATTGCCAGCTTAATAAGAGTTTTTGGTTTATCTCCTTCCATTCACACTGCAATTAAAGTGACCCTGAAAGAGAGAGCAGCCAACGCATTTCACATTTGTACCTAAAGCCAGATCAGACTGACACTGGAGAAATAGAGGTCTCTCTAGCAGGAAATAGAGCATGAAAGGATCCGTACAACTGGCAAAAAAAACAATGTATTGGGATTCTGCTTTACAGGGGGTCCACAAATTCAAAACAAGAAAAACAAAAACAATATTATAATGACACATATTGTTACAAATGTATTTTTTATTTTAAACCTTCTGTTCCACGGCGCACTACCAAGGCTGGACACCAGGGGTCGCTAACAAGGCACAGAGCAATGTGTGGAAGATGAAATTTCCCTGGAAGCCATTTTGTATCTTGGAAGCCATTTTGTCCTACTGACTCCATTTTGTATGCCTTCTTCCATGTTTGTCCTTTGTGATACCCAAAGAGAGTGAGAGGTTTATGTGGAAATTGAGGGGGACGTACAAGTGAGTTCTGCTTCTAGTGTTGGGATATTTCACAGGAAACCAGGCTTGCTCAACTATGTCTGAGAAGTACAGGATGTAACCAGGGTACAACCGCAATGATCAGGTGGTCTTTCTAGATTATTCCAGTAAGTTAAACAATGTGGTTTTATTAAGATGATACGTGGCACTGCGACAAATTTTAACCAATCATATGCTTCTATTAGCAGTGCATTATGAAATTATGCTGTTCTGTTTTACTATAAAGATGTGTGTTGAGAAGGGTGCGGCAGAGCAGTCTGTGCAGACGCCACCCTACGTACGTTTGTATTAAACTTCATTGCTTATTCAACTCAGAATCTGGGCCTGGTCTCATTTCTTTGACTCTTCATTCCTGTGTGAAGTACCCAGGGAAAAAGTGACCATTCACAGTTGGGGGCTCGTCCGGGATCCCAACACCTCAGAACCAGGATCCAGCTGGTGCAGACCTACCCTCTTCTACCTAACCTCGAGATCTCATCTGATATAGGTAAGGCACCTTTTCTAAATGCCTATAGTATAATCATTGTGTAGAAGAGACGGGGGTCGGCCACTGGTTGCCTATCTGAGTGACGGGATCCATAGAGTTGAGTAAGTGTGTGTAAGTAAATATTGTATTGTTTATAGAAGAGGAATAAAGCCAGGTTGGTATCCTCATTTGTGTGTTTATGGAGGAATAAAGCCAGGTTGGTATCCCCATTTGTGTGGCTTATAGAGGAATATAGCCGTATCCTCACTTGTGTTGTTGATAGGAGTAAAGCCAGGTTGGTATCCTCATTTGTGTCCTAGAGTAGGGTGTAAGGCCAGGATAAGTGGAGTAAAGCCCCAGTGGTTTCCATCTGGCAGTGCCTCATTGATGTAAGTGTACTAGAGGCTAATACTCGTCACACTCAGATACAAGGCAGATACCGAGAGTAAGGATAAAGCCGGCGTGTACCTAGTACTCTATTGGGCCGCCACTGGAGGAACCGCGTATCTTTCACAGTGGTTAATGTTCTGAGTTTGATTTAGGATAAGATAAGACACATAGGAAAGCAAATACACCCAGAGACAGTTTACTCTGTGGTACGCGCCACAAATAACTTTACAGGGTCTGTTTAGTTATTGTGGTAAAGGTCCTGTGTTATTATCGGAGTTGTTGTTGAGATACCTTGCAATTCTTGCAGTTTTAATATGGGGAATTGTTTCTTTAAGAAACCCCCAAAAGGGACGCCTTTGGAATATATGTGTAGGAAGTATGGCAGAATTGCTGGAAATACATGAGCAAGTGGACAGCTTTGTCACAAGCTGATGGGGATAATATGTTTGTCTGGCCAGATGTGGGTAGTTTCAATAGTGGGATTGTGAATCCTATGAAAAATACTTTGCGCTTGCGAGGGTTTGAAGTAGACACTAGTGAGTGGATAGTGTTTAATAGTTATTATCGAGAGGCTTATTACAGGAATAAGCAGAATGAGAAGCAAATGGTTAATGCAAAGCTTAAAGAGGAATAAGCAAGCTAGGGAGACAGCAGCTAGAAGTTCCCCTCTACTGCCCCCACCTTTGCGACCAGTAACAAGACACAGAGAAATGACAGAAGGAAATTCTGTGTGTTTTAACTGTAACAGACCTGGACATAGAGTTGTCGACTGTCCCCAAGTTAACAAAGGAACCTTAGAAATGACAGGAGTTATAACCAGCGTCCGTATGATAGAGACTTGACAGGACGTAAGACAGAGCATTTTCCTCCCCCTCTGGAACCCTTGTACTACTCTCTTAGTAATAGTTAAAAATAGTTTTTTTATGTTAACAGAATTGGTTCCTGCACTATCTAATTTATTGAAGATATATAAATTAATGTAATGTAATGTTATGTTTTAATTTTAGGAAGAGTCAGATTAACAGTTAGAAAGTAATACTGATTCAAGCATTCCTATATACACACACACGCATTATGAATGTTGCAAACAATTTGTGCTTATGCCCCATCTGTTTGTCGTGTCATATGTTTTGTTATAATACGTTTCAATTTATGTGCTGCATGTTGAAGAGATGTTAAAATATTATCGTTTTGGTAGGAGATAATTTTGTAATAGAAGTTTTAAATACGTTGATATGAGAAGTGTGCTTGAATGCATGAACAAGAAAGAAAGTTGTTATGTATTTTGTTATAAGTTGAATGTTAAAAAAAATAATAGAGAAAGGGTTTGTCATTTAAAAAGAGGAAGTTCTAAATTAGAGGAAGTGCTGAATTTTTTGCATTATAGGAGATACAAAAGTTTTCGAGTGGCTTAATGGCGTGTGTGGAACATTGTATAGTATATGTTAAATATGAGAAGCTTCAATATGTTGTTGTCAGAAACTGTAGAGATATTATTATATTTCCTAATGTTATGTTGTGTCAGATTGTTTTATTTGCCCAAGAGAAGTTATATGAGTGTAAAATATAGAGGGAACGATTGGCCAATGTTAAGTGAGTATTGTGTAAAGACCCCCTGATAAAGAATAATTTGTTCTAAATTATTGTTTGATAATCACTCCGCAGCAGTAGGACTTTATACAAATAAAATAGAGAAGTAAGAATGTATATATTGACCAATACGTTTATGAGAATAAGCTCAGTAAAGGAAGAGAAGTAATATCAGGAAGTAATTTTACTGAGATGGTAGTGCATACATGGGCCAGCCTTCCAGTGGAAGTGGTAGAGGTCGACACAGTAAAGGAAGCTTTGTGTTCAGCACTGATACTAGGGTTGCTCACTATGAATTTTAATCAGTTTTGTCATGAAAATCAAGGACATGCAGCAGGTGTTTTGACTCAGATGCATGGAGTAAGAAATATCAGGGACAGATTGCAGGAACAACTACTGTTGCCAGGTATTGAATATCAGTAAGGTAAAATTCTCATTTTAAATCTATTATACAGATTCTAGATATGTTTTTGGTGTTGTGTATGGTGTTGGTACAATTTGGTGACTATGCAGGTATCTGTCTCTCTCACCCTCTCTTATTGCTTTTATGTGCATGTTTTTCTACATGATGTATTGCTCCTGGCTGTACAGACAAAGAGTCAGAGGGTAAATCTGTTTGCTAAATAAGTTGCAACCAGACCAGATACATACATTTTTATGGGTACTGGTAGCAGCAAAACATATATGTAAATTATGTTAAATGTTGCATGTTAATAATGAAATTGTTTTGAGTCTTTGTATAATACAGATCAAAGCTGTACAGCCAACAAAAGACAGTCTCAAAGTGCACCATGCACCAACTGAAATCTAATGATGAAAGAGCATTTCTCAACCCAAGCGGAAAAGAAAGGAGCTCAAATTTTAAGATTGGTACAAACCCCAAGGAACAAATAAGTTAACCATTCCTTCGGGCACAATAATCCCAGCTGGTTAACCAACGTAAGCCGAGATTGGCAAGAGCCACTCGTGAATCTCACATCATGTAGTGAGACGAAAAGGAAATTGTTTATTTTGCATTAACCATTTCTTTGTTTGCAATATATGTGTATCAAGAAAATATTTTTAGACACATGATTAATTATCTCTACCTCAATCATGTTTACCCCTTAGAATTAACCAGAGGTATTTATAAAGCCCTAGGTTTAAATTAATTTGGCTCGATCTGCGGTCATGCTCCCTGTTTTGAATACAGTCATCTTTAAGTATTCCCTTCTCTGAAGTTGATTTGATCACCCTTAACTGCACAAAGCTATTTTGTGCCCATCCTCAGTTATGATTCATACCTGGAAACTATTGCACTAAACTTAAATCTCATGTCTCTAGTAAAGGATGGTCCAGCAGGAGGATGGGATGTTTCCCATCAGTATTATAAGAAAGGTAAATTATGTACAAGAGATAATATGTGCCCACTTTCACAATATCCCCACAATTGCCTAAGGAGGATAAGAAATTTCAGGAGCCTGGACACTTCAAAAATACAAATTAGCCAGCACAGTGGCTATGGCTGTAGGTATAATTTTCCCAGGTGTAGGTGTGGGATTGTTAACAGACAGATTTAATGTTTTAATTTAAATGGTTGCACTGCAAAATCGAATTGCCTTGGATTATACTCTTGCAGCTAAGGGTGGAGTATGTGCTCTGGTGGGAGATAAATGTTGTGTATACATTAAAGATCATAGCGGTGAGATAGAACATGATTTACAGAAGGTGTCTGAGTTGCAGGAACGCTTGCGTCCGCAACCAGGAGATGACTGGAATTTGTTCAGCTTAGATGGGTGGCTTGGTTCACTAGGAGCAGAACTGTTGACTGCTTTGGTTTGCTTGATTGTGGCGTATTTCTGTTTGTGTGTGCTTATTGCGTGTCTGAAGGTTGTCGCTAAAATATGTACTGCCGGAGACAATGAGGGACACGCTATGCTAATGCAGCATTCATATACCCCACACGCCTCTGAAGAAGGACAGGAACCAAAGTTCATCCTCAGATCACCAGAAGGATTCTTTTGCCCAAAGGAAGAAAACCTCTGCCTATGAGGGCCATCCCAAACGAACATGTGTATGCTATGTAAGAGTTATCCAATCAACGGGACCAGGGTCCGTGTTAGGATAAAAGGGAGGTGTGTGGAAGATGAAATTTCCCTGGAAGCCATTTTGTATCTTGGAAGCCATTTTGTCCTACTGACTCCATTTTGTATGCCTTCTTCCATGTTTGTCCTTTGTGATACCCAAAGAGAGTGAGAGGTTTATGTGGAAATTGAGGGGGACGTACAAGTGAGTTCTGCTTCTAGTGTTGGGATATTTCACAGGAAACCAGGCTTGCTCAACTATGTCTGAGAAGTACAGGATGTAACCAGGGTACAACCGCAATGATCAGGTGGTCTTTCTAGATTATTCCAGTAAGTTAAACAATGTGGTTTTATTAAGATGATACGTGGCACTGCGACAAATTTTAACCAATCATATGCTTCTATTAGCAGTGCATTATGAAATTATGCTGTTCTGTTTTACTATAAAGATGTGTGTTGAGAAGGGTGCGGCAGAGCAGTCTGTGCAGACGCCACCCTACGTACGTTTGTATTAAACTTCATTGCTTATTCAACTCAGAATCTGGGCCTGGTCTCATTTCTTTGACTCTTCATTCCTGTGTGAAGTACCCAGGGAAAAAGTGACCATTCACAAATGGCATCCAACTGCATTTAACCCTTAGAATGCCGGAGGGTTGAGCAAGGCACGCAAATGGTTAACAATACTATTTCACAGAAGTTAAAATATATACATATTTATATATATGTAAAAAAAAATAATGGGAACTGGGAATTTCAGACTGAAAGGGGCAAAGTAGCCGAGTTGGAAAAATTCTTCCATGAAGCTGAACTGGAGAATTTTTCCAACTCCGCTACTTTGGCCTGAAGTCTGAAATTCCCTTGTCAATTCCCTCTTTCATGAATAAACCCCTGTGTGTCACTCCTCCTGTGCTTCTTATTCCGATTTGTCTTTGTTGTCTCTCCAGATGCAGTAGTTCAGGGTGGCAGCGAGCGACAGCCATGCCAGGTAGGGGACCAGCAGATACGCCGCCGTCTTGCTGACAGGGTACCAGGATAAGGCGGTGGCAGCCACGGTCTCCGTGAGGAGGACAATCTCAATGAATCCCTGGAAATGAAACAAGCTGCAGTCAGATCAACCTAAACACTGTGACTGTATCACCTAAACACTGCTTATACTGTGACTGTATCACCTAAACACTGCTTATACTGTGACTGTATCACCCAAACACTGCTTATACTGTGACTGTATCACCCAAACACTGCTTATACTGTGACTGTATCACCCAAACACTGCTTATACTGTGACTGTATCACCCAAACACTGCTTATACTGTGACTGTATCACCCAAACACTGCTTATACTGTGACTGTATCACCCAAACACTGCTTATACTGTGACTGTATCACCCAAACACTGCTTATACTGTGACTGTATCACCCAAACACTGCTTATACTGTGACTGTATCACCCAAACACTGCTTATACTGTGACTGTGTCACCCAAACACTGCTTATACTGTGACTGGATCACCCAAACACTGCTTATACTGTGACTGGATCACCCAAACACTGCTTATACTGTGACTGGATCACCCAAACACTGCTTATACTGTGACTGGATCACCCAAACACTGCTTATACTGTGACTGTATCACCCAAACACTGTTTATACTGTGACTGTATCACCTAAACACTGCTTATACTGTGACTGTATCACCTAAACACTGCTTATACTGTGACTGTATCACCCAAACACTGCTTATACTGTGACTGTATAACCCAAACACTGCTTATACTGTGACTGTATCACCTAAACACTGCTTATACTGTGACTGTATCACCTAAACACTGCTTATACTGTGACTGTATCACCTAAACACTGCTTATACTGTGACTGTATCACCTAAACACTGCTTATACTGTGACTGTATCACCTAAACACTGCTTATACTGTGACTGGATCACCCAAACACTGCTTATACTGTGACTGGATCACCCAAACACTGCTTATACTGTGACTGGATCACCCAAACACTGCTTATACTGTGACTGGATCACCTAAACACTGCTTATACTGTGACTGGATCACCCAAACACTGCTTATACTGTGACTGTATCACCTAAACACTGCTTATACTGTGACTGTATCACCTAAACACTGCTTATACTGTGACTGTATCACCCAAACACTGCTTATACTGTGACTGTATCACCCAAACACTGCTTATACTGTGACTGTATCACCCAAACACTGCTTATACTGTGACTGTATCACCTAAACACTGCTTATAATGTGACTGTATCACCTTAACACTGCTTATACTGTGACTGTATAACCCAAACACTGCTTATACTGTGACTGTATCACCCAAACACTGCTTATACTGTGACTGTATCACCCAAACACTGCTTATACTGTGACTGTATCACCTAAACACTGCTTATACTGTGACTGTATAACCCAAACACTGCTTATACTGTGACTGTATCACCCAAACACTGCTTATACTGTGACTGTATCACCCAAACACTGCTTATACTGTGACTTTTCCATTGAAAAGCAGTTTATTTGCGTCACTGTTAGCACAATGTATTTACCATTTTCATTATATTTCGTCCCTTTAGCATTATCATCGTGATTAGATTAGAGTGATTAGATTAGAGCGATGATTAGATTAGAGTGTCAGCCTGTCTGGGTAGGTAATGGCTGCTGGTATGGACCCAGACTGCCGTATCCAGGGCTTCGAGAGACTAATGTTTACATTCACCTTAAGCTGTAGGCAAATTAGAACCACAAACGTTACTGTGACTGGAGAGAATAAAGATGATCTATACGTTGTGTATCATATGGAGAATCATATGGTTTAAATGGGTCTGTGTCCCCTGCTTATGACATCACCGTGTGACCTGATATGCAGATGAACCAGTTTCAATCATTATGCTATCAAGCCAGAGATTATGTCACATACAGGACACAGACACATTGCAGAATGGAGAATATTTCTCTGTATAGAAGTATAAGCGATATTTAGATGGCAGAGCCCTTTTAAGAACGCTTACCAAGCGAACAGCCTAACTTTGGCCTCAGAGTCAAAATCCTGTGTTGCAAAGCATTTGCATTTAAAGGGTTAATCTAGTTGAGGTTTAACCCTTCAGCTGAATGGGAGAATTTTTTCAACTCTGCTACTTTGGCCTTACGTTTGAAATTCCCTTCTCAATTCCCTCTTTCGTGACTAGCCCGTGGTTTGCAAGCTCTGACAATATTAGGGGATCACTTACCCATCCAATTCTGTGGGCTCCAAAGAATATGGGGGTCCAGGCCCAGTTGAGTGCTAGCTGACCAGCATAGAGTCCAAGAGGTACCATTGCATCACTTGTAAATCCCCCCAGCTCCTTGTAAATCAGATAGGAGCCGTAACTGGAAACACAGAGAACAAGAAATATCAGAATAAATACACAGTCTAAATGCTGCGTCATCCACGTCTCTGGAATTGCCTTCTCAATTCCCTGCAATTCTCTCTCATGTTCTAAGGACGGCCTATGGTTGGCTGGCATTATGGGAGTTGTACTTTGTTATAGTGACAGGTGATCGTTCAGAAGTACCTACCCCATGGAGGTATACAAGGCGGTCCACACAGGTCCAAACATCCAGTTGGGGGGTCGCCACGATGGTTTCACGAGTGTGTTATACCAGGTGGGTATCTCTTTCCTTGTAATCAGTCCCCCAAGGATGCCCCCGACGTGGGGCAGGAGGGTGAGGCCAACAGCGGGGAGCCAGGAGGAGGGCATTCTGCAAGAGATGCCAAGATTACACAGGAAGATCCCAGCAAACTGCTTAACCCACCTGAACCTGGGGAAGGGGTCTGCCCGCTCAAAGCCCCCCAATGTGTTTATTTTGGGGCTGCGGCATGGTTATTATTAAGGTTTACAGGCGCAGTGATCTCTTCCGCAGGCTTACTATACATTGCAGTAAAGCATCAGAAAATGACCTTTATTCCTAAGAGGGAATTTCCAAACTTTAGACCAAAATCTGCCTTACTGCCCTGGCCTTCCATGTGCAACTCCCTCTACCATGAATAAAGCCATAACTGAAATAGTTAAACGGATCCTGCCGTATTAGCCGCGGGGAAGAAGCAAACGCACAGGACTAGAGTATTACACACGAGGGAGATTTAAATATAGGAGTGAAACATGTGCCGGTGTAATGTCTTATTCTAAGGCCTTAACACAGACAGTGAATTTATTTCCCGATATAATCTTACAAATTAATAATCTTTTTACAAACACTGGATTATCTCAAACTGCCAGCATTTGACACCTTGGTGGATCTGGTTAGGTGTCCAGTAGTTTTATGGCCCTTTAACCAGGGAGAGGACTGATTACAAACAGAGTTGATCTATTGGATCTCTATATACTGGTAAATGTCCTGCTGAGAGGATCTTTCAGTTTCCCCTGTGTATTTTGGCTTTTTATTTAATCTGTCAATAGAAACGTTTGTTTCGGCCACATTAAGCCCAGAAGCTTGCAATCAAACTCTGTAAAGGGAATCATTTTAACGGTAGTTGAATAAAACGCTGAGTATTGTGACAGGAGATGACCTCATGATAAACCCACCTCCTCTGTGCATTTATCTTAGATTTACAGCCGCTGTAAGGGTTTTGGGCAGACGCCCAATATTACCAACATGCAACACTGTCCAAGAGTTTGTAGATTACCTATCTCTCCCGTACACACGTGTTCCAGGTCCCAACACGGAGCCAGAGACAAATAAAACCAATTACACACAGAGGGGTCTGTATACTAAAATTCAACTTTGGGGGTCGACTTTCATGTCACATTATTCTGCACCCAGGTTGGAATCTTCTCCACTGGGGGGCGGGGGGCGGCAGGAGGAAGGGGAATGATGGGGGGCAGGGGGGGGAAATGATGGGGGGCAGGGGGGGGGTGATGGGGGGCAGGGGGGGGGAATGATGGGGGGCAGGAGGGGGGGGGGAATGAGTGAAGATATTATTGAGACTCAAACTCAGGTGCCGAATGTGTCCAAACTCCAATTTTAGTGAACAGACCCAAGAGTATTCGTATTGATGAATGTCCTCTACGGCTGGCAAATTTTACAATTACATTTTTTTTTATTAAAATATGAAGCTTTATTCATGAAAAAAGAGTGAACTGGAGGGAACCGAGAAGGGAATTGCAAAATTAAGGCCAAAGTAGCCGAGTTGGAAAAATGTGCCCCCTCAGCTTAATGGGAGCACTGCTCCGACTCGGCTACTTTGGCCTTAAGTCTGACATTGCCTTCGATTCTCTCTCTCATTAATAAAGCTCCTCTTGCTCCGAGCAGGAGGTTTGGGATCACACACGGGATATACTCTGCTTGTATGTGCAGATAATACAGATCTCTGAATGTTGTGTAAGCTGGGTGTATCCTGCAAGAGCCAGAGACACAGCTTCTGGGTGGAAATATTTGTCCATATCTACACCCCTCCCCTGGCTTTTATACATTACTACATGCCCCTCTCCATAATTACCCCCTCCCCTGGCTTTTATACATTACTACCTGCCCCTCTCCATAATTACCCCCTCCCCTGGCTTTTATACATTACTACCTGCCCCTCTCCATAATTACCCCCTCCCCTGGCTCTTATACATTACTACCTGCCCCTCTCCATAATTACCCCCTCCCCTGGATTTTATACATTACTACCTGCCCCTCTCCATAATTACCCCCTCCCCTGGATTTTATACATTACTACAAGCCCCTCTCCATAATTACCCCCTCCCCTGGCTTTTATACATTGCTACATGCCCCTCTCCATAATTACCCCCTCCCCTGGCTTTTATCCATTACTACATGCCCCTCTCCATAATTACCCCCTCCCCTGGCTTTTATCCATTACTACATGCCCCTCTCCATAATTACCCCCTCCCCTGGCGGGGGATTCCTATACTTGATTCCTGCCACTTATTCTTATTACCCCTGTCATTTCTGCACCCATAGCCTTCCCCTCACCCCAATCCAAGTGTCACCCTCTGTGTGATGTCATTGGAGAGATCAGGGGTCACTACTTCAAATGCACAAGGAAATTAAAAAAATACAAATTAAAAACAAGCTTTGCAAGAAAAACAAAAGTCCTGAATTTCTTGCTTAACCAACAATAAAAGACCTGCCCATTGACACATACAGCAAGGATTTAATAACAGGGGCTTATACAACTAATAATGTAATCATTATGTAAGGAATGAATGATTTAAATGTCTGAAGAAGAGGTCATAGGAGCTTGCACTCTAACTCTGCTCAGTAACCCTATAAAAGCAGCAGCTATACTGATCCTGATTAATGTTATGATGTAGCCCCCTGCATGCATGCACAGGATCATCTCAGACCCCCAGAGCCTGCAAGTAACTTACCTTATCCACAGCTGTCTGATCAGCAATGGGTTACACAGCACTCAGTGAGCTAGCAGAGCACACATCACATGACCCTAGGGACTGCCTCCCACCAGTAGCCACACCCACAAAGGGAGGCAAACCGCCATTTTTGATTTGGGCATAGACAATAAGATATATCAATCTGAACATAACAGCAATTAATGCAAAACAGGAATGTTTTATTAAGGTTTAGAGCACATGTCCCAAAGAAGGGAGCAGGCTTGGGCTTGAAAGCTTGCAATCAGATTCTCAGTGAGTCCATAAATAATACCATCTATGTACAGTATGCTCAGCGCTGCGCGCAGGCAGCATTGTGTCTGTCCCGGCATTAATACTGTCTATGTACAGTATGCTCAGCACTGCGCGCAGGCAGCATTGTGTCTGTCCCGGCATTAATACTGTCTATGTACAGTATGCTCAGCACTGCGCGCTGGCAGCATTGTGTCTGTCCCAGCATTAATACCGTCTATGTACAGTATACTCAGCACTGCGTGCAGGCAGCATTGTGTCTGTCCCAGCATTAATACTGTCTATGTACAGTATGCTCAGCACTGCGCGCAGGCAGCATTGTGTCTGTCCCGGCATTAATACCGTCTATGTACAATATGCTCAGCACTGCGCGCTGGCAGCATTGTGTCTGTCCCGGCATTAATACTGTCTATGTACAGTATGCTCAGCACTGCGCGCAGGCAGCATTGTGTCTGTCCCGGCATTAATACCGTCTATGTACAATATGCTCAGCACTGCGCGCTGGCAGCATTGTGTCTGTCCCGGCATTAATACTGTCTATGTACAGTATGCTCAGCACTGTGCGCAGGCAGCATTGTGTCTGTCCCGGCATTAATACTGTCTATGTACAGTATGCTCAGCGCTGCGCGCAGGCAGCATTGTGTCTGTCCCGGCATTAATATTGTCTATGTACAGTATGCTCAGCACTGTGCGCAGGCAGGATTGTGTCTGTCCCGGCATTAATACAGTCTATGTACAGTATGCTCAGCGCTGCGCGCAGGCAGCATTGTGTCTGTCCCGGCATTAATACTGGCTATGTACAGTATGCTCAGCACTGTGCGCAGGCAGCATTGTGTCTGTCCCGGCATTAATACTGTCTATGTATAGTATGCCCATCACTGTGCGCAGGCAGCATTGTGTCTGTCCCGGCATTAATACAGTCTATGTACAGTATGCTCAGCATTGTGCGCAGGCAGCATCGTGCCTGTCCCGGCATTAATACTGTCTATGTACAGTATGCTCAGCACTGCGCGCAGGCAGCATTGTGTCTGTCCCGGCATTAATACAGTCTATGTACAGTATGCTCAGCACTGTGCGCAGGCAGCATCATGCCTGTCCCGGCATTAATACTGTCTATGTACAGTATGCTCAGCACTGTGCGCAGGCAGCATTGTGTCTGTCCCGGTATTAATACAGTCTATGTACAGTATGCTCAGCGTTGCGCGCTGGTAGCATTGTGTCTATCCCGGCATTAATACTGTCTATGTACAGTATGCTCAGCACTGCGCGCAGGCAGCATTGTGTCTGTGCCAGGCATTAATACCGTCTATGTACAGTATGCTCAGCACTGCGCGCAGGCAGCATTGTGTCTGTGCCGGCATTAATACTGTCTATGTACAGTATGCTCAGCACTGCGCGCAGGCAGCATTGTGTCTGTGCCAGGCATTAATACTGCCATGACAGACACAAATCTGTAAAGTACAGCCCGGTTTTCTGACAAATTACTCGAGCAAATTCTACTGCACAGGCGCAGTAGATTCACTCATTGCGCACCACAGCGCATGCGCACCCAGTTACAGCTGTCAATCAGCCGTAACTTTGTTAGAAGAGCGCTTGCGAGAGGGACACACACCGTAGAGTAGCAAGCAATTGGTAAAACAGCCCCCTCTGTCCCCCGTGTGTGACTTCCACTTACTAGCGTAGCTGTGGTGCGCCTGTGCAGTAGAATTTGCTCCAGTATTTTGTCAGAACACCGGCACTGTTTAGTATGTATATACACTAGGGTTGCCACCCGGCCAGTAAAAAATTGGCATCAGGCCAATGTTAAGTCTGTGGAGACAGTACCAAGGCCGGTATTTTTTTGAAGAAAAGGTGACAACCCTACTCACATATATATAACGTCAATATACTGTAACGCAGCCTGCAAAAGATATACGTGGCGGTAACAAAATGGCTGAGGTGGGAACCCCATGAGCAAATGAGTCGACCACTCCACTCCTCCGACCCATTGATGTCTGTTTAAATCCCCTGCAGAATGAAAGCCATAAAATAAGATCTTGATCTTGTTGGGGTTTTTAAAAGCATAAAAAAAGCACTATATACAAATGCAATGTATAGAAGTTTATAATTTGATGACACCTATATTGCTCTAAAATAATTTCTGCTTCAGGTTTAAATAGGAGAATACAAATGGTGGCATGCATGTCACTGGTGGTCTGTTTGTATTACAGCAGTGTATTGTTATTATATTATTATTACAGTGTAATAGACACTGTGCCCGGAACCTTTCCACTCTGCCTGCTGTTTCCGGGGGAGACACTGAGGACGGACACCCGGAAGTACCATGCAGAGGACAGGCAAATCCATGTGACAGCTTAGCAGTGAGACATGTGTGTGTTATTCAGCTGAATCCAGGTCCCCTGCAGGAATGAGGGTCTCAGCTGTGTTCAGGGGTCTCCTCTGCAGGAGGATCCTGCCCAGACAGTGGCAGAGATGGGCTGCAGGGTCTGCTGGGGGCTCACACCAGGGACAGGATGTTCTCAAAGCCCTGGAGGGGTCTGACCTGTCTAAAGTGCTGGAGGAGTCAGAGACCGACCCTGCACCTGCCAGGAGACCCCCATCCAACAGCACTGTGGTTCTCTTCCCAGGGCAGGGCAGCCAGCAGGTTGGCATGGCCAGGGGGCTCCTGAAATACCCCAACGTCAGGACAATGTTCAGTGCTGCACACAAGGTGCTGGGTTATGATCTACTGGATCTGTGCCTGCGGGGCCCGGAGGAGGTACTCAGCAGAACTGTACATTGCCAGCCGGCTACCTTCGTCACATCCCTGGCAGCCACAGAAAAACTCAGCCAGGAAAACCCCACGGTAAATATCCTACGGCTACCGGGGTCCCAAATGGACGTTACAGGACCGGTCAGACTGGGCTCACTAGGAAACGTCCTTGGTTTTGAAAGAAAAGCAAATTTTGTCCATTAAAATAACATCAAATGGATCAGAAATGCAGTGTAGACATTGATACTGGTGTAAGTGGCTTGGAGCTGGAAAGGCTGATCTTTTAATATATATTTATATACACACACACTATACAGCTCAAATCTGTTGTGCTGATTAAAGAACCAATAAAAATGGCTTCTTTAGACTTTAAATCCTTATTTTTAACCTTGTCAGTGACTTTCCTATTCTTTTTACAACTCATTTGATGTAGGTTTGCATGGAAAGCAAAGGATTAACGCAAACGTGGCTTGTGAAACGGTCAGTCCATTTATGATTTATAAATACGATGAATGTACAGCGGAGCGTGGATGTAATGTGTCCCCTCTAAACAGGCAGAGGTACAGGAGAATCATTTTACACAAACTCCACAGACGCTGTGTGCCTTGGGTTTGTCCAGGAGTGTAAAGGGGCTCTGTCACCTAAACACTGCTTGTACCATGACTGTAAAGAATTAAAAATAATCCATACATTGCATTAGTAGTATGGCAGCGAAGGCATAAAATAAGAGTGTCTGTGACATCACCTCGTGACTTGATATGCAAATGAATGAATTTTCAATGGTAAATGTGTAATTTGCATATCAAGCCACAGGTGATGTCATAGACAGGAGATGCATTTAAAACTCCTATTGCTCTTACTTTATGCATTTGCTGTAATTCTGCCAACTCAATGTATAGATCACAGTATGGGCAGTGTTTAGATTGACAGGATTCCCTTTAAATAGCAGAAGATTTTATTAGTTCATTTATAACACATCTCTGTTGCCGAATCTCATCTCTCCATGTTTTTCAGGCCATCGACAATTGTGTAGCTGTTGCTGGGTTCAGTGTTGGAGAGTTCGCTGCGCTGGTTTTTGCGGGAGCATTAGATTTTACAGAAGGTACGGACGACTGTCTTATAACACAGGGAGGGTGTAATAGACCAGGTGCAAGCGCTTGCAGATCAGAGGGCCAGTAAGGCTTTGATTGGGTTTGTCCTCTGTTTTTCTAGCGCTGTACGCCGTGAAGGTCCGAGCCGAGGCCATGCAGAAGGCGTCGGATGCTGTGCCCAGCGGGATGCTGTCTGTAATTGGACGTCCACAGGCAAAGTATCAGTTAGCTTGTGCTGAAGCCAGAGATCATTGCAAGTCACTGGGGCTGAACGATGCTGTCTGTGACGTAGCAAACTACCTGTTCCCAGATGGCAGAGTCATTGCTGGGCACATAGAGGTAAGAAACAGTGTTAAAGGGATATTTTGCTCCAAATATAGCAGATATGAACATTTAGCCCATCTAGTCTGCACAATTTCTGACAACAAAAAATCAGAATACTTTAATCAACTGCTAAAGCTCCTGCTGGAAAACTATTCCATACATCCACTACCCTCTCATTAAAGTAATCCTTTCATTAGTCCCTGACCTTATCTTATATCTAGGATAGCCTTATACCTATCCCATGCATGCTTAAACTCCTTCACTGTATTACCCTCTACCACTTCTACTGGAAGACTATTCCATACATCCACTACCCTCTCAGTAATGTAATACTTTCATTAGTCCCTGGCCTTATCTTATATCTAGGATAGCCTTATACCTATCCCACGCATGCTTAAACTCCTTCACTGTATTACCCTCTACCACTTCTACTGGAAGACTATTCCATACATCCACTACCCTCTCAGTAATGTAATACTTTCATTAGTCCCTGGCCTTATCTTATATCTAGGATAGCCTTATACCTATCCCATGCATGCTTAAACTCCTTCACTGTATTACCCTCTACCACTTCTACTGGAAAACTATTCCATACATCCACTACCCTCTCAGTAATGTAATACTTTCATTAGTCCCTGGCCTTGTATTATATCTAGGATAGCCTTATACCTATCCCATGCATGCTTAAACTCCTTCACTGTATTAACCTCTACCACTTCTACTGGAAGACTATTCCATACATCCACTGCCCTCTCAGTAATGTAATACTTTCATTAGTCCCTGACCTTATCTTATAGCTAGGATAGCCTTATACCTATCACATGCATGCTTAAACTCCTTCACTGTATTACCCTCTACCACTTCTACTGGAAGACTATTCCATGTATCCACTAACCTCTCAGTTAAGTAATACTTTCATTAGTCCCTGGCCTTATCTTATATCTAGAATAGCCTTATACCTATCCCACGCATGCTTAAACTCCTTCACTGTATTAACCTCTACCACTTCTACTGGAAGAATATTCCATACATCCACTACCCTCTCAGTAAAGTAATACTTTCATTAGTCCCTGGCCTTATCTTATATCTAGGATAGCCTTATACCTGTCCCATGCATGCTTAAACTCCTTCACTGTATTAACCTCTACCACTTCTACTGGAAGACTATTTCATGCATCCACTACCCTCTCAGTAATGTAATACTTTCATTAGTCCCTGGCCTTATCTTATATCTAGGATAGCCTTATACCTATCCCATGCATATTTCATACTAGATTATACCTTTTGTGTGTCTGCTGGAGAGGTAGGTGTGCAATGGTTTTTCCAATGTATCCCCCTTATAAATTCACTCCTTGTTAGTTATTATTGTGTAACGTTACAGTCCTGTCCAAAGTCTTTTTTTTGGATGTATTTCTCTTCTGTGAGTATCTGAATGTTTAGGGACTTGAGACATTTCAACCATTCAGCTGAATGGGAAGAAATTGTCCAACTTCTAGGATTAGTCTAGTCCAGACACTGAGGATATAAAGATTTGTTTAATTTAGTCCCTTCCTGTGCTGCTGGGATAGAATACATTGTGTGACCTTGCTCTTGTACAAAATAGGATCTCTTAACAGTACAACACATTGTCTGATGACATCACTAGAGAGACAGGAAATTCCATCCATCTCAATAAAATTTATTTTCATTGGTTCCTCCAGCAAAAAAATAAAAATAAACTGACTTTTACTCAGGTAGTGTGGGCAGTCCTGGTTTCTCGCAAACTGCTGTAATTTCACAATTTCTTCTAGCTGTAAGTATAAGTATTTTAAGCAATGCAAAATGTAAAACATGCTTTTTTAAAGTACACTGAGAGCACATTAATATGCATTAACATTTGGAAGATGCATTTTGCACACCAGACGGTCACTTTAAATCTTGGTTTCCCCTCTCAATTCCTTAATTTCAGGCTTTGCAGTATCTGCAGAATAATTCCCGTAAGTACCATTTTGTGCGCACGAAGATGCTTCCGGTCAGCGGCGCGTTTCACACCCGTTTAATGGAACCAGCCGCGGAGCCGCTGCAGAAAGCGCTAAAAAAACTGGACTTCAAACAGCCGTACGTCCCTGTATTCTGCAACGTGGACGGGAAGCGCTACAGACACGCATCCCTAATCCACCAGCTGCTGGCGAAACAGCTCATCTCCCCCGTGAAGTGGGAGCAAATCATGCATGCCATCTACGAAAGAAAGAAGGGAACGGATTTCCCCCAGACGTATGAAGTGGGAGCAGGACGGCAGCTGGGGACCATCCTGAAAACATGCAACACGAAGGCCTGGAAACAATACCAAAACGTGGATGTTTTTGAAACGGGTGATGATGATGATTTTCTCCCCCACGATTCCACTGTAGAAAGACATTAAAATGAGATTTGTATTTATTATTTTACAGGGTTTTACTTTTTTGTTACTCCTTCTTTAACCCTTTCAGGACCAGAGTGTTTTTAAATTTTTAATACGCGTTTTTTTTTAAACATAAATTTCCTCTCTCTCATTTAACGCACCCATACAAGTTTTATATGTTGTTTTTTAAAGGACAGTTAGAGCTTTCTTTTGACACCCTATACATAAAAATGATTTACATTTTAGTATTAAAAAATACATATAAAAGAGGAAATTTTGGAGGAAAAAAAAAGTTTTTCCCCATTATTTTCCCAATAATAAGCTACATAACTAGTGCAACACTAACCCACTTATCCCCCCTAATTAACTAACTAATAAAAAAGAAAAATATTGGTTTCCAAACCCCCCATAACAAAAAAGACAGAAAAAAAAACTCTGAAGAGTGCGATGTCAGATCAGTAAAAATCATGCAACAGGCATGCAGGGGTTAAATTTTATTAAATAAATATATTAAAATTACCTTTATTTATTAAAAAAAACTTTATAAATTGTAAAAATAAAAAAATGTGTTAAAAAAAAAATCTAAATGAGGGCCATAAAGTGGAAGGAAACTGATCACAGTTAAAAACTGTGATCAGCAATGAAAGGGTTAATTTATTTTTACTTACAGGTCACTCTCTGTGCTTCACTATAACAATGTGAAGCACAAAGAGTGAATTAGAGGCAGTGTGTGAACACACTGACTTTGCATCTAATTTGCATGTTATCGCGGTGATCACCGCGATCACATGCCCGGAAATCCACCAATCGGGTCCAGGAGCTTTGCCTCGGGTGCGAGGCTTAGTCCTGGACCCGTTGCAGACTGGCTGGTGGTGCTCACGGAGCGCACCGCCGGCTAGACTGCATGACGAGTTAACTCATCATAAGGTTGGGAAGGGGTTAAACAGTGTCGCTCACTGTGCTCTGATCAATAGACTCAACGTTATTGGACAGCAATGGCTGTTAAAGTTCATTTTTGCTAAATCTTTGCAGCTAGGATAATGCTGAGGGTTATGTAGTCCCCGAATATCTGCAGTGCCTAGGTTAGCCATCACTGTGTTAGAGGAAGATAGTGAATCGGAATCTGCATTGCTCAGTTCCACTAGCAGTGTTAGAGAGGGATTCATGGAAAACTAGCAATGCATTTTTGTTTAGAAGGTGCTAGTGATTATATAGAAATCAAGCACTAGCACACACCCTTCCTCCAATGTGTGCCTGCCTGCAAACCAGTATAACTAGCTGAAAGCCACGAGCGGCTCTGATATGACCCATTCCCGCAAGTCTTGTAAACAGGCCGTCCGATAAATCACACTGGTTTTTATCTGCAGAAAAAGGAAGCTGGATTTCTGCCAAAATAGAGAAAAACCTTTTGTTTTCACCCTTGCTTTCTCCTTAGTAAACACGACGTGTATCTTTATAAATAAACGTGGGTAGCTCTCGAGTCTGTCGCAGAGTCCGCCAGCGTTTGCCTCTTACGGGTCGAAACTTTCAAGGAAAACTACTAAATCTGTTAGCCAGTGAGTCTTCCAACCTCTCCGACAACAAAACTGTCCCTCTTTGGCCATTTGACATGTTAGACACACCTTGTTTGACGTGATTGGTTGCTATGAAGATACAGCTCAGTCTCACTTGGTGGAATATGCGTTGAGCTGTGATCACAAGTGACCGAAACTGTAAATACATTATTATTATTATTTATCTACACCGTGTGTTTCCAGGAAGAAAACATTGCGATTTATCTTCTTTCCAAGTCCTGGGACCAAGATCAAAATAAATACATTACTCATTAAACACACAGCACTGTGGGAATCAATTAAAGCACAATAAAAAAACTGATATTTATAAATGAATCTGTTTACCATTTAATGTTAGATCTGATATAAGGGAGGTGAATTATGTATGAAACTCAAGACAGAGGGGTAAGAAAAGGACCCAAATAAGTGAAATTAAAAAAAAAAATTGTAATTCCTGGCATTTGTAATGTGTCTTTTTCAGAAACGACTGTACAGAGCAGGACTCTCCGAAAGGTAAAAGAGGCCGTATCACTAAACACTGCTTATACTGTGACTGTATCACCTAAACACTGCTTATACTGTGACTGGATCACCTAAACACTGCTTATACTGTGACTGTATCACCCAAACACTGCTTATACTGTGACTGTCACCTAAACACTGCTTATACTGTGACTGTGTCACCCAAACACTGCTTATACTGTGACTGTATCACCTAAACACTGCTTATACTGTGACTGTATCACTAAACACTGCTTATACTGTGACTGTATCACCCAAACACTGCTTATACTGTGACTGTATCACCCAAACACTGCTTATACTGTGTCTGTATCACCCAAACACTGCTTATACTGTGACTGTGTCACCCAAACACTGCTTATACTGTGTCTGTATCACCCAAACACTGCTTATACTGTGACTGTGTCACCCAAACACTGCTTATACTGTGACTGTATCACCTAAACACTGCGACTGTATCACCCAAACACTGCTTATACTGTGACTGTATCACGTAAACACTGCGACTGTATCACCCAAACACTGCTTATACTGTGACTGTGTCACCCAAACACTGCTTATACGGTGACTGTATCCCCCAAACACTGCTTATACGGTGACTGTATCCCCCAAACACTGCTTATACGGTGACTGTATCCCCCAAACACTATCTATACATTGTGTCAGAAGAATTACAGCAAATGCATACAATAATAAATGGAAAATATAAGTGCTGGGCGCTACTTGAAATAAACAGAAAAACTAAATGAATACAGCGACTCGCTCAGGATGTGACGATACCTCTAACCACGCACATGAAACGTATATTAGATTTAGAGGCACGCGTATTAATTATGAATAATTGGAACAATAAGTTGGAAACAGATGTATTTTTTCATTGTTTCCTATGTTTTTCACACTGAGGATCAACTTCACAGCACTGTTTTCATATGTTATAAGTATTGTTTTGTTTTTTTACACATAACACTGATATTTTTTGTCACTTATTTTACCTTCAGTACAAAGCTGAATCTTATTTTGCCACAATAACTAAAAGTCTAAATTTTGAGCACAATATATTTAAACATGTCTGTGGCGTCTGCTGCTTATGACATCATACGTGGCATAAAATTAATTACTTGTCAATGGGAAATGTGTAATTTGCATATCCAGCCATAGATGATGTCATAAAACACATATTCCTCTTGTTATATGTGTTTGCTACAAAACAAACAAAACAGTGACTCTCCTGTCCACCCCCAATAAAGCAGGCCGCACGTGGGTGATTGAAATCATTTTTTTTTTATTTATGTATTTCTTTTTTTATTGATTCCTTAAACAGCTTTGCACCGAGTGCGGGACGGCCAGCCTTCCTCCACTCACTCAGCTTTAACCTCTAACGTGCCAGGAAGGAATTGAGAAACGTGTCGTTCTACAATACATTACTCAACCCTCCGGTGCGCAAAAAGGTTCAAATATATATAGAGAGAGAAAAAAAACTTCACTCACAAAACAAAAAGTTCCAAGTACAAACATGGCGGGTCTGTGCGCTCCGCTGGATACAAAAAAAAAAAAAGAAACTTATTGAAGGAAGTTAACTAGCAACCACCAAATCATGTAAAAAAACATTCACAGTGACCCAGCACTATATGAAAGATTAAATATAAAAAGGATCTCTGTGACGCCCCCATCAGGCCACAGTCCAGCGGCGGCCTGTCTAATAGTTTATATCTTGTTCTAGTCATCGAAGCCCAGCTTGACGAGTACGACACACGCAGCGACCAGCGTAAGTGTGATCATCATGGTGGGATAAAGTCGTCCTGGCTCCAGAGCCGGTACCTGTGTAAATAAATAGATTAAATTATAAGGGGCGTAATCGCCGGACCCTGTAGGTAGCTCCACAGACATGGTCAGCATGCACAAGGTTAAATTTTTTAAGGCTTTGATCGCCTGTAACCATTCACCCATGTGTAGGCTCTTCAAGGTTGTATCTAATCATTTCTGTATCATTTTTTCTGTCTTTATTTTTTATTCTCATTCCTGTCTATTTGTATTTTCTGCCCTGCAACATCCTGCTTTCCTGTTAAGTTATTATCCGTGCCTGCTCCAGTCCTAGCTGTGTTATACAGTATACAGCAGCTGACTCCACACAGGGCCTGTGTATGTGGTTCCACAAACCTGGAGCCTCAAGCTAGCGCATAAGTGCAGTTACCCAGCACCAGGCCCTTTGTCTCCATCCCTGCACAGTCCCTACAAAGCAAAGAATCTAAACAGCATGTCCCCCCTGATAGAGCTATACAGAGCAAAGATTCTAAACATGTCCACCCCCTGATAGAGCTATACAGAGCAAAGATTCTAAACAACATGTCCGCCCCCTGATAGAGCTATACAGAACAAAGATTCTAAATAACATGTTCACTACATAAAGCCAAGCTGGCTCAATAAGGTACTTTATATGTATTCTTTCATTAAAGAATTTCTATTTAAAATGCCTACACTTGATGCAATCTTTCAATTAAACAGAACTTCATATTTTGCAGATAGTTATCGTTTAAATGATACAATAATCCCCACTGTGCCCAACACAAAAAAAACACAAAAAAAAAAGTTAGTTTTACTTTATTTTATGAAGATGAACACTCGGTGGGGGGAAAAAAAAAATCGACATAAGACAACTAGACTTTGTTAAAATTGTTATTTGAAAAGTAACAAACAGAGAGGGTTTGGCGCATCTCCCTGACACGTTTCACACTTACCCGGTGTGATCTCTCAGTAGCGGTAACATGATCCACACGTCTAGCATAATGCCTAACACTTGTTAACACTCTCAGTATAAACACTTGGCAATTACTGGCGACTCTCCTGCAAAACAACAAACAGCACAACTATATTATCATCAAGAGACACGTAAAGGTCATACCTACATAGAGACATGTAAAGGTCATACCTACATAGAGACATGTAAAGGTCATACCTACATAGAGACGTGTAAAGGTCATACCTACATAGAGACGTGTAAAGGTCATACCTACATAGAGACGTGTAAAGGTCATACCTACATAGAGACGTGTAAAGATCATACCTACATAGAGACGTGTAAAGGTCATACCTACATAGAGACGTGTAAAGGTCATACCTACATAGAGACGTGTAAAGGTCATACCTACATAGAGACATGTAAAGGTCATACCTACATAGAGACGTGTAAATGTCATACCTACATAGAGACGTGTAAAGGTCATACCTACATAGAGACATGTAAATGTCATACCTACATAGATACATGTAAAGGTCATACCTCCATAGAGACGTGTAAATGTCAAACCTACATAGAGACATGTAAAGGTCATACCTACATAGATACATGTAAAGGTCATACCTACATAGAGACATGTAAAGGTCATACCTACATAGATACATGTAAAGGTCATACCTACATAGAGACGTGTAAACGGATTTACAAACCATGACATCCGTAACGCCCGTCTCATCTGACCATCAAACCTAGATTCATAGGATCTGTTAAATTCATCTCCAATAAACGCCAAGCGAGCACCAATCAGCGCCGCAGAACTGAAAAAAACACAAGCAAAGATGAAACAACAAAAACAACATAACAATACGTACAATAAACGACAACATAACAATACATACAATAAACGACAACGTAACAATACATACAATAAATGACAACGTAACAATACAAAACAACAAATGCATACAATACAATCAAACATACAATAAATGATAACGTAACAATACATACAATAAATGACAACGTAACAATACAAAACAACAAATGCATACAATACATTCATACATACAATAAATACAACATAACAATACATACCATAAACTACAACGTAACAAAACATACAATAAGCAACAATGTAAAAATACATACAATAAACAACACTGTAACAATTCAAAACAACAAATGCATACAATACATTCATACATACAATAAACGACAACGTAACCATACATACAATAAACAACAACGTAACAATACGTACAATAAATGACATCGTAACAATACAAAAAAACAAATGCATACAATACAATCATACATACAATAAATACAACATAACAATACATAACATAAACTACAACGTAACAAAACATACAATAAGCAACAATGTAAAAATACATACAATAAACAACACTGTAACAATTCAAAACAACAAATGCATACAATACAATCATACATTCAATAAATACAACGTAACAATACATACAACAAAGACACGCATTGTATTTATTGTATCTATTATTGTAATAATGCATACAATAAATAAAATACAATCATAGATACAATAAATACAACATAACAATACATACCATAAACTACAATGTAATAATACATACAAGAAATACAACATAACAATTCATACCATAAATACAATGTAACAATACATACCATAAATACAATGTAACAATACATACCATAAATACATTGTAACAATACATACCATAAATACAGCGTAACAATACATACCATAAATACAGCATAACAATACATACCATAAATACAGTGTAACAATACATACCATAAATACAGCGTAACAATACATACCATAAATACAGCGTAACAATACATACCATAAATACATTGTAACAATACATACCATAAATACAGCGTAACAATACATACCATAAATACAGTGTAACAATACATACCATAAATACAGCGTAACAATACATACCATAAATACAGCGTAACAATACATACCATAAATACATTGTAACAATACATACCATAAATACAGCGTAACAATACATACCATAAATACAGCATAACAATACATACCATAAATACAGTGTAACAATACATACCATAAATACAGCGTAACAATACATACCATAAATACAGCGTAACAATACATACCATAAATACAGCATAACAATACATACCATAATAACAGCGTAACAATACATACCATAAATACAGCGTAACAATACATACCATAAAGTAAAACTTAACAACACTCCAATACAGATTTCAAAGCACACACCAATTAACTTCCTCCAATGGTGGGACAAGCCCTGGAGCCCCGCCCAGTAGGCCAATATGGCTGACTGTGGCTATGTCTGTCATGGGCCCTGCGTACTTTGCATCTGCGGTTTCCTTATCAATATGGTCACAGTTTGTGAATCAATGGGGGTTATTTATAAAAGTGTTTCCTGTTAGAAATGTAGCGCACAATAAAAAGGATTGAATTTGTGTTAAAGAAATTTGGTGCAAACTCTCGTGTCTACTTCCAAACTTAAGGCCAAAGTAGCCGAGCTGGAGAATTTCTGCAACTCCGCTACTTTAGGCTAAAGTTTGAAATTCCCTTATCAATTCCCTGCAATACTCTCTTTATTGAGTAGACAAACTTAATTTAAAAAAAAAGTCAACAATTCTCTGTCACTTCTAATCTGGTGAGACAGGTTTATACAGACAGCGCCATTATTTATAAATAACCCCTGAGCCGCGGTACATTACCTGAGAATGCCGCCATTCGATGCAGACGAGGTGTTGGCGCTGAGTGGCGTCCGCAGAGCGTGACAGCGGTAGTCAGTTTGTGCGCTGACATGGCGGTCACAAGTCCTGGACGGAGGTCTTGGCTGTGTCATGTCTGCAGAGCGAGAGACACAGAGGCAGTTAATACACAGGAAACAAAACACAAGGGAAACAAGGCGAAGTGGGCGGAGTCTGGCGGCAGAAAATATCTGGCTTATACTACGATTATCACCCAAACATTGGTTATACTGTGACTGTATCACCCAAACACTGCTTATACTGTGACTGTATCACCTAAACACTGCTTATACTGTGACTGTATCACCCAAACACTGCTTATACTGTGACTGTATCACCCAAACACTGCTTATACTGTGACTGTATCACCTAAACACTGCTTATACTGTGACTGTATCACCCAAACACTGCTTATACTGTGACTGTATCACCCAAACACTGCTTATACTGTGACTGTATCACCTAAACACTGCTTATACTGTGACTGTATCACCCAAACATTGCTTATACTGTGACTGTATCACCCAAACACTGCTTATACTGTGACTGTATCACCCAAACACTACTTATACTGTGACTGTATCACCCAAACCCTGCTTATACTGTGACTGTGTCACCCAAACACTGCTTATACTGTGACTGTATCACCCAAACACTGCTTATACTGTGACTGTGTCACCTAAACACTGCTTATACTGTGACTGTATCACCCAAACACTGCTTATACTGTGACTGTATCACCTAAACACTGCTTATACTGTGACTGTATCACCTAAACACTGCTTATACTGTGACTGTATCACCCAAACACTGCTTATACTGTGACTGTATCACCTAAACACTGCTTATACTGTGACTGTATCACCTAAACACTGCTTATACTGTGACTGTATCATCTAAACACTGCTTATACTGTGACTGTATCACCCAAACACTGCTTATACTGTGACTGTATCACCCAAACACTGCTTATACTGTGACTGTATCACCCAAACACTGCTTATACTGTGACTGTATCACCCAAACACTGCTTGTACTGTGACTGTATCACCCAAACACTGCTTATACTGTGACTGTGTCACCCAAACACTGCTTATACTGTGACTGTATCACCCAAACACTACTTATACTGTGACTGTATCACCCAAACACTGCTTATACTGTGACTGTATCACCCAAACACTGCTTATACTGTGACTGTATCACCCAAACACTGCTTATACTGTGACTGTATCACCTAAACACTGCTTATACTGTGACTGTGTCACCTAAACACTGCTTATACTGTGACTGTATCACCCAAACACTGCTTATACTGTGACTGTATCACCCAAACACTGCTTATACTGTGACTGTATCACCTAAACACTGCTTATACTGTGACTGTATCACCCAAACACTGCTTATACTGTGACTGTATCACCCAAACACTGCTTATACTGTGACTGTGTCACCCAAACACTGCTTATACTGTGACTGTATCACCCAAACACTGCTTATACTGTAACTGTATTACCCAAACACTGCTTATACTGTGACTGTATCACCTAAACACTGCTTATACTGTGACTGTATCACCCAAACACTGCTTATACTGTGACTGTATCACCTAAACACTGCTTATACTGTGACTGTATCACCTAAACACTGCTTATACTGTGACTGTATCACCCAAACACTGCTTATACTGTGACTGTATCATCTAAACACTGCTTATACTGTAACTGTATTACCCAAACACTGCTTATACTGTGACTGTATCACCTAAACACTGCTTATACTGTGACTGTATCACCCAAACACTGCTTATACTGTGACTGTATCACCTAAACACTGCTTATACTGTGACTGTATCACCTAAACACTGCTTATACTGTGACTGTATCACCCAAACACTGCTTATACTGTGACTGTATCATCTAAACACTGCTTATACTGTGACTGTATCACCCAAACACTGCTTATACTGTGACTGTATCACCTAAACACTGCTTATACTGTGACTGTATCACCCAAACACTGCTTCTACTGTGACTGTATCACCCAAACACTGCTTATACTGTGACTGTGTCACCCAAACACTGCTTATACTGTGACTGTATCAGCTAAACACTGCTTATACTGTGACTGTATCACCTAAACACTGCTTATACTGTGACTGTATCACCCAAACACCGCTTATACTGTGACTGTATCACCCAAACACCGCTTATACTTTGACTGTATCACCCAAACACTGCTTATACTGTGACTGTATCACCTAAACACTGCTTATACTGTGACTGTATCACCTAAACACTGCTTATACTGCGACTGTGTCACCCAAACACTGCTTATACTGGGACTGTGTCACATAAACACTGGTTATACTGTGACTGTATCACCCAAACACTGCTTATACTCTGACTGTATCACCCAAACATTGGTTATACTGTGACTGTATCACCCAAACACTGCTTATACTGTGACTGTATCACCCAAACACTGCTTATACTGTGACTGTGTCACCCAAACACTGCTTATACTACGATTATCACCCAAACATTGGTTATACTGACTGTATCAGCTAAACATTGCTCATACTGTGACTGTATCGCCCAAACACTGCTTATACTGTGACTGTATCACCCAAACACTGCTTATACTGTGACTGTATCACCCAAACATTGCTTATACTGTGACTGTATCACCCAAACACTGCTTATACCGTGACTGTGTCACCCAAACACTGCTTATACTGTGACTGTATCACCCAAACACTGCTTATACTGTGACTGTATCACCCAAACACTGCTTATACTGTGACTGTATCACCCAAACACTGCTTATACTGTGACTGTATCACCTAAACACTACTTATACTGTGACTGTATCACCCAAACACTGCTTATACTGTGACTGTATCACCTAAACACTGCTTATACTGTGACTGTATCACCCAAACACTGCTTATACTGTGACTGTATCATCTAAACACTGCTTATACTGTGACTGTATCACCCAAACATTGGTTATACTGTGACTGTATCACCCAAACACTGCTTATACTGTGACTGTATCACCCAAACACTGCTTATACTGTGACTGTATCACCTAAACACTGCTTATACTGTGACTGTATCACCCAAACACTGCTTATACTGTGACTGTATCACCTAAACACTGCTTATACTGTGACTGTATCACCCAAACATTGCTTATACTGTGACTGTATCACCTAAACACTGCTTATACTGTGACTGTATCACCCAAACACTGCTTATACTGTGACTGTATCACCCAAACACTGCTAATACTGTGACTGTATCACCTAAACACTGCTTATACTGTGACTGTATCACCCAAACACTGCTTATACTGTGACTGTATCACCTAAACACTGCTTATACTGTAACTGTATCATCCAAACACTGCTTATACTACGATTATCACCCAAACATTGATTATACTGTGACTGTATCACCCAAACACTGCTTATACTGTGACTGTATCATCTAAACACTGCTTAAACTGTGACTGTTTCACCTAAACACTGCTTATACTGTGACTGTATCACCCAAACACTGCTTATACTGTGACTGTATCACCTAAACACTGCTTATACTGTGACTGTATCACCCAAACACTGCTTATACTACGACTGTCACCCAAACACTGCTTATACTGTCACCCAAACACAGTTTATACTGCGACTGTGTCACCCAAACACCACTTATACTGCGACTGTGTAACCCAAACACTGCTTATACTGCAACTGTCACCCAAACACTGCTTATACTGCAACTGTCACCCAAACACTGCTTATACTGTGACTGTGTCACCCAAACCCTGCTTATTCTGTGACTGTATCACCTAAACACTGCTTATACTGTGACTGTGTCAGCCAAACACTGCTTATACTGTGACTGTATCACCCAAACACTGCTTATACCGTGACTGTATCACCCAAACACTGCTTATACTGTGACTGTATCACCCAAACACTGCTTATACTGTGACTGTGTCACCTAAACACTGCTTATACTGTGACTGTGTCACCCAAACACTGCTTATACGGTGACTGTATCACCTAAACACTGCTTATACTGTGACTGTATCACCCAAACACTGCTTGTACTGTGACTGTATCACCCAAACACTGCTTATACTGTGACTGTATCACCTAAACACTGCTTATACTGTGACTGTATCACCTAAACACTGCTTATACTGTGACTGTATCACCTAAACACTGCTTATACTGTGACTGTTTCACCCAAACACTGCTTGTACTGTGACTGTATCACCCAAACACTGCTTATACTGTGACTGGATCACCCAAACACTGCTTATACTGTGACTGTGTCACCCAAACACTGCTCATACTGTGACTGTGTCACCCAAACACTGCTTATGCTGTGACTGTATCACCCAAACACTGCTTATACTGTACTGTATCAACTAAACACTGCTTATACTGTGACTGTGTCACCTAAACACTGCTTATACTGTGACTGCGTCACCTAAACACTGCTTATACTGTGACTGTATCACCTAAACACTGCTTATACTGTGACTGTATCACCCAAACACTGCTCATACCGTGACTGTATCACCCAAACACTGCTTATACTGTGAATGTATCACCTAAACACTGCTTATACTGTGACTGTATCCAGTGGTGTATCTTGGTTTTGTGCTGCCCAAGGCAGACAAAATTCGGGCACCCCTCACCCACATTGCACACCTACGACATGCTCCATCCCCCACGTTGCACACCCACAACATGCCCCATCACACACGTTGCACACCCACGACATGCCTTATCACCCAATGACATGCCACATCACCCATATTGCACACACAGTAAATGCCCAATCACCCCTATTTCATGCCCCCCATTGCCCACATTGCATACACAGTAAATGTTCCATCATCCCTATTACATGCCCCCATCACCTCGATTACCGAATAGCTAAAGCTTGCTGAACGGTGGGGGAGCGAAAATGTTTGAAGCACCAGAAGTGTGCTTTAACACCCTCTGGCAAAGTGCCGCCCTCTGGCAAAGTGCCGCCCTAGGCAAGTGCCTTGATTGCCTTGTGGAAGATACACTACTGACTGTATCACCTAAAAACTACGTAACTCTATGTATCTATGTGACTCCCGCTGGCAGATGGCGCACGATGTCCTGCCTGTGACCAGGTTAGCAGCAGCCATTCAGACAATAAAACACGTCACATAACACCTGTTTGCTTAATCATTTTCTTCCCGAAGGCTCAAACTGCCGTCCTACTGTGACTGTCTGAGCCCGTGTCCCCGGATACTGTCTGATCCCAGCAGATAAATAATACAATGCCCATTATTTGGATGAACTCGCTGCTACGCCACTGCAACTGGAGCATCAGAAAACATTCAAACATGACGCAGGCTAGAAACATATTAACAGTCAATAATATAATAAGAAGAATTTAAACGACAACTGTCAGCAAAAATATGACTTGTTTAATTGAAAGATTGTATCAAATGTAAATAGAATTATTATAATGAAAGAATACAAATAAAGTACTTATTGAGCCCTCTTTGCTCTATCACAGGGCAGACATGTTGCTTAGAACCTTGGGTCAGGTGAACGAAGATAGGATTCTAAACATATCCGCCCCCCGATAGAGCTATACAGAGCAAAGATTCTAAACAACATGTCTGCCCCCCTGATAGAGCTATACAGAGCAAAGATTCTAAACAACATGTCCGCCCCTGATAGAGCTTTACAGAGCAAAGATTCTAAACAACATGTCCGCCCCCTGATAGAGCTATACAGAGCAAAGATTCTAAACAACATGTCCGCCCCTGATAGAGCTATACAGAGGAAAGATTCTAAACAACATGTCCGCCCCCCGATAGAGCTTTACAGAGAAAAGATTCTAAACAACACGTCCACGCCCTGATAGAGCTATACAGAGCAAAGATTCTAAACAACACGTCCACCCCCTGATAGAGCTATACAGAGAAAAAATTCTAAACAGCATGTCCGCCCCCTGATAGAGCTATACAGAGCAAAGATTCTCAACAACATGTCTGCCCCCTGATAGAGTTATACAGAGCAAAGATTCTAAACAACATGTCCGCCCCCTGATAGAGCTATACAGAGCAAAGATTCTAAACAACATGTCCGCCCCCTGATAGAGCTATACAGAGCAAAGATTCTAAACAACATGTCCACCCGTGATAAAGCTATACAGAGCAAAGATTCTAAACAACATGTCCACCTACTGATAGAGGTATACAGAGCAAAGCTTCTAAACAAAATGTCCACCCGTGATAGAGCTATACAGAGCAAAGATTCTAAACAACATGTCCACACCCTGATAGAGCTATACATAGCAAAGATTCTAAACAACATGTCCACCCGTGATAGAGCTATACAGAGCAAAGATTCTAAACAAAATGTCCACCCGTGATATAGCTATTCAGAGCAAAGATTCTAAACAACATGTCCACCCGTGATAGAGCTATACAGAGCAAAGATTCTAAACAAAATGTCCACCCGTGATAGAGCTATACAGAGCAATGATTCTAAACAACATGTCTGCCCCCTGATAGAGCTATACAGAAAGCAGCTGGGATTTCCCTCAAGAACACATGACATTATATATATATATATTTCATGAATGTAAACAAAGTGTCATGGCCAGTCTAAAAAAATCCTATTAAATTCTGCTTTATAGGGATAAACATGGCATCCAAAGAAAGCCATACCCTTACTTAAAAAAATTATTCATGAAAGGGAAAATAGCAGGGAATTGAAAAGGGAATGTAAAACTTAAAGCCAAAGGAGCTGAGTGGATCTATTTCTCCCATCCAGCTGAATTCAGTTCCAGTTGCACACATCACAAGACATGGTCTGTCCCAGTGATCCCATCATGTTCTCTACTATGATCAGTTTATACCAATAAAATGGTGTATCCAGGGGAGGGGGAGATATGGAGAATAGCTGTGCGTCTGATGACCTCACTGTAATTACCGCACATCGGGGGTAAAGGTTCCATGGTTTCCAGGGGCAAAACTCTGGATTATATGGTCCTGGCTGTCGGCTCCATGGTACATTATTGACACTTTTTAATCAACAGGACAAAGTCCAGAGCCGTCTGGCTCTGTGTAAAGTAATATTCAGGGCTAGACAAATCCCAGGGGCCAGGGAGTCCTGACTCCTAGCTTGTGTTACAGGTTCACACATCACTTTATGGAAGTGCTATTTCCCTGGCTCCTATAATTAGACTGGATACTGAATTAGTCTACAAACATTTGTCGAGTGTGGGGTGTAGCTTTTGCATGTCGGTAAAGCCTAGCTCCCAACTTCTGCTCGAAGCCTGGGGGGGCATCAAGTGCTGCCCCCACAAGCGGTAACGCTGTCACAAACGTTAGGATAGTGGATAGCACACCTTATTAAAGGCACATTTGAAAGATACACAGTTTATAAATAAGAGACATATGAAAGGACATAAGGGATTAAATGCAAAGTGCAAATTCTGGTGCAAAAATGGTAAAAGTGGAGCAATCAGGAGGAATAATCCAGTCCGGCCCTTGACAATAACCTGTGATATATATTGAATTTAAAGCATAAACACTGCACCCTAGTGAAAAATTTATAGATATTGAAACAAGAAACAATTGCATCCAATTCAGGAAGATACTGTGCTCTGTAACAGTCTTTGCAAAACATACAATGCTAGGGATGTTCCATAGATAATTAGGCTTTTTGTTGGGGGGATTGGGGAAATTATTTAAGCACAATGCAATTTATATTTCCTTGCTCTGTTTCCCCCTGTAACTACAGATAAACACACAGATAGCCTGGGTACATTAGACAGCTGTCTGTGAAGCTATACATTAAATTGTCACAGTATATAAAAAATTCATGGATTTGAAACAAAGCTGAATATTCACTGATTGATGAAGATGTCTGCTGGGTGACAGGAGGATTTTTTGTGTGTGAAATAATTATGTCTGTGTTGTAAGTGGGACCTGTACCTAGTAATACAGAGATAAGTATTGTATTTACCATAAAACTGCCCGGGAGCCAAACAGTTACTGTGGCTCCAGCTTTGCAAATAAAGCTTCTCTATATGCTTCTATTTGCTTAATTTAATAAGTAAAACAAAGTGCAGACTTTCTCACACAAAAAAAACAAAGATAGCATGAAACGGGAAAAACTCAAACGCATCTCTTTCTGTCAAAATACAAGGATTTGTACCTGTATTAATGTGTGTTTATTATTTGCTCAGAGCTGGATGCAGTATTCACAGGTTATCCCTAGCTCAGTTCATCAATACAAACTAACATGTGGGGTGGAGAAAGCTTGGCTCTAAAGCTTGCAATCAAGAAGTGACAGTTTGTAGACATTAAAGGGGCACTGTCAACCTAAACCTTTAAACATCAGCACTTTCTCTTTGATAGGACCCTGAGTGAATGAATTGCTCAAACCACCACTCTCACCAAATGACATCTGTTTAAAAATCTCTGCAAAGCGAAAACCATAAAGCCAGGCCGTGCTTTTAGCAGAATTAAAAAGATAAAACGATGTTTGATAGAAAAATATACATTAAAAAAAAAGTTACCACTGTCTAGGGTTGCCACCTGGCCGGTATTTTACCGGCAGGCCGGTAAAAAATAGGCATCAGGCCAATGTTAAGTCTATGGAGACAGCACCAAGGCTGGTATTTTTTTCAAGAAAAGGTGGAAACCCTACCACTGTCTGAAATCTATATTGCTGTAAACTGTACATTACAATGCAGTCTATACTAGATAAACTAACAGGTAGCCATCCTTACAGCCAGGGGGCATCATTACAGCCAGGGGCCATCCTTACAGCCAGGGGCCATCCTTACAGCCAGAGGCCATCCTTACAGCCAGGGGCCATCCTTACAGCCAGGGGCCATCCTTATAGCCAGGGGCCATCCTTACAGCCAGGGGGCATCCTTACAGCCAAGAGCCATCCTTACAGCCAGGGGCCATCCTTATAGCCAGGGGCCATCCTTACAGCCAGGGGGCATCCTTACAGCCAAGAGCCATCCTTATAGCCAGGGGCCATCCTTACAGCCAGGGGGCATCCTTACAGCCAAGAGCCATCCTTACAGCCAGGGGGCATCCTTACAGCCAGGGGCCATCCTTACAGCCAGGGGCCATCCTTACAGCCAGGGGTTTGAGTTTCTTGTCCTCACACAGGGATCAGGCCTTTCCCAAACAAGCTGACATTTTACCATCTGCGTATGCAAAAGACAATTTAAATGGAAAACAAATATGTGTGTGTTTTGCATGGCTCCATATTCAATGCACTGTCCATTATCCACAGAAATGATCTAATCTCTGATCTCAATGAGGAAATAAAAAAAAAACCCAAAAACAAACAATATCAGCTTTCACAAGAAGGAATAGAGAAGTCATCTTACATATCTTCAGCCAGTTAAAGCAGTTTGTCTGGATTTTTCTTGGTTGCGTTAGAAATCTCTCTAAGAGATATCAAAATAACATCCTCATGATTTGTGCTTCTAAGCTGCGTATGTCCCCTTTTCCTACCCAAATATCCATTTTTGGGGAAGCTCTGTATGTGTGGTGTGTATCACAGACTCCACAGCAATAAAACTCTCAATAATGCAGTTACAAACTGTGTTTGTGTGAATATGCTACTTGTAGCAGTTAACTAATTATTCAAAAGGTTGGAAGCCTTGGTAGGATTTAGATTTAAACACAGAGACGATTTTCAGATGGATCTAGGATACAGTTTGCCCAGCATTGCTAGCTTCTAAGAATCTGGCCAATTCAAGAGCATCCTTTTAAAGCTAAAAGAGGTCATCTGATGGTACAGACACCTTGGCATGTTACATATAGCGGATTCCCTGGAGATACACAGGAACTGACTTAATAAAATGTCCAAATTACGTCAGCCAATCATTGGGGGTTTCAGTATAAGGGTCATTTCTGGGGCAAAGTTCTAAAAGTGATGTAATCAGCAGGAACATTCTATTGGTTTCCATGGTGACTCAATCTATACTCACATAAAGCTAGAATTCTGAGCTCCTACAAAACAGCATAGTACTCAACAGTCCCTGAATTTGTGGGACAGTCCCTTTTTTTTTTTTTTTGGGGGGGGGGGGGGGGGGGGGTCCTGTCCCATCAAATTCAGTCTGTCCCCAAATCAATACTGTCTATGCACTGTGCATTGCACAGGCAGCACTGCCTTTAAACTGGATGTATTGCAACAAGGTGGCAATAGTGTTACTGAATATTATGCAACATAATAGGATTAAACACCCAGTGGTGCTAGATAAACGTGCACACATACAGTGTGAGAAACTTGTCACGACATGTCCTGTGTTTAGCACTGGATGCGGCTGTGAGTGCAGTCACCATGGCCAAATGATATACTACTTCCATTTTCCACTGTGCTGACTGCATAGTACCAGTCACCATGGAAACCATGGGAATGTTCCTGCTGATTACATTAGAACTTTATCCCCAGAATCACCATGGAAACCAATGGAATATTCCTGCTGATTACATCACTTTTAGAACTTTGCCCCAGGATCACCATGGAAACCAATGGAATGTTCCTGCTGATTACATTAGAACTTTATCCCCAGAATCACCATGAAAACCAATGGAATGTTGCTGCTGATTACATCACTTTTAGAACTTTGCCCCAGATTCACCATGGAAACCAATGGAATGTTCCTGCTGATTACATCACTATTAGAACTTTGCCCCAGATTCACCATGGCATGGAAACCAATGGCATTTTCCTGCTGATTACAGAGAACTTTACCCCAGACTTATTCTTCACACACAAACCCCAAGCTGTCTGCACAGTGTAAAGAGTATCGTGCTACTTAGGCCTTAAGTTTGAAATTCCCTTGTCAGTTCCATGCAAGTCCCTCTTTCAGGAATAAAGCCCTAAATAAATATCCTAATTTCTGTTTGATAATTGTGGGCCCAGGGTCTGATTCCTGCTGACTGCTAGACCAGTAAACTAATGGTAAATCCACTTTCTGCAAACAACTCTATTTATCAAAAGGGAACATTAACAGCCAGTGAGCAGAGTTTTGTTCCGTTTTTAAAAATTAATAAATAATGTGATGGGGGAGGGTTGCTGCCTGAAGAAAGGGACAGTATTTACCCCGCTAGGCATTAACAACCGAGGCTTCTTAGTGACCCACATCAATCTAAGCCAACCATTTGTACCGCTTGTAATCGAAGCCTCATTACCATAACATCTCACCATGCCCTTCTCAATAAATCACTAGCTAGTCTTACTTTACTGCGATGTAACACAATGGTTGGAAGTGTTATAAGCAGAATTGACAAGATATTAGTAAATAATCAGCTAGCAGAGAAATTCACCTTACTGGGATTATTGCACAAAAGACAGTGTACAGGCAGGTATTATAGATAGATTTCTGTATAGTCAGATGTCACAGACCGATATTTACTAAAGATACAGACCACACGACAAAACTCAGACACCAAAACACAACACTTACTGCAACGATCAACGTTTTACTCAATATTATCTGTATTTTTATCATTCAAATTGAACTTGTATCATAGGATTTGTGGGCTGGAATTTAACCAAGCTGTTTTTTTATTTATTTACTTTAAGTTGGAGTTAGGAGGTTACAACAGCACAAAAAAGAAAGCATTGTTACAATCTTGCTGTACTTATCACCTGCAACAACATAAATTAGGGAAGTAAATAAACCCATCCGCCAGCACAGACGCTGAGAAAGGAAAGGCGACGTTGGAACAAAAATAAATGTATGTTTAACTGAACGATTGCATCAATGTGGCCATTAAATAGAACTGCTGGCATAAAAACAAACAAAGTACCTCTTTGCACCCTGTAACAGAAATGGACATGGCGTGTAGATCTTCCTTCACCTTGGGTCAAACCTAAGATTCTAAACAACATGTCTGCTCCCTGCTAGAGAAATGCGGAGCAACTCACTACCCTATTTGTATTCTTTCATTAAAGAATTTCTATATAAATCGTGCATTTTTTAAATGAAACATTAAACATAAGTTCATTTTTTTGCTGCAGTTGTCCCTTCATTAACACCCCCCCCCCCCCCCCCCCCCCGTTTGGTTATGGTAGTGTTTCGGATCTGATGGCAAATCGACCTTCACCAACCGACTTTTTGCTAAAAACACACATCAAAATTCCCAGTAGAACCGGTTATCCAAATATTACCTTTGTTTAATGATGAAGCGACAGCTGCCCTGGAAAATACAAGACATAATAAAGAGAATGAGTGTCTGATCCCTGCGATGGGTGTATAGTGCACTGGAATCATTAATAAATTGACTTACCGCAGCGTCACTCTCAGCCGGATTGTTATGATTCCTTTTTCAGTTTGCTGTTTGTGCCAAAGCACAGGGGGAGGAGACAGGTAGCACCACCCAGAGTCCCTCACCCCAGCAAGTCTTTTATTATTATTATTATCCTTCCTCCTCCCCTCCTGCCTGGCAGGATGCAACCACACAACAATGGATTCACACTGAAAGTCATGACAGGGGGAAATGACAAGGACATTTCCAACACAAGGCCAAAGTAGATGATTTGGAATAATCCTGCAATTCAGCTGAATGGGAGAATGTTTCCAACTCGGCTACTTTGGCCTTGTGTTTGAACTTTCCCGATCAATTCCCCTTTTTTTTTTTATGAAAAAAGCCCCCAGTGCTGCTACTGATGCAGGATCTGTGTCTGCACGCAAAACGAATGCAGCCAAAAACAGATCATCATGGGGTTTCAATGCATAGGTTAAATCAGGAAAGTCTCATGTTAAATGCATCTGTCCTAGTAATGAATGTGGGGTACAGTTCTAAAAGTGATGTCATCAGCAGGAACATTCCATTGGTTTCCATGGTGATTCTGGGGTAAAGTTCTAAAAGTGATGTCATCAGCAGGAACATTCCATTGGTTTCGATGGTGATTCTGGGGTAAAGTTCTAAAAGTGATGTCATCAGCAGGAACATTCCATTGGTTTCCATGGTGATTCTGGGGGTAAAGTTCTAAAAGTGATGTAATCAGCAGGAACATCCCATTGGTTAACATGGTGATTCTGGGGGTAAAGTTCTAAAAGTGATGTAATCAGCAGGAACATTCCATTGGTTTCCATGGTGATTCTGGGGTAAAGTTCTAAAAGTGACGTCATCAGCAGGAACATTCCATTGGTTTCCATGGTGATTCTGGGGGTAAAGTTCTACAAGTAATGTAATCAGCAGGAACATTCCATTGGTTGTCATGGTGATTCTGGGGATAAAGTTCTAAAAGTGATGTCATCAGCAGGAACATTCCATTGGTTGTCATAATGATTCTGGGGATAAAGTTATAAAAGTGATGTCATCAGCAGGAACATTCCATTGGTTTCCATGGTGATTCTGGGGGTAAAGCTCTAAAAGTGATGTCATCAGCAGGAACATTCCATTGGTTTCCATGGTGATTCTGGGGGTAAAGCTCTAAAAGTGATGTCATCAGCAGGAACATTCCATTGGTTTCCATGGCGACTGCTCAGCTTTTAGAACCTTGCCCCCGAATTACTCTTTATTAATTAACCCCTGATGGTCACTATTAGGATATTCTCTATACTAACACACATCCCAACATGTCAGGGACATTTAAACATATATTTATTTGTATGCATTTGCTGCACTTCTGCTAACACAATGTATAGATCATGGGTCACTATATTGTATTATACTGTACATCCTCAGTATATATAATGTCTTGCTGACAGAGTATGTATAACAGCTGCTTAAAAACAAACCACTTTATGGCCAGTCTGCTGACAATCCCAACTGTCCTCAGACTATTTAGCAGTATGGTGATCATGACACATTCAGAACTATAACAAGGCCTGTCAAGCTGCAAACACAGGGCTTGTAAATGTGCATTCATTACCCACTTATTATAATGATACAAACTTACATTAAACAAGCTCCTATGCACTGCTCAGATATAGGGTTAATACTGTAAACATGGCGGCTGCAGAGTCACTGTTGCCATGGAGATGACCCGGAAGTACACAGCACAGGGTGCATTGCCCAGCTCAGTGTGTGCAACCTGCAGGCAGGGTGAGTATACATTGCACAGCACATGCATGGGCAGGGTGGGCAGCCAGGGGGGCTTGTTATATTATTCCTGATATTCTCTTTATACTGGGTGTTTTGATATAATACTGCAGTGTAATATTATATAATAATAATAATAATATTATCTGTCAGGTGCACACACAGGGGGTCTGTTCATTATACAGTGAGCTGCACAAATCAGGCATTAATAGCTGAGCTGGAGAGACAGGGAAGGTGGAGCCTGGCCTGTTAATGATTGTGATTCTGCATGCATTGTCATTAGCAGATGCATTTCTTTCACACAGATTGAGATGCAAAATCTAGAGACCATGATGGCCTCCATTGTCCATTGTCTTGGTTGCCAATTTATCAAATCCACTGTCTGTGTGCTATTTGTCATTTTTATTTATTGTGGAACATTGGAGGGGATTGCCGCAGGGTATTTGTATTTTTTGCAATTCTGCCAACACAATGTATAGATCTTTTCTCTACATTTACAGGATAAGCAGTGTTTGGGTGATACAGTCACAGTATAAGCAGTGTTTGGGTGATACAGTCACAGTATAAGCAGTGTTTAGGTGATAGTCACAGTATAAGCAGTGTTTCGGTGACACAGTCACAGTATAAGCGGTGTTTGTGTGATACAGTCACAGTATAAGCAGCGTTTGGGTGATACAGTCACAGTATAAGCAGCGTTTGGGTGATACAGTCACAGTATAAGCAGCGTTTGGGTGATACAGTCACAGTATAAGCAGTGTTTGGGTGATACAGTCCCGGTATAAGCAGTGTTTGGGTGATACAGTCACAGTATAAGCAGTGTTTGGGTGATACAGTCACAGTATAACCAATGTTTGGGTGATACAGTCACAGTATAAGCAGTGTTTAGGTGATACAGTCACAGTATAAGCAGTGTTTAGGTGATACAGTCACAGTATAAGCAGTGTTTGGGTGATACAGTCACAGTATAAGCAGTGTTTAGGTGATACAGTCACAGTATAAGCAGTGTTTGGGTGATACAGTCACAGTATAAGTAGTGTTTAGGTGATACAGTCACAGTATAAGCAGTGTTTGGGTGATACAGTCACAGTATAAGCAGTGTTTGGGTGATACAGTCACAGTATAAGCAGTGTTTGTGTGATACAGTCACAGTATAAGCAGTGTTTGGGTGATACAGTCACAGTATAAGCAGGGTTTAGGTGATACAGTCACAGTATAAGCAGTGTTTGGGTGATACAGTCACAGTATAAGCAGTGTTTGGGTGATACAGTCACAGTATAAGCAGTGTTTGGGTGATACAGTCACAGTATAAGCAGTGTTTGGGTGATACAGTCACAGTATAAGCAGTGTTTAGCTGATACAGTTACAGTATAAGCAATGTTTAGGTGATACAGTCACAGTATAAGCAGTGTTTGGGTGATACAGTCACAGTATAAGCAGTGTTTGGGTGATACAGTCACAGTATAAGCAGTGTTTGGGTGATACAGTCACAGTATAAGCAGTGTTTGGGTGATACAGTCACAGTATAAGCAGTGTTTAGCTGATACAGTTACAGTATAAGCAATGTTTAGGTGATACAGTCACAGTATAAGCAGTGTTTGGGTGATACAGTCACAGTATAAGCAATGTTTGGGTGATACAGTCACAGTATAAGCGGTGTTTAGGTGATACAGTCACAATATAAGCAGTGTTTGGGTGACACAGTCACAGTATAAGCAGTGTTTGGGTGATACAGTCACAGTATAAGCAGTGTTTAGCTGATACAGTTACAGTATAAGCAATGTTTAGGTGATACAGTCACAGTATAAGCAGTGTTTGGGTGATACAGTCACAGTATAAGCAGTGTTTAGCTGATACAGTTACAGTATAAGCAATGTTTAGGTGATACAGTCACAGTATAAGCAGTGTTTAGCTGATACAGTTACAGTATAAGCAATGTTTAGGTGATACAGTCACAGTATAAGCAGTGTTTAGGTGATACAGTCACAGTATAAGCAGTGTTTGGGTGATACAGTCACAGTATAAGCAGTGTTTGGGTGATACAGTCACAGTATAAGCAATGTTTAGGTGATACAGTTACAGTATAAGCAATGTTTAGGTGATACAGTCACAGTATAAGCAGTGTTTGGGTGATACAGTCACAGTATAAGCAGTGTTTGGGTGATACAGTCACAGTATAAGCAATGTTTAGGTGATACAGTTACAGTATAAGCAATGTTTAGGTGATACAGTCACAGTATAAGCGGTGTTGAGGTGATACAGTCACAGTATAAGCGGTGTTTAGGTGATACAGTCACAGTATAAGCAGTGTTTGGGTGATACAGTCACAGTATAAGCAGTGTTTAGGTGATACAGTCACAGTATAAGCAGTGTTGAGGTGATACAGTCACAGTATAAGCAGTGTTGAGGTGATACAGTCACAGTATAAGCGGTGTTTAGGTGATACAGTCACAGTATAAGCAGTGTTTAGCTGATACAGTTACAGTATAAGCAATGTTTAGGTGATACAGTCACAGTATAAGCAGTGTTTGGGTGATACAGTCTCAGTATAAGCAGTGTTTGGGTGATACAGTCACAGTATAAGCAGTGTTTGGGTGATACAGTCACAGTATAAGCAGTGTTTGGGTGATACAGTCACAGTATAAGCAGTGTTTGGGTGATACAGTCACAGTATAAGCAGTGTTTAGGTGACACAGTCACAGTATAAGCAGTGTTTAGGTGATACAGTCACAGTATAAGCAGTGTTTAGGTGATACAGTCGCAGTATAAGCAGTGTTTGGGTGATACAGTCACAGTATAAGCAGTGTTTGGGTGATACAGTCACAGTATAAGCAATGTTTAGGTGATACAGTCACAGTATAAGCAGTGTTTAGGTGATACAGTCACAGTATAAGCACACAGACTCTGCACTGACCGGCTGCGCAGACTGACAGTAACATAGCGATTTACATCCTGACGTGAAAGCAGTGTTTGCGTTTTTTTTCTCCAGGTCATGGCGGGTAAGTTGAAATGGGTGACAGATATCGAGAAGTCTGTACTGATTAATAACTTTGAAAAACGAGGATGGATCCAGGTATCCGAGAGCGAGGACTGGAACTTCTACTGGTGAGAATGGATTTATTTAATCAGGGCCAGGCTCTGCGCAGGGCACTGCCTGGTGCTGCAAAGGTTAATTAGACGTGTTGCCAAATATAGTTTACATGAATCTGGAGACTTCTTTTTTTTTACATGCATTTTTTTGTTCATTTTTTTTCTTTTTTTTGCAGTACAGATTTTGCTAAGGATTGCCCATGAAATCTTAAGCTCTGTGTAAAAATAGTACCCAGCATGTCCTGCCCCGAGCAGGAATCTCTGAATGACATCACAGTACGGATTAAACACTACCAGATGCATCAAAGTTAATTGTTAATTTGATGCCTGGAGTATCCCTTTAAAAACTTTCAAGACTTTTTAAGGCATTTAGTACGTGAATCCACGTATCTCTATTAATGCATTTTTATGTATGAAAACTGTTTATTGCTGTGTTTTTGTTCTTTTCTTTGCTCTATAGCTTCTTTTCTGTCTAGACAGAAAAAAATATCAAACAAAATCTCAGTCAAGTGCAATATTTCATAAACCCCTATGCTGCTAAGTCTTTGGTGCCAACAGTCCTGAATTTTCTGGGACACACCCAACAAATTCGTGTCTGTCCTGGGATTATTACAGTATGCTTAGCGCTGTGCACAGGCAGCACTGTGTATAAATATATACACAGCTTAAACCATGAGAACATGGAGGTCCTGCGTAACCCCTGCCCCTTCTAGCTCCTCCCCCTTATATAAAATTTGGCAGGTATGAGTTCTTCCCCTCCTGCTGCTGTGTTGCATGCTTAGCACTCTGGTGTTGGGGGGTAACACAGTGCTCTTTCCTGTTGCAGGATGAGCGTTCAAACCATTCGAAACTGCTTCAGCATTGACACTGGATTCCGTCTCTCCGATGACCAGCTCGTTAACCATTTCCCCAATCATTACGAGCTGACGAGGAAAGACCTGATGGTGAAGAACATTAAGAGATACCGGAAAGAGCTAGAGAAGGAAGGCAGCCCCCTGGCAGAGAAGGATGAGAACGGCAGATATCTGTACTTAGGTGGGTGATCCACTAACGCGTCCAACATTCGTGTACTCCGATCCATCACTGAAGCAGCCTCCGTTACGTAGGTAAAAAGGATCCACGTTTATTGAAACCGTTAAAAAGATATAGGTAATTGAAACACTGGAAACAAAGTAGCGATAGTTTAATATTTCACATGGCTTAATCTAACAGCCTTGTGCGTTTCGTGTCCCCAGACACCTAGTCACACCGGCTGGATGACATGAAACGCGCGGGGATGTTAGTTTGATCCATGTGGCTTTCTTTGAGATTGTTTCTTTGATCGATGGGATTTTGGGCGTGTGGAAGCATCTCCCATCTGCAGCTTTTCTGCTGTGCCCCTCCGGCAGTGCCCCTCCGGCAGTGCCCCTCCAGCAGTGCCGGCGCTTCATGTGTTTTAATAAGAGCCACAGGCCTGCCACGTTCCCTCACCGTCCAAACCAGACACGTGGACTTTTTTTGAAATTAACGTCCTGAAAAAAGAATTCTTTGTAGCAGCGAGCGTTGGAGATCATGTCTGCCGTCTCCTTCTCTTCTTGCAGATTTTGTTCCCGTCACCTTCATGCTCCCGGCTGACTATAACCTGTTTGTAGAAGAGTTTCGGAAAAATCCCTCCAGCACCTGGATCATGAAACCCTGCGGGAAAGCCCAAGGGAAAGGGATATTTCTCATCAATAGACTATCCCAGATCAAGAAGTGGTCGAGAGACAGCAAAACCTCATCGTGAGTCCAGCAGTCCTAACGAATGACATTAATACCAGGGGATGGGTGATTCCCCCCCTGATCCCCCAGATTTGGGGATTTATTCACGAAAGAGAGAATCGCAGGGAATTTCAAACTTAAGGCCAAAGCAGCCGAGAAATTCAGCTGAAGGGGAGAATGTTTCCAACTTGAGATTGCAGTTCCCTTCTCTATTCCCTGCAATTCTCTCTTTCATGAATAAAGCCCTTGGGCTGTGATTGGTTTAGGAGGCGAATGCTACCGCTTTTACAGACTTTAATATTCATTATTATGTAACCTCCATTTTTATAATGTAAAAACCTCTACTCAGGTCCAAACATAGAGACATCCCTGCTTTAACACTGGTGAGCCTTAGTGCTTGATAGTGTCCAATTCATGTGCAGCCCAGCAGTATGTAGGATGTATATACACACACAATCCAATTCATGTGCAGCCCAGCAGTATGTAGGATGTATATACACACACACACAATCCAATCCATGTAAAGTGCAGCCCGGCAGTATGTTGGATGTATATACACACACACACACAATCCAATTCATGTAAAGTGCAGCCCGGCAGTATGTAGGATGTATATACACACACACACAATCCAATTCATGTAAAGTGCAGCCCGGCAGTATGTAGGATGTATATACACACACACACAATCCAATTCATGTAAAGTGCAGCCCAGCAGTATGTAGGATGTATATACACACACACACACACAATCCAATTCATGTAAAGTGCAGCCCGGCAGTATGTAGGATGTATATACACACACACACACACAATCCAATTCATGTAAAGTGCAGCCCGGCAGTATGTAGGATGTATATACACACACACACACACACAATCCAATTCATGTAAAGTGCAGCCCGGCAGTATGTAGGATGTATATACACACACAGACACAATCCAATTCATGTAAAGTGCAGCCCGGCAGTATGTAGGATGTATATACACACACACACAATCCAATTCATGTAAAGTGCAGCCCGGCAGTATGTAGGATGTATATACACACACACACAATCCAATTCATGTAAAGTGCAGCCCAGCAGTATGTAGGATGTATATACACACACACAATCCAATTCATGTAAAGTGCAGCCCGGCAGTATGTAGGATGTATATATACACACACACAATCCAATTCATGTAAAGTGCAGCCTGGCAGTATGTAGGATGTATATACGCACACACAGACACAATCCAATTCATGTAAAGTGCAGCCCGGCAGTATGTAGGATGTATATACACACACACACACAATCCAATTCATGTAAAGTGCAGCCTGGCAGTATGTAGGATGTATATATACACACACACAATCCAATTCATGTAATGTGCAGCCCGGCAGTATGTAGGATGTATATACACACACACAATCCAATTCATGTAAAGTGCAGCCTGGCAGTATGTAGGATGTATATACACACACACAATCCAATTCATGTAAAGTGCAGCCCGGCAGTATGTAGGATGTATATACACACACACAATCCAATTCATGTAAAGTGCAGCCCGGCAGTATGTAGGATGGATATACACACACACACACAATCCAATCCATGTAAAGTGCAGCCCGGCAGTATGTAGGATGTATATACACACACAATCCAATTCATGTAAAGTGCAGCCCAGCAGTATGTAGGATGTATATACACACACACACAATCCAATTCATGTAAAGTGCAGCCCGGCAGTATGTAGGATGTATATACACACACACACACACACAATCCAATTCATGTAAAGTGCAGCCCGGCAGTATGTAGGATGTATATACACACACACACAATCCAATTCATGTAAAGTGCAGTCTGGCAGTATGTAGGATGTATATACACACACACACACACACAATACAATTCATGTAAAGTGCAGCCCGGCAGTATGTAGGATGTATATACACACACACACAATCCAATTCATGTAAAGTGCAGTCTGGCAGTATGTAGGATGTATATATACACACACACACACACACACAATCCAATTCATGTAAAGTGCAGCCCGGCAGTATGTAGGATGTATATACACACACACACACACAATACAATTCATGTAAAGTGCAGCCCGGCAGTATGTAGGATGTATATACACACACACACACAATCCAATTCATGTAAAGTGCAGCCCAGCAGTATGTAGGATGTATATACACACACAGACACACACACAATCCAATTCATGTAAAGTGCAGCCCAGCAGTATGTAGGATGTATATACACACACACACAATCCAATTCATGTAAAGTGCAGCCCGGCAGTATGTAGGATGTATATACACACACACACAATCCAATTCATGTAAAGTGAAGCCCGGCAATATGTAGGATGTATATACACACAGACACAATCCAATTCATGTAAAGTGCAGCCCGGCAGTATGTAGGATGTATATACACACAGACACAATCCAATTCATGTAAAGTGCAGCACGGCAGTATGTAGGATGTATATACACACACACACAATCCAATTCATGTAAAGTGCAGCCTGGCAGTATGTAGGATGTATATACACACACACACAATCCAATTCATGTAAAGTGCAGCCCGGCAGTATGTAGGATGTATATACACACAGACACAATCCAATTCATGTAAAGTGCAGCCCGGCAGTATGTAGGATGTATATACACACACACACAATCCAATTCATGTAAAGTGCAGCCTGGCAGTATGTAGGATGTATATACACACACACACAATCCAATTCATGTAAAGTGCAGACCCGGCAGTATGTAGGATGTATATACACACACACACACACAATCCAATTCATGTAAAGTGCAGTCTGGCAGTATGTAGGATGTATATACACACACACAATCCAATTCATGTAAAGTGCAGCCTGGCAGTATGTAGGATGTATATACACACACACAGACACAATCCAATTCATGTAAAGTGCAGCCCGGCAGTATGTAGGATGTATATACACACAGATACAATCCAATTCATGTAAAGTGCAGCACGGCAGTATGTAGGATGTATATACACACACACACAATCCAATTCATGTAAAGTGCAGCCCGGCAGTATGTAGGATGTATATACACACACACACAATCCAATTCATGTAAAGTGCAGCCTGGCAGTATGTAGGATGTATATACACACACACACAGACACAATCCAATTCATGTAAAGTGCAGCCCGGCAGTATGTAGGATGTATATACACACACACACACACACAATCCAATTCATGTAAAGTGCAGCCCGGCAGTATGTAGGATGTATATCCTCACAGACACAATCCAATTCATGTAAAGTGCAGCCCGGCAGTATGTAGGATGTATATACACACACACACACACACACACAATCCAATTCATGTAAAGTGCAGCCTGGCAGTATGTAGGATGTATACACACACACACAATCCAATTCATGTAAAGTGCAGCCTGGCAGTATGTAGGATGTATATACACACACACACACACACAATCCAATTCATGTAAAGTGCAGCCTGGCAGTATGTAGGATGTATACACACACACACAATCCAATTCATGTAAAGTGCAGCCTGGCAGTATGTAGGATGTATATACACACACACACACACACAATCCAATTCATGTAAAGTGCAGCCTGGCAGTATGTAGGATGTATACACACACACACAATCCAATTCATGTAAAGTGCAGCCTGGCAGTATGTAGGATGTATATACACACACACACACACACAATCCAATTCATGTAAAGTGCAGCCCGGCAGTATGTAGGATGTATATACACACACACACACACACAATCCAATTCATGTAAAGTGCAGACCGGCAGTATGTAGGATGTATACACACACACACAATCCAATTCATGTAAAGTGCAGCCCGGCAGTATGTAGGATGTATATACACACAGACACACACAATCCAATTCATGTAAAGTGCAGCCTGGCAGTATGTAGGATGTATACACACACACAATCCAATTCATGTAAAGTGCAGCCCGGCAGTATGTAGGATGTATATATACACACACAATCCAATTCATGTAAAGTGCAGCCCGGCAGTATGTAGGATGTATATACACACACACACACACACAATCCAATTCATGTAAAGTGAAGCCCGGCAGTATGTAGGATGTATATACACACACACAATCCAATTCATGTAAAGTGCAGCCCGGCAGTATGTAGGATGTATATACACACACACAATCCAATTCATGTAAAGTGCAGCCCGGCAGTATGTAGGATGTATATACACACACACACACACACAATCCAATTCATGTAAAGTGCAGTCTGGCAGTATGTAGGATGTATATACACACACACACACACACAATCCAATTCATGTAAAGTGCAGCCCGGCAGTATGTAGGATGTATATACACACACACACAATCCAATTCATGTAAAGTGAAGCCCGGCAATATGTAGGATGTATATACACACAGACACAATCCAATTCATGTAAAGTGCAGCCCGGCAGTATGTAGGATGTATATACACACACACACAATCCAATTCATGTAAAGTGCAGCCTGGCAGTATGTAGGATGTATATACACACACACAATCCAATTCATGTAAAGTGCAGGCCGGCAGTATGTAGGATGTATATACACACACACACACAATCCAATTCATGTAAAGTGCAGCCCTGCAGTATGTAGGATGTATATACACAGACACAATCCAATTCATGTAAAGTGCAGACTGGCAGTATGTAGGATGTATATACACACACACACACACACACACAATCCAATTCATGTAAAGTGCAGCCCGGCAGTATGTAGGATGTATACACCCACACAGACACACACAATCCAATACATGTAAAGTGCAGCCCGGCAGTATGTAGGATGTATATACACACACACAATCCAATTCATGTAAAGTGCAGCCCGGCAGTATGTAGGATGTATATATACACACACACAATCCAATTCATGTAAAGTGCAGCCCGGCAGTATGTAGGATGTATATACACACACACAATCCAATTCATGTAAAGTGCAGCCCGGCAGTATGTAGGATGTATATACACACACACACAATCCAATTCATGTAAAGTGCAACACGGCAGTATGTAGGATGTATATACACACACACACAATCCAATTCATGTAAAGTGCAGCCCGGCAGTATGGAGGATGTATATACACACACACACACAATCCAATTCATGTAAAGTGCAGCCCGGCAGTATGTAGGATGTATATACACAGACACACAATCCAATTCATGTAAAGTGCAGCCCGGCCGTATGTAGGATGTATATACACACACACACACAATCCAATTCATGTAAAGTGCAGCCCGGCAGTATGGAGGATGTATATACACAGACACACAATCCAATTCATGTAAAGTGCAACACGGCAGTATGTAGGATGTATATACACACAGACACACACAATCCAATTCATGTAACGTGCAGTCTGGCAGTATGTAGGATGTATATACACACAGACACAATCCAATTCATGTAAAGTGCAGCCCAGCAGTATGTAGGATGTATATACACACACACACAATCCAATCCATGTAAAGTGTAGCCCGGCAGTATGTAGGATGTATATACACACAGACACAATCCAATTCATGTAAAGTGCAGCCGGCAGTATGTAGGATGAATATACACACAGACAGACCTAATTTTGATGCATATTTCAGTTATCACTTATCATATGTGTTATTGCAAATTATTATTATTATTGGTTTTTTTTTATCACTGATTGTGACGTTTTAATTAAATTCTGTGTTTATTAAGTGTGACTTTTGAAATGTGCTTCAAGGTTTGTTTCCCAGTCCTCCAAGGAAGCCTACGTCATCTCCCTATACATTGATAATCCTCTGCTGATTGGGGGCAAGAAGTTCGACCTCCGTCTGTACGTTCTGGTGACTACATATCGGCCGCTCAAGTGCTACATGTAAGATGTTCTCCGTGTTGTATTATATCGGGAATGCATGTTATACGGAGCAGTCAGTAAACACTATAATCCTTTCTTTACATGGCCGATAAGAATGGCGCTCTCATTCATTCTGCTCCATGAGTGACGCACACACTGGGCCTTGCGCAGAAAGAGACCTGTGTGAACCTCTCTGCACTAGTAGTGAGAGACTGTTGACAATGGCCACATGATGCTTACAATGGAAAAATCATGGCTTCTGGTCAGAGAATAAGCTGGTACCTTTCAAAGCACCCGCCAGTTTATCCTCATACTGGGGCCATTCGATAGAGCATCTATCTCTCCACGGCAGCAGTCACGTGACCGACTCTCTCTGTGCAGTATCACGCCAAACACAGCCAATAGCAGGGGAGGATCTGGGTGTCTCCTCCCCTGCTGGAGGTGTGGTTAGCGTCATTGATTCTGTGCCGGGTCACTAAGCGCCAGTCTGTTTGACATAATAAATCTGAGTCGCTTCTGAGCAGCGCTCGCTGGGGGCATCATTGAAAAGCTGTTTTATTCAGGCAGAAGTCTCTTTCTGCCTGGTTGGAAGTTGTTCTTGAAGTGTCTGTTTATTTTGTGAGATGATACGGAGATGAATTTCTGCTTTTTGTTTCAGGTACAAGTTGGGGTTCTGCCGTTTCTGCACGGTTAAATACACTCCCAGTACCAGCGAGCTGGACAATATGTTTGTACATCTCACAAACGTCGCCATTCAGAAACACGGGGTAAGCATTCCCCTCCCCCTGCGCCAGTCTGGACGCTGCATACAAATAACTGTAAAAATGTATTGATCTGTTTAATCGACAGTGTGGAGGGGTAGAGAGTGGTGGGTTGGGGGCTGGTGGAGGGGAAGATAAGTGTACAGATCCATTCTGGGGCAAAGTTATAAATATGGAATAGTCAGCCATAACATTCCATTGGTTTCCATGGTGACGGCTCATGTGTTTCCTCCATGTGTACAGATCATGTGTGTTTTCTCCATGTGTACAGATCCTGTGTGTGTTTCCGCCCCGTGTACAGATCCTGTGTATGTTTCCTCCCTGTGTACAGATCATGTGTGTGTTTCCTCCCTGTGTACAGATCCTGTGTGTTTTTTCTCCCCGTGTACAGATCCTGTGTGTTTCCTGCACGTGTACAGATCCTGTGTGTTTCCTCCCCATGTAGAGATCCTGTGTGTGTTTCCTCCACGTGTACAGATCCTGTGTGTGTTTCCTCCCTGTGTACAGATCCTGTGTGTGTTTCCTCCCCATGTACAGATCCTGTGTGTGTTTCCTCCACGTGTACAGATCCTGTGTGTGTTTCCGCCCCGTGTACAGATCCTGTGTGTGTTTCCTCCCTGTGTAGAGATCATGTGTATGTTTCCTGCACGTGTACAGATCCTGTGTATGTTTCCTCCCCGTGTACAGATCATGTGTGTGTTTCCGCCCTGTGTACAGATCATGTGTATGTTTCCTCCCTGTGTACAGATCCTGTGTGTGTTTCCTCCATGTGTACAGATCCTGTGTGTGTTTCCTCCCCGTGTACAGATCCTGTGTATGTTTCCTCCACGTGTACAGATCCTGTGTGTGTTTCCTCCCCGTGTACAGATCCTGTGTATGTTTCCTCCACGTGTACAGATCCTGTGTGTGTTTCCTCCCCGTGTACAGATCCTGTGTGTGTTTCCTGCACGTGTACAGATCCTGTGTGTGTTTCCTCCCCGTGTACAGATCCTGTGTGTGTTTCCTTCCTGTGTACAGATCATGTGTGTGTTTCCTGCACGTGTACAGATCCTGTGTGTTTCCTCCCCATGTACAGATCCTGTGTGTGTTTCCTTCCTGTGTACAGATCATGTGTATGTTTCCTGCACGTGTACAGATCCTGTGTATATTTCCTCCACGTGTACAGATCCTGTGTGTGTTTCCTCCCCGTGTACAGATCCTGTGTGTATGTTTCCTCCCTGTGTACAGATCCTGTGTATGTTTCCTCCACGTGTACAGATCCTGTGTGTGTTTCCTCCACGTGTACAGATCCTGTGTGTGTTTCCTCCCCGTGTACAGATCCTGTGTGTTTTTCCTCCACGTGTACAGATCCTGTGTATGTTTCCTCCACGTGTACAGATCCTGTGTGTGTTTCCTCCACGTGTACAGATCCTGTGTGTGTTTCCGCCCCCTGTACAGATCCTGTGTATGTTTCCTCCCTGTGTACAGATCATGTGTATGTTTCCTCCCTGTGTACAGATCATGTGTGTTTTTTCTCCCCGTGTACAGATCCTGTGTGTTTCCTGCACGTGTACAGATCCTGTGTATATTTCCTCCCCGTGTACAGATCCTGTGTATGTTTCCTCCCCATGTACAGATCCTGTGTATGTTTCCTGCACGTGTACAGATCCTGTGTGTGTTTCCTCCATGTGTACAGATCCTGTGTATGTTTCCTCCACGTGTACAGATCCTGTGTATGTTTCCTGCACGTGTACAGATCCTGTGTATGTTTCCTCCACGTGTACAGATCCTGTGTATGTTTCCTCCACGTGTACAGATCCTGTGTGTGTTTCCTCCACGTGTACAGATCCTGTGTGTATGTTTCCTCCACGTGTACAGATCCTGTGTGTGTTTCCTCCCCGTGTACAGATCCTGTGTATGTTTCCTCCACGTGTACAGATCCTGTGTGTGTTTCCTCCCCGTGTACAGATCCTGTGTGTGTTTCCTCCCCGTGTACAGATCCTGTGTATATTTCCTCCCCATGTACAGATCCTGTGTGTGTTTCCTCCCCATGTACAGATCCTGTGTATGTTTCCTCCACGTGTACAGATCCTGTGTGTGTTTCCTCCCCGTGTACATATCCTGTGTATGTTTCCTGCACGTGTACAGATCCTGTGTATGTTTCCTCCACGTGTACAGATCCTGTGTATGTTTCCTCCACGTGTACAGATCCTGTGTATATTTCCTCCCCATGTACAGATCCTGTGTGTGTTTCCTCCCTGTGTACAGATCCTGTGTATGTTTCCTCCACGTGTACAGATCCTGTGTATGTTTCCTCCACGTGTACAGATCCTGTGTATGTTTCCTCCACGTGTACAGATCCTGTGTATGTTTCCTCCACGTGTACAGATCCTGTGTATGTTTCCTCCACGTGTACAGATCCTGTGTATATTTCCTCCCCATGTACAGATCCTGTGTGTGTTTCCTCCCTGTGTACAGATCCTGTGTATGTTTCCTCCCTGTGTACAGATCCTGTGTATGTTTCCTCCACGTGTACAGATCCTGTGTATGTTTCCTCCACGTGTACAGATCCTGTGTATGTTTCTTCTCTGCAGGATGACTATAATCACATCCATGGTGGGAAGTGGATGGTGAGTAACCTGCGTCTGTACCTAGAGAGCACACGAGGGAGAGAAGTGACCGATAAACTGTTTGACGAGATTCACTGGATCATCATGCAGTCTCTGAAGGCCGTGGCGGTGAGTGGATTCATGTTGGATGAGAAGCTCCTGGCGCCATGTACAGAACTGTGCAGCGGGGATATTATTATAGGTCCGTCTGGAGTGGAGCAATCAGCATAGAAACCAACACTCCAGAACTGACTTACAAATAACCCTCAATGTGTTTGTATAATAGGTCAGTAGGTGGCGCTATACACAATGTAATAGAAAGAGGGAAGTGCTCACGCCATTATACAGAGCGCAGGTGAGACCTCGGAGTATTGTACAGAGCGCTGGTGAGACCTCACTTGGAGTATTGTACAGAGCGCTGGTGAGATCTCACTTGGAGTATTGTACAGAGCGCTGGTGAGACCTCACTTGGAGTATTGTACAGAGCACTGGTAAGACCTCACTTGGAGTATTGTACAGAGCACTGGTGAGACCACACTTGGAGTATTGTACAAAGCGCTGGTGAGACCTCACTTGGAGTATTGTACAGAGCGCTGGTGAGATCTCACTTGGAGTATTGTACAGAGCGCTGGTGAGACCTCACTTGGAGTATTGTACAGAGCGCTGGTGAGACCTCACTTGGAGTATTGTACAGAGCACTGGTGAGACCTCACTTGGAGTATTGTACAGAGCGCTGGTGAGACCTCACTTGCAGTATTGTACAGAGCGCTGGTGGGACCTCACTTGGAGTATTGTACAGAGCGCTGGTGAGACCTCACTTGGAGTATTGTACAGAGCGCCGGTGAGACCTCACTTGGAGTATTGTACAGAGCACTGGTGAGACCTCACTTGGAGTATTGTACAGAGCACTGGTGAGACCTCACTTGGAGTATTGTACAAAGCGCTGGTGAGACCTCACTTGGAGTATTGTACAGAGCGCTGGTGAGATCTCACTTGGAGTATTGTACAGAGCGCTGGTGAGACCTCACTTGGAGTATTGTACAGAGCGCTGGTGAGACCTCACTTGGAGTATTGTACAGAGCACTGGTGAGACCTCACTTGGAGTATTGTACAGAGCGCTGGTGAGACCTCACTTGCAGTATTGTACAGAGCGCTGGTGGGACCTCACTTGGAGTATTGTACAGAGCGCTGGTGAGACCTCACTTGGAGTATTGTACAGAGCGCCGGTGAGACCTCACTTGGAGTATTGTACAGAGCACTGGTGAGACCTCACTTGGAGTATTGTACAGAGCGCTGGTGAGACCTCACTTGGAGTATTGTACAGAGCGCTGGTGAGACCTCACTTGGAGTATTGTATAGAGCGCTGGTGAGACCTCACTTGGAGTATTGTAAAGAGCGCTGGTGAGACCTCACTTGGAGTATTGTAAAGAGTGCTGGTGAGACCACACTTGGAGTATTGTACAGAGCACTGGTGAGACCTCACTTGGAGTATTGTAAAGAGTGCTGGTGAGACCTCACTTTGAGTATTGTACAGAGTGCTGGTGAGACCTCACTTGGAGTATTGTACAGAGCGCTGGTGAGATCTCACTTGGAGTATTGTACAGAGCGCTGGTGAGACCTCACTTGGAGTATTGTACAGAGCGCTGGTGAGACCTCACTTGGAGTATTGTACAGAGCACTGGTGAGACCTCACTTGGAGTATTGTACAGAGCGCTGGTGAGACCTCACTTGGAGTATTGTAAAGAGTGCTGGTGAGACCTCACTTGGAGTATTGTACAGAGCGCTGGTGAGACCTCACTTGGAGTATTGTACAGAGCGCTGGTGAGACCTCACTTGGAGTATTGTACAGAGCGCTGGTGAGACCTCACTTGGAGTATTGTACAGAGCACTGGTGAGACCTCACTTGGAGTATTGTACAGAGCACTGGTGAGACCTCACTTGGAGTATTGTAAAGAGTGCTGGTGAGACCTCACTTGGAGTATTGTACAGAGCGCTGGTGAGACCTCACTTGGAGTATTGTACAGAGCGCTGGTGAGACCTCACTTGGAGTATTGTACAGAGTGCTGGTGAGACCTCACTTGGAGTAATGTACAGAGCGCTGGTGAGACCTCACTTGGAGTATTGTAAAGAGCGCTGGTGAGACCTCACTTGGAGTATTGTACAGAGTGCTGGTGAGACCTCACTTGGAGTAATGTACAGAGCGCTGGTGAGACCTCACTTGGAGTATTATACAGAGCCATAGTGAGACCTCACTTGGAGTATTATAAAGAGCGCTGGTGAGACCTCACTTGGAGTATTGTACAGAGCACTGGTGAGACCTCACTTGGAGTATTGTACAGAGCACTGGTGAGACCTCACTTGGAGTATAGTACAGAGCACTGGTGAGACCTCACTTGGAGTATTGTACAGAGCGCTGGTGAGACCTCACTTGGAGTATTGTACAGAGCACTGGTGAGACCTCACTTGGAGTATTGTACAGAGCGCTGGTGAGACCTCACTTGGAGTATTATACAGAGCCATAGTGAGACCTCACTTGGAGTATTATAAAGAGCGCTGGTGAGACCTCACTTGGAGTATTGTACAGAGCACTGGTGAGACCTCACTTGGAGTATTGTACAGAGCACTGGTGAGACCTCACTTGGAGTATTGTACAGAGCGCTGGTGAGACCTCACTTGGAGTATTGTACAGAGTGATGGTGAGACCTCACTTTGAGTATTGTACAGAGTGCTGGTGAATCAACACAGTAAGGGAGGAGAGTATATTTGAAAGAAGAAAAACTACCACAACTAGAGGACATAGTCTGAAATTAGAGGTGCAACGATTTAAATGTAATATCAGAAAGTATTACTTTACTGAGAGGGTAGTGGATGCATGGAATAGTCTTCCAGTAGAAGTGGTAGAGGTTAATACAGTGAAGGAGTTTAAGCATGCATGGGATAGGTATAAGGCTATCCTAGATATAAGATAAGGCCAGGGACTTATGAAAGTATTACTTTACTGAGAGGGTAGTGGATGCATGGAATAGTCTTCCAGTAGAAGTGGTAGAGGTTAATACAGTGAAGAAGTTTAAGCATGCGTGGGATAGGTATGTCTATCCTAGATATAAGATAAGGTCAGGGACTAATGAAAGTATTACATTACTGAGAGGGTAGTGAATGTATGGAATAGTCTTCCAGTAGAAGTGGTAGAGGTTAATACAGTGAAGGAGTTTAAGCATGCATGGGATAGGTATAAGGCTATCCTAGATATAAGATAAGGCCAGGGACTAATGAAAGTATTACATTACTGAGAGGGTAGTGGATGTATGGAATAGTCTTCCAGTAGAAGTGGTAGCGGTTAGCACAGTGAAGGAGTTTAAGCATGCGTGGGATAGGTATAAGGCTATCCTAGATATAAGATAAGGTCAGGGACTAATGAAAGTATTACATTACTGAGAGGGTAGTGTATGTATGGAATAGTCTTCCAGTAGAAGTGGTAGAGGTTAATACAGTGAAGGAGTTTAAGCATGCATGGGATAGGTATAAGGCTCTCCTAGATATAAGATAAGGCCAGGGACTAATGAAAGGATTACTTTACTGAGAGGGTAGTGGATGTATGGAATAGTCTTCCAGTAGAAGTGGTAGAGGTTAATACAGTGAAGGAGTTTAAGCATGCATGGGATAGGCATACGGCTATCCTAGATATAAGATAAGGCCAGGGACTAATGAAAGTATTATATTACTGAGAGGGTAGTGGATGCATGGAATAGTCTTCCAGTAGTAGTGGTGGAGGTTAATACAGTGAAGGAGTTTAAGCATGCATGGGATAGGTATAAGGCTATCCTAGATATAAGATAAGGCCAGGGACTAATGAAAGTATTACATTACTGAGAGGGTAGTGGATGTATGGAATAGTCTTCCAGTAGAAGTGGTAGAGGTTAATACAGTGAAGGAGTTTAAGCATGCATGGGATAGGTATAAGGCTATCTTAGATATATGATAAGGTCAGGGACTAATGAAAGTATTACATTACTGAGAGGGTAGTGGATGCATGGAATAGTCTTCCAGTAGAAGTGGTAGAGGTTAATACAGTGAAGGAGTTTAAGCATGCATGGGATAGGTATAAGGCTATCCTAGATATAAGATAAGGCGGGGGACTAATGAAAGTATTACTTTACCGAGAGGGTAGTGGATGCATGGAATAGTCTTCCAGTAGAAGTGGTAGAGGTTAATACTGGGAAGGAGTTTAAGCATGCGTGGGATAGGTATAAGGCTATCCTAGATATAAGATAAGGTCAGGGACTAATGAAAGGATTACTTTACTGAGAGGGTAGTGGATGCATGGAATAGTCTTCCAGTAGAAGTGGTAGAGGTTAATACAGTGAAGGAGTTTAAGCATGCGTGGGATAGGTATAAGGCTATCCTAGATATAAGATAAGGCCGGGGACTAATGAAAGTATTACCTTACTGAGAGGGTAGTGGATGCATGGAATAGTCTTCCAGTAGAAGTGGTAGAGGTTAATACAGTGAAGGAGTTTAAGCATGCATGGGATAGGTATAAGGCTATCCTAGATATAAGATAAGGCCAGGGACTAATGAAAGTATTACATTTCTGAGAGGGTAGTGGATGTATGGAATAGTCTTCCAGTAGAAGTGGTAGAGGTTAATACAGTGAAGGAGTTTAAGCCTGCATGGGATAGGTATAAGGCTATCCTAGATATAAGATAAGGCCAGGGACTAATGAAAGTATTACTTTACTGAGAGGGTAGTGGATGTATGGAATAGTCTTCCAGTAGAAGTGGTAGAGGTTAATACAGTGAAGGAGTTTAAGCATGCATGGGATAGGTATAAGGCTATCCTAGATATAAGATAAGGCCAGGGACTAATGAAAGGATTACTTTACTGAGAGGGTAGTGGATGTATGGAATAGTCTTCCAGTAGAAGTGGTAGAGGTTAATACAGTGAAGGAGTTTAAGCATGCATGGGATAGGTATAAGGCTATCCTAGATATAAGATAAGGCCAGGGACTAATGAAAGGATTACTTTACTGAGAGGGTAGTGGATGTATGGAATAGTCTTCCAGTAGAAGTGGTAGAGGTTAATACAGTGATGGAGTTTAAGCATGCGTGGGATAGGTATAAGGCTATCCTAGATATAAGATAAGGCCAGGGACTAATGAAAGTATTATATTACTGAGAGGGTAGTGGATGCATGGAATAGTCTTCCAGTAGTAGTGGTGGAGGTTAATACAGTGAAGGAGTTTAAGCATGCGTGGGATAGGTATAAGGCTATCCTAGATATAAGATAAGGTCAGGGACTAATGAAAGTATTACTTTACTGAGAGGGTAGTCGATGTATGGAATAGTCTTCCAGTAGAAGTGGTAGAGGTTAATATAGTGAAGGAGTTTAAGCATGCGTGGGATAGGTATAAGGCTATCCTAGATATAAGATAAGGCCAGGGACTAATGAAAGTATTATATTACTGAGAGGGTAGTGGATGCATGGAATAGTCTTCCAGTAGTAGTGGTGGAGGTTAATACAGTGAAGGAGTTTAAGCATGCATGGGATAGGTATAAGGCTATCCTAGATATAAGATAAGGCCAGGGACTAATGAAAGTATTATATTACTGAGAGGGTAGTGGATGCATGGAATAGTCTTCCAGTAGTAGTGGTGGAGGTTAATACAGTGAAGGAGTTTAAGCATGCATGGGATAGGTATAAGGCTATCCTAGATATAAGATAAGGCCAGGGACTAATGAAAGTATTATATTACTGAGAGGGTAGTGGATGCATGGAATAGTCTTCCAGTAGAAGTGGTAGAGGTTAATACAGTGAAGGAGTTTAAGCATGCATGGGATAGGTATAAGGCTATCCTAGATATAAGATAAGGCCAGGGACTAATACAAGTATTTGGCAGACTAGATGGGCCGAATGGTTCTTATCTGCTGGTGATACGGTCTATGTTTCTATGTAACTTGCTATATGTCAGCAGTTTAGCAGTGTGAGGCTCTGGAAGATCCTGTTGCAGACTCTTGATGTGTTAAATGATTTACATATAATAGTAAGTGACCTCACTACTCTTTCTGCCTTTCCACATGTTGTGGTTACTGGAGACTGATAAATATTGGGCCCATGTAAATGATACATTGTTATTGTTGGTTTATCTATAACGCTGACTGTTATAATCCAAAGCTCAGCTTCATTCCCGCTGTATGGTGACATCTTGGGGTAAATGTAACATTTAGGGCATTAATCATGAAAGAGGCAATTACAGGGAATTGACAAGGGAATTTTATGGCTGACCTGGAGAAATGTTCCAACTTGGCTACTTTGGCCTTAAGTTTGAGATTCCCTTGTCAATTCCCTGAATTTCTCCTTTTCATCAATACATTATGTATTTACTACAGATTCCCTGCTGGCAACCGTTTGACACTCCTGCCACCAGCGTTCCAGGGACAGTCCCTAAGTTTATTTCCCAGTTTTGAAATTACGGTATATTTGTATTGGCATTTATAGGAATTTTTTGGAGGGGATTGCAAACTTAAGGCCAAAGTAGCAGAGTTGGAAAAATCCTTAAATTCAGCTGAACTTGGCTACTTTGGCCTTAAGTTTGTAGTTCCCTCCTCAATTCCCTGACATATTTTCTATCGTGATTAAAGCCCTAAGCATTTCTTTTTTAAGAAGACGGTAATTTATTTGAAATATTTACCTATTTTGTATATTCTCCTGTGACAGAGTATATGTAGATTTCTCTGCTGGCCTCAGCGTAATGTTTGTTGGATCTCATTGTTTGAATGAATAGTGCTGTTTTTTTTTATCAGTACTAGTGGATTTATTGATTGCTACTTTTATTCAGATGTTGGATTCTTTACAGATTTGTTTTATTCGATTAATACTTTAAATGTCCAGCCCCTGTGAATAAAATGCCTTTGTGAACGGTTTATTTGATGTACCGAGTGATATTACACTTTTATTGAAGCACTTCATCTTCTAGTTGGAATGCTCCATTTGTCAACTGTGCTTGCTGCAGACATTCCATCAGTGTTTCAATCTATACATCCTGAGATATTATTCTGAAATGAATCTGTGCATCTGATTGGAAGGATGGATAAGTATAGAGCATTATTTTATTTGTTTATTTGATTATCTTATCAAACTGATATTTATTTCAGCCCTGTATGATTAAGGAATTTCTTATAAACATCTTGGGTGTTCGTCAGTCTTAACGAGCGGTTTGCCGATTATTTTCTATTTGTCGCCGTTTGGAACTCTCTTGGCTGAGTGCGCCATTAAACAAAGGTTATATAACGAGAATAAATATCATTTGGAACCAGTGACCTGAATAAAAACGATCATCAGAGCCGTGTTCAGAATGAGAGATTTTTGCATCAAACAAGATATTTTAATTTTGTTTTTTGATATTACGATGGGTGTGAACCTTAATTCAACTGGTCGCTAATATTAACCGTTAATTACCCGATCACATCTGAAGTGTGTATTTGTAATTCCTTTCACAGGTTACAGTTATATCACTTTACATTAAGATGGATAAATACAGTCTTTCCTTGATTCAAAGACGCACTTTCCCCCCTGATTTTAACAGTTCTGGGAAAGGCGTGCGTCTTACAATCGATGGCGTCTTCTACACTTGCTGGCTCAATTCGGATGTAAGATGTAATTTTCATCTCGGAAGCCAAGATTTTCGTCTCTGAGATTCGACTTCTGGCAGCCGAGAAAACTGTCCTGGGGATCTAGAGATATGTGTGAAAATGGAACAGATCTCAACATAATAAATAATTATTATTTTATTACTTGAGTTTAAGCAGATTCGACGCGATTTGGGCGAACAAACTAGACTGGGAATGTAGAGAATAGAAATGATCTATACAGTCACAGTATAAGCAGTGTTTAGGTGATACAGTCACAGTATAAGCAGTGTTTGGGTGATACAGTCACAGTATAAGCAGTGTTTAGGTGATACAGTCACAGTATAAGCAGTGTTTGGGTGATACAGTCACAGTATAAGTAGTGTTTGGGTGATACAGTCACAGTATAAGCAGTGTTTGGGTGATACAGTCACAGTATAAGCAGTGTTTGGGTGATACAGTCACAGTATGAGCAGTGTTTGGGTGATACAGTCACAGTATAAGCGGTGTTTAGGTGAAACAGTCACAGTATAAGCGGTGTTTGGGTGATACAGTCACAGTATAAGCAGTGTTTAGGTGATACAGTCACAGTATAAGCAGTGTTTAGGTGATACAGTCACAGTATAAGCGGTGTTTGGGTGATACAGTCACAGTATAAGCGGTGTTTAGGTGATACAGTCACAGTATAAGCGGTGTTTAGGTGATACAGTCACAGTATAAGCAGTGTTTAGGTGATACAGTCACAGTATAAGCAGTGTTTAGGTGATACAGTCACAGTATAACCAGTGTTTATGTGATACAGTCACAGTATAAGCAGTGTTTGGGTGATACAGTCACAGTATAAGCAGTGTTTAGGTGATACAGTCACAGTATAAGCAGTGTTTAGGTGATACAGTCACAGTATAAGCAGTGTTTGGGTGATACAGTCACAGTATAAGCAGTGTTTGGGTGATACAGTCACAGTATAAGCGGTGTTTAGGTGATACAGTCACAGTATACGCAGTATTTAGGTGATACAGTCACAGTATACGCAGTATTTAGGTGATACAGTCACAGTATAAGCAGTGTTTAGGTGATACAGTCACAGTATAAGCAGTGTTTGGGTGATACAGTCACAGTATATGCAGTGTTTGGGTGATACAGTCACAGTATAACCAGTGTTTATGTGATACAGTCACAGTATAAGCAGTGTTTGGGTGATACAGTCACAGTATAAGCAGTGTTTAGGTGATACAGTCACAGTATAAGCAGTGTTTAGGTGATACAGTCACAGTATAAGCAGTGTTTAGGTGATACAGTCACAGTATAAGCAGTGTTTAGGTGATACAGTCACAGTATAAGCAGTGTTTGGGTGATACAGTCACAGTATAAGCAGTGTTTGGGTGATACAGTCACAGTATAACCAGTGTTTATGTGATACAGTCACAGTATAAGCAGTGTTTGGGTGATACAGTCACAGTATAAGCAGTGTTTAGGTGATACAGTCACAGTATAAGCAGTGTTTAGGTGATACAGTCACAGTATAAGCAGTGTTTAGGTGATACAGTCACAGTATAAGCAGTGTTTAGGTGATACAGTCACAGTATAAGCAGTGTTTGGGTGATACAGTCACAGTATAAGCGGTGTTTAGGTGATACAGTCACAGTATACGCAGTATTTAGGTGATACAGTCACAGTATAAGCAGTGTTTAGGTGATACAGTCACAGTATAAGCAGTGTTTGGGTGATACAGTCACAGTATAAGCAGTGTTTGGGTGATACAGTCACAGTATAACCAGTGTTTATGTGATACAGTCACAGTATAAGCAGTGTTTGGGTGATACAGTCACAGTATAAGCAGTGTTTAGGTGATACAGTCACAGTATAAGCAGTGTTTAGGTGATACAGTCACAGTATGAGCAGTGTTTAGGTGATACAGTCACAGTATAAGCAGTGTTTAGGTGACACAGTCCCAGTATAAGCAGTGTTTGGGTGATACAGTCACTGTATAAGCAGTGTTTGGGTGATACAGTCACAGTATAAGCAGTGTTTAGGTGATACAGTCACAGTATAAGCAGTGTTTAGGTGATACAGTCCCAGTATAAGCAGTGTTTGGGTGATACAGTCACTGTATAACCAGTGTTTAGGTGATACAGTCACAGTATAAGCAGTGTTTAGGTGATACAGTCACAGTATAAGCAGTGTTTGGGTGATACAGTCACAGTATAAGCAGTGTTTGGGTGATACAGTCACTGTATAAGCAGTGTTTGGGTGATACAGTCCCAGTATAAGCAGTGTTTGGGTGATACAGTCACTGTATAAGCAGTGTTTGGGTGATACAGTCACAGTATAAGCAGTGTTTAGGTGATACAGTCACAGTATAAGCAGTGTTTAGGTGATACAGTCCCAGTATAAGCAGTGTTTGGGTGATACAGTCACTGTATAACCAGTGTTTAGGTGATACAGTCACAGTATAAGCAGTGTTTAGGTGATACAGTCACAGTATAAGCAGTGTTTGGGTGATACAGTCACAGTATAAGCAGTGTTTGGGTGATACAGTCACTGTATAAGCAGTGTTTGGGTGATACAGTCACAGTATAAGCAGTGTTTGGGTGATACAGTCACAGTATAAGCGGTGTTTAGGTGATACAGTCACAGTATGAGCAGTGTTTAGGTGATACAGTCACAGTATAAGCAGTGTTTAGGTGACACAGTCCCAGTATAAGCAGTGTTTGGGTGATACAGTCACTGTATAACCAGTGTTTAGGTGATACAGTCACAGTATAAGCAGTGTTTAGGTGATACAGTCACAGTATAAGCAGTGTTTGGGTGATACAGTCACAGTATAAGCAGTGTTTGGGTGATACAGTCACTGTATAAGCAGTGTTTGGGTGATACAGTCACAGTATAAGCAGTGTTTGGGTGATACAGTCACAGTATAAGCGGTGTTTAGGTGATACAGTCACAGTATAAGCAGTGTTTGGGTGATACAGTCACAGTATACGCAGTATTTAGGTGACAGTGCCTTTAAATATGTAGCTCTAGGGTTTTTTTGTGAGCAGGTCTGACCCTGGAAGTGGATCCAATGCAGTTACTTTATGTCCTTTGTTTACATTTGATTTAATAATCATTCATTTCTTTGTTTTTTCCCAGCCTGTAATGAATAATGACAAGCACTGCTTTGAATGCTACGGTTATGATATAATCATAGATGACAAGCTGAAACCCTGGCTTATCGAGGTGAGTGCTGATCTTATTACCATGGCGGGTGAATCTGTGGCTCAGAGATCGTGTCAGTTTGTGGGACGAGGGAAATGTTCTCTCCCTGCGAGGCAGTGACATGCATGTCTGCTTATACTTTATTTAAAACACAGGGAAAATACTCCAACTCCCATCATGGAGCAGTGGTTTCTGATATTAGCAGATTTTTCACAGCTTGAGTTAGCATTTAAAGGATACGTGGCGTGGGCTTGAGCCGTGGCACTGGATTTAATAACAGGCGTGGTTTGGCTGCCTTTTTACCTGTTCTGTTTTTTTCCCATGTTCCCCACTAGAGTGTGAGCTCTTCTAGGGTAATGTTCTAAAAGTGGAGCAGTCGCCATAATAAAGTTGGCAACGGATATAACCTAAACCTCTCACGTATATATATATATATATATATATATATATATATAACTTGATTACAATGTTTGGTTGGGGAGACAGATGTGTGGATATAAAATGATCTGTACATTGCGCTGGTAGAAATCCATCTAAATACATCACCATGACATCACTGTGCCGCACCCTATACAGATTCATTCTTATCTATACTGGTCATTTTCGTATTTGTCTGCAAGAAGGAGAAGGTCTGTGTTAATCGGTCCATTAGCACATGTTATTTCTGGGTTTCACACAATGGGGGGGGGGGGGGGGGGGGGGTTACTTACCAGAGGCAAGTGGTCCAGTTACCATGGAAACGAATGGAATGTCTTACAGTCACTATGGAATCCAATGGAATGTTTGCAGTCACTATGGAATCCAATGGAATGTTTGCAGTCACTATGGAATCCAATGGAATGTCCCGCAGTCACCATGGAATCCAATGGAATGTCCCGCAGTCACTATGGAATCCAATGGAATGTTTCGCAGTCACTATGGAATCCAATGGAATGTTTCGCAGTCACTATGGAATCCAATGGAATGTCCCGCAGTCACTATGGAGTCCAATGGAATGTCCCGCAGTCACTATGGAATCCAATGGAATGTCCCGCAGTCACTATGGAATCCAATGGAATGTCCCGCAGTCACTATGGAATCCAATGGAATGTCCCGCAGTCACTATGGAATCCAATGGAATGTCCCGCAGTCACTATGGAATCCAATGGAATGTCCCGCAGTCACTATGGAATCCAATGGAATGTCCCGCAGTCACTATGGAATCCAATGGAATGTCCCGCAGTCACTATGGAATCCAATGGAATGTTTGCAGTCACTATGGAATCCAATGGAATGTCCCGCAGTCACCATGGAATCCAATGGAATGTCCCGCAGTCACTATGGAGTCCAATGGAATGTCCCGCAGTCACTATGGAATCCAATGGAATGTCCCGCAGTCACTATGGAATCCAATGGAATGTCCCGCAGTCACTATGGAATCCAATGGAATGTCCCGCAGTCACTATGGAATCCAATGGAATGTCCCGCAGTCACTATGGAATCCAATGGAATGTCCCGCAGTCACTATGGAATCCAATGGAATGTCCCGCAGTCACTATGGAATCCAATGGAATGTCCCGCAGTCACTATGGAATCCAATGGAATGTCCCGCAGTCACTATGGAATCCAATGGAATGTCCCGCAGTCACTATGGAATCCAATGGAATGTCCCGCAGTCACCATGGAAACCAATGGAATGTCCCGCAGTCACTATGGAATCCAATGGAATGTCCCGCAGTCACTATGGAATCCAATGGAATGTTTCGCAGTCACTATGGAATCCAATGGAATGTCCCGCAGTCACTATGGAATCCAATGGAATGTTTCGCAGTCACTATGGAATCCAATGGAATGTCCCGCAGTCACTATGGAATCCAGTGGAATGTCCCGCAGTCACTAAGGAATCCAATGGAATGTCCCGCAGTCACTATGGAATCCAATGGAATGTCCCGCAGTCACTATGGAATCCAATGGAATGTTTCGCAGTCACTATGGAATCCAATGGAATGTTTCGCAGTCACTATGGAATCCAATGGAATGTCCCGCAGTCACTATGGAATCCAATGGAATGTCCCGCAGTCACTATGGAATCCAATGGAATGTCCCGCAGTCACTATGGAATCCAGTGGAATGTCCCGCAGTCACCATGGAATCCAATGGAATGTCCCGCAGTCACCATGGAAACCAATGGAATGTCCCGCAGTCACTATGGAGTCCAATGGAATGTCCCGCAGTCACTATGGAATCCAATGGAATGTCCCGCAGTCACTATGGAGTCCAATGGAATGTCCCGCAATCACTATGGAGTCCATTGGAATGTCCCGCAGTCACTATGGAATCCAATGGAATGTCCCGCAGTCACTATGGAGTCCAATGGAATGTCCCGCAGTCACTATGGAATCCAATGGAATGTCCCGCAGTCACTATGGAATCCAATGGAATGTCCCGCAGTCACTATGGAATCCAGTGGAATGTCCCGCAGTCACCATGGAATCCAGTGGAATGTCCCGCAGTCACTATGGAAACCAGTGGAATGTCCCGCAGTCACTATGGAAACCAATGGAATGTCCCGCAGTCACCATGGAATCCAATGGAATGTCCCGCAGTCACCATGGAATCCAGTGGAATGTCCCGCAGTCACTATGGAATCCAATGGAATGTCCCGCAGTCACTATGGAATCCAATGGAATGTCCCGCAGTCACCATGGAATCCAATGGAATGTCCCGCAGTCACTATGGAATCCAATGGAATGTCCCGCAGTCACTATGGAATCCAATGGAATGTCCCGCAGTCACTATGGAATCCAGTGGAATGTCCCGCAGTCACTATGGAATCCAATGGAATGTCCCGCAGGCAGTATGGAATCCAATGGAATGTCCCGCAGTCACTATGGAATCCAATGGAATGTCCCGCAGTCACCATGGAATCCAATGGAATGTCCCGCAGTCACTATGGAATCCAATGGAATGTCCCGCAGTCACTATGGAATCCAATGGAATGTCCTGCAGTCACCATGGAATCCAGTGGAATGTCCCGCAGTCACTATGGAATCCAATGGAATGTCCCGCAGGCAGTATGGAATCCAATGGAATGTCCTGCAGTCACTATGGAATCCAATGGAATGTCCCGCAGTCACTATGGAATCCAATGGAATGTCCCGCAGTCACCATGGAATCCAGTGGAATGTCCCGCAGTCACCATGGAATCCAATGGAATGTCCCGCAGGCACTATGGAATCCAATGGAATGTCCCGCAGTCACTATGGAATCCAATGGAATGTCCCGCAATCACTATGGAATCCAATGGAATGTCCCGCAGTCACTATGGAATCCAATGGAATGTCCCGCAGTCACTATGGAATCCAATGGAATGTTTTGCAGTCACTATGGAATCCAATGGAATGTCCCGCAGTCACTATGGAATCCAATGGAATGTCCCGCAGTCACTATGGAATCCAATGGAATGTCCCGCAGTCACTATGGAATCCAATGGAATGTCCCGCAGTCACTATGGAATCCAATGGAATGTTCCGCAGTCACTATGGAATCCAATGGAATGTTCCGCAGTCACTATGGAATCCTATGGAATCCAATGGAATGTCCCGCAGTCACTATGGAATCCAATGGAATGTCCCGCAGTCACTATGGAAACCACTGGAATGTTTTGCAGTCACCATGGAAACCAATGGAATGTTTTGTAGTCACCATGGAAACCAATGGAATGTTTCGCAGTCACTATGGAAACCAATGGAATGTTTCGCAGTCACTATGGAAACCAATGGAATGTTTCGCAGTCACTATGGAAACCAATGGAATGTTTGCAGTCACTATGGAAACCAATGGAATGTTCCGCAGTCACTATGGAAACCAATGCAATGTTCCGCAGTCACTATGGAAACCAATGCAATGTTCCGCAGTCACTATGGAAACCAATGGAATGTTTGCAGTCACTATGGAAACCAGTGGAATGTCCCGCAGTCACCATGGAAACCAATGGAATGTTTGCAGTCACCATGGAAACCAATGGAATGTTTCGCAGTCACTATGGAAACCAATGGAATGTTTGTGCTGATTACATCACTTTTGGAACTTTGCCCCAGACCTGACCTTCATACACAGCATTAACTCCAAACGTGTTAATATATAACTGCATTACAACAGAAACCATGATCCTCTTTGCTGCGGAGTCTGCTTTGTGTCATGTTAAAGGAGCCAGAAACTGCCCAAATATTATGACTGCACTTACCTTACATCATATGATCCCTTCCTGCCATCTGCATTCCCTGGCTGCTCTTTATCCTATTCAACTCATACGTTCCACACTTGTCCTGAGATTCCTGCACCCCCACCGCGCTCTCTCTCCCACACCCCCACCGTGCTCTCTCTCCCGCACCCCCACCCCTCTCTCTCCCACACCCCCACCGTGCTCTCTCTCCCGCACCCCCACCACTCTCTCTCCCGCACCCCCACCCTGCTCTCTCTCCCGCACCCCCACCCCTCTCTCTCCCACACCCCCACCGTGCTCTCTCTCCCGCACCCCCACCACTCTCTCTCCCGCACCCCCACCCTGCTCTCTCTCCCGCACCCCCACCCTGCTCTCTCTCCCGCACCCCCACCCCTCTCTCTTCTGTAGCCCCACCGTGCTCCCTCTCCCGCGCCCCCACTCTGGTCTCTCTCCCGCACCCCCACCGAGCTCTCTCTCGCGCGCCCCCACCCCTCTCTCTACCGTGCTCTCTCTCCCGCGCCCCCACCCCTCTCTCTCCAGCACCCCCACCGTGCTCTCTCTCCCGCGCCCCCACCGTGCTCTCTCCCGCGCCCCCACCCCTCTCTCTACCGTGCTCTGTCTCCCGCGCCCCCACCGTGCTCTCTCTCCCGCGCCCCCACCCCTCTCTCTCCCGCACCCCCACCCCTCTCTCTCCCGCACCCCCACCCCTCTCTCTCCCGCACCCCCACCCCTCTCTCCTGCACCCCCACCCCTCTCTCTCCAGCGCCCCCACCGTGCTCTCTCTCCCGCGCCCCCACCGTGCTCTCTCTCCCGCGCCCCCACCCCTCTCTCTCCCGCTCCCCTCTCTCTCCCGCGCCCCCACCCCTCTCCCGCGCCCCCACCGTGCTCTCTCTCCCGCGCCCCCACCCCTCTCCCGCGCCCCCACCCCTCTCCCGCGCCCCCACCGTGCTCTCTCTCCCGCGCCCCCACCCCTCTCTCTCCCGCGCCCCCACCCCTCTCTCTCCCGCGCCCCCACCGTGCTCTCTCTCCCGCGCCCCCACCGTGCTCTCTCTCCCGCGCCCCCACCCCTCTCTCCCGCGCCCCCTCCCCTCTCTCTCCCGCGCCCCCTCCCCTCTCTCTCCCGCGCCCCCTCCCCTCTCTCTCCCGCGCCCCCTCCCCTCTCTCTCCCGCTCCCCCTCCCCTCTCTCTCCCGCTCCCCCTCCCCTCTCTCTCCCGCACCCCCACCTTGGTCTCTCTCCCGTGCCCCCACCGTGCTCTCTCTCCCGAGCCCCCTCCCCTCTCTCTCCTGCTCCCCCTCCCCTCTCTCTCCCGCGCCCCCTCCCCTCTCTCTCCCGCACCCCCACCCCTCTCTCTCCCGCACCCCCACCTTGGTCTCTCTCCCGTGCCCCCACCGTGCTCTCTCTCCCGAGCCCCCTCCCCTCTCTCTCCCGCGCCCCCACCTTGGTCTCTCTCCCGTGCCCCCACCGTGCTCTCTCTCCCGCACCCCCACCTTGGTCTCTCTCCCGTGCCCCCACCGTGCTCTCTCTCCCGAGCCCCCTCCCCTCTCTCTCCCGCACCCCCACCTTGGTCTCTCTCCCGTGCCCCCACCGTGCTCTCTCTCCCGAGCCCCCTCCCCTCTCTCTCCCGCACCCCCACCCCTCTCTCTCCCGCGCCCCCACCTTGGTCTCTCTCCCGTGCCCCCACCGTGCTCTCTCTCCCGAGCCCCCTCCCCTCTCTCTCCTGAGCCCCCTCCCCTCTCTCTCCCGAGCCCCCTCCCCTCTCTCTCCCGAGCCCCCTCCCCTCTCTCTCCCGAGCCCCCTCCCCTCTCTCTCCCGCGCCCCCTCCCCTCTCTCTCCCGAGCCCCCTCCCCTCTCTCTCCCGAGCCCCCTCCCCTCTCTCTCTCGAGCCCCCTCCCCTCTCTCTCCCGAGCCCCCTCCCCTCTCTCTCCCGCGCCCCCTCCCCTCTCTCTCCCGAGCCCCCTCCCCTCTCTCTCCCGCGCCGGCTGTCCTCCTTATTTCCACCACAGACTGATGAAAAAGTCTGATCATCTCCTAAACACTGCAAATAACGTGTTAGAGATTTATCTTGGGTTACTATAGCAACAGTCCAAGCCCCTCCTTATAGGCTGTCACTGAATTTAGAAGCCCCGCCTCTATCTCCAAACTCCTCCTTATAGGCTGTCACTGAATTTAGAAGCCCCGCCTCTCTCCCCAAGCCCCTCCTTATAGGCTGTCACTGAATTTAGAAGCCCCGCCTCTCTCCCCAAGCCCCTCCTTATAGGCTGTCACTGAATTTAGAAGCCCCGCCCACCGCTCCAAGCCCCTCCTTATAGGCTGTCACTGAATTTAGAAGCCCCGCCCACCGCTCCAAGCCCCTCCTTATAGGCTGTCACTGAATTTAGAAGCCCCGCCCACCGCTCCAAGCCCCTCCTTATAGGCTGTCACTGAATTTAGAAGCCCCGCCCACCGCTCCAAGCCCCTCCTTATAGGCTGTCACTGAATTTAGAAGCCCCACCTCTATCTCCAAGCCCCTCCTTATAGGCTAATGTGAATTTAGAAGCCCCGCCTCTATCTCCAAGCCCCTCCTTATAGGCTAATGTGAATTTAGAAGCCCCGCCTCTATCTCCAAGCCCCTCCTTATAGGCTAATGTGAATTTAGAAGCCCCGCCTCTATCTCCAAGCCCCTCCTTATAGGCTAATGTGAATTTAGAAGCCGCGCCTCTATCTCCAAGCCCCTCCTTATAGGCTAATGTGAATTTAGAAGCCCCGCCTCTATCTCCAAGCCCCTCCTTATAGGCTAATGTGAATTTAGAAGCCCCGCCTCTATCTCCAAGCCCCTCCTTATAGGCTAATGTGAATTTAGAAGCCGCGCCTCTATCTCCAAGCCCCTCCTTATAGGCTAATGTGAATTTAGAAGCCCCGCCTCTATCTCCAAGCCCCTCCTTATAGGCTAATGTGAATTTAGAAGCCCCGCTGAAATTATTTTCAATGTGAAACTACAGGAGATATGGAAATTGTTATAAAGTAAAAAAAAAAAAATGAATTCTACATATATTAAACATACGTACAATATACAGACAGTAACCCAGGTGGATCTGGCCTTTTGAAGTTGAGTTGCATTTGTAGAATGTATTTAATTCTTTGCAGGTTAATGCCTCCCCGTCTCTCACATCGAGCACAGCGAACGATCGAATTCTGAAATACAACCTGATCAATGACACGCTCAATATCGTGGTACCAAACGGAGATATCCCAGAATGCAAGTGGAATAAAATCCCACCCAAGGAGGCGCTTGGGAACTATGAAATCCTGTGAGTAATCATCCTTTCAGAAATGGCGCTGGCCTGCTGTGATCTCTTCCAGCGCTCTGGGAGTGTCTCTACAGCAACCAGCGACGCTAGGCTTAGAGTTACAATGTTACAGTATAGTCAATTCTGGTGAAAAGATGGATAGGAAAAAGCTATTTACTACTTGCAGTTATTGCCCCATAATTTGCAAAAAATAACAGAAAAACATGGGTTTATAAACTCAGAACAAATATTGGAATCTATATAGCAGGCTTTTTTATTAGTGTTTGCGAATGTGGAAAATCATTTTCAAGTTAAAAAAAAGTTAGAAAAAGTGTGTTTATAAAATGTTCCATAATATTTAATATTTTTGATATAGTAAATCTTATGCTCTAAATAATGGTACCAAAAATGATGTCATAATCAGAACACAAGTAATGTATAGATGTAATATATAGATCATTTATTTGTATTCTCTACGTTTGCATTGTTTAGGTGACAGGGTCCCTTTAAGGCAGTCTGAAGCTTTATTCATGATAAAGGGAACTGCAGGCAATAGAGAATGAAATTTCAAACTTGAGGCCAAAGTAGCTGATTTGGAGATTTTTTCCCCCAACTCGGCTACTTTGGTCTTGAGTTTGAAATTCCCTCTTTGATGGATGAAGTAACGACTCAAGCGATCCCTGTTCTAATGACAGGATTACATGTGAGCGCAGTTAATAAGATCTATTGCCACACTATAATCCGTACGCTTTATTCGCATTCTCAGCCTGTCACAATCTCACTTACCGGCTGTGAAAAGCTCGCTGGTTACGCTCGCTGGTTGCGCTCTCCACAGTAACACTCAAACAGTTCCCATGTTCCAAAAATACAGGGGGTCAGAGTCTGGGAATCTCACGGGGGGGAACATGTTTAACCCCTTCGTGAGCAGAGACATGCCCACCGCTGGGAAGAGAGAGTCACTATCTACAAATAACCTCGCACTGAAAGAAATGGTCATTAAGATCTGCCGGTATATAATCATCTGGACTCACCTCGTCCCATAATGCACCTCTGACTCCTGCAGTGTTTTGCTAAGGGGGGCAGGAGAGGGAATTGACAAGGGAAGTCTAGCGGAATGGGAGAATTTTTCCAAATGGCCTTAATTTTGCAGTTCGCTTCTCAATTCTCTCTTTCATTAATTAAGCCCATAATATAAATAAAATAAACATGTTTTTACTTTTAATTCTGGTGATGGGTTATTGTATATTTATGTGTGTTTATACTGTTTCTAGGGATAAATAGTTTCAGGAGGTTGAAGTATTTGACCAGCATTTAAAGGGGCACTTCAACCTCATACCTCCATCCTCCAGTCTCATACCTCCGTCCTCCAACCTCCATCCTCCAGTCTCATACCTCCGTCCTCCAACCTCCATCCTCCAGTCTCATACCTCCGTCCTCCAACCTCCATCCTCCAGTCTCATACCTCCGTCCTCCAACCTCCAGTCTCATACCTCCAACCTCCAGTCTCCATCCTCCAGTCTCATACCTCCAGTCTCCATCCTCCAACCTCCAGTCTCCTACCTCCAACCTCCAGTCTCATACCTCCAACCTCCAGTCTCATACCTCCAACCGCCAACCTCCAGTCTCCTACCTCCAGTCTCCTACCTCCAACCTCCAGTCTCATACCTCCAACCTCCAGTCTCATACCTCCAACCTCCAGTCTCATACCTCCAACCTCCAGTCTCATACCTCCAACCTCCAGTCTCATACCTCCAACCTCCAGTCTCATACCTCCAACCTCATACCTCCAGTCTCCAGTCTCCAACCTCCAGTCTCATACCTCCAACCTCCATCCTCCAACTTGCAGTATCATACCTCCAGTCTCCATCCTCCAACCTGTTTGTGTTATTTCTTTTTTGGAGCTGGTGGAGCTTAAGGAACAGTTTACCCCCCAAAAAATGTTTTAATAAATACTGCATTGTGTAAAGTGCTATAGTGACATCCCTACCTGTCTCCCCCACCCCTCCTTCTTGTGTTACACACGCCCTCTATATTTCAAACACTTTACACAAAGTTGAACAGAGAGAGGCTGATTCCACAAAAATGGCTGATTGCCACACTTTCTCAGAGGGGAGTATTATAAGTGAAATGGAGCTGAACGTGTCATTTATTTACCAGGTTCGATGAGGAAGTGGCTCAGGCTGATGGATCCGATCGAGACATGAGAAATCGGGTGGGGCAGGGCGTAGGTTTCAAGGGGAGCCGGACAAGGGAACGATCTGCGCCGACCACTTGGAAATAAGTGAAGAACCGCTGTGCAATCTGGTAAACCTCTCTCAAGGTTTTGGCAGTCGTGGAATTTGCACTGGAAGAGGAACAATGACCCAAGTACCACTGGGGAAAGTTCGCCAACAAAGCATTCAAAATAACAAAGCTTTACGCTTTGCACAAGTGCATGAAACCGGGACACATGGCCCCCACCCTCGTTAAAGGGACTCTGTCACCTAAACACTGCTTATACATTGTGCTAACATAATTGCATGTAAATGCAAAGATAAGTGTCTTTGTCTCCTGCTTATGACATCACCTGTGCCCTCATGTGCAAATTAATGTGTAATGTGTAATTTGCAAGCCACAAGATGATGTCATAAGCAGGATACACAGACACATTGAAAGATACTAATTTGATGCATTTGCTACAATTCTTCTAATTCCTTTGTACATATCATTAGGTCACTTTTAATTCCATCTGTGCAGCGCTCGCTGAGACCTGCTGGAGGATTGTAACCACTGCGATGATGTAATGGTCACAAACGATGGGAAATATTAAACTGACATTTTGGAGAAAAACCCCACAGACGCAAACTGTTTGGACTTAAGCTGTAAATATGTATTTATTCATTTTTTTGTATTTTTATTTATTGTGATTTCTCACCCTGATGCTTATTTACCTCGTTTGCATTGGGTTATTGTGGGTGAGCTCTTCATACAGCATATTACCAGGAAAATCGGTAAAATGCGTTGACTACTGGTTGTGTGACACCCTGGAATATGTACTAAACTGCTGCCAGCGATACAAGCACACATTAATAAAAGAAACGTGTTCAGGGTTACGTTACTGCGACTTTATTTACCAGCGTGATGAGGGTTTGTTTTAAGATTAGGAGTTAGTTTTAGCGTCAGTATTATGGGTTAGTAGTTTGTATTAGGGTTAGTTTTAAGATTAGGAGTTTGTTTTAGGGTCAGTATTAGGGGTTAGTAGTTTGTATTAGGGTTAGTTTTAAGATTAGGAGTTTGTTTTAGCGTCAGTATTAGGGGTTAGTAGTTTGTATTAGGGTTAGTTTTAAGATTAGGAGTTAGTTTTAGGGTCAGTATTAGGGGTTAGTAGTTTGTATTAGGGTTAGTTTTAAGATTAGGAGTTTGTTTTAGCGTCAGTATTAGGGGTTAGTAGTTTGTATTAGGGTTAGTTTTAAGATTAGGAGTTAGTTTTAGGGTCAGTATTATGGGTTAGTAGTTTGTATTAGGGTTAGTTTTAAGATTAGGAGTTAGTTTTAGGGTCAGTATTATGGGTTAGTAGTTTGTATTAGGGTTAGTTTTAAGATTAGGAGTTAGTTTTAGGGTCAGTATTATGGGTTAGTAGTTTGTATTAGGGTTAGTTTTAAGATTAGGAGTTTGTTTTAGCGTCAGTATTAGGGGTTAGTAGTTTGTATTAGGTTTAGTACTTAGTATTAGGGTTAGTTTTAAGATTAGGAGTTAGTTTTAGGGTCAGTATTATCGGTTAGTAGTTTGTATTAGGGTTAGTTTTAAGATTAGGAGTTAGTTTTAGGGTCAGTATTATCGGTTAGTAGTTTGTATTAGGGTTAGTTTTAAGATTAGGAGTTTGTTTTAGCGTCAGTATTAGGGGTTAGTAGTTTGTATTAGGTTTAGTACTTAGTATTAGGGTTAGTTTTAAGATTAGGAGTTAGTTTTAGGGTCAGTATTATCGGTTAGTAGTTTGTATTAGGGTTAGTTTTAAGATTAGGAGTTAGTTTTAGCGTCAGTATTATGGGTTAGTACTTAGTATTAGGGTTAGTTTTAAGATTAGGAGTTAGTTTTAGGGTCAGTATTATGGGTTAGTAGTTTGTATTAGGGTTAGTTTTAAGATTAGGAGTTAGTTTTAGGGTCAGTATTATGGGTTCGTAGTTTGTATTAGGGTTAGTTTTAAGATTAGGAGTTAGTTTTAGGGTCAGTATTATGGGTTAGTAGTTTGTATTAGGGTTAGTTTTAAGATTAGGAGTTAGTTTTAGCGTCAGTATTATGGGTTAGTACTTAGTATTAGGGTTAGTTTTAAGATTAGGAGTTAGTTTTAGGGTCAGTATTATGGGTTAGTAGTTTGTATTAGGGTTAGTTTTAAGATTAGGAGTTAGTTTTAGGGTCAGTATTATGGGTTCGTAGTTTGTATTAGGGTTCGTTTTAAGATTAGGAGTTTGTTTTAGCGTCAGTATTAGGGGTTAGTAGTTTGTATTAGGTTTAGTACTTAGTATTAGGTTTAGTTTTAAGATTAGGCGTTAGGGTTAGTATTAGGGTTAGAGGTTCATTTTACAGTTAGTATTAGGGTTTGATATTCATTTTAGGGTTGGGGTAACTTTACTAGGGGCTCCGAGGAACAGTACTAGTCCCCAGCAGAAGACGCAACGCTATAGACCGTCACAGACACAGTGCAAACACCCAATCATGTGCAATGTGTACATTACACTAGTCCTATTCATGACATGTTTAGTAATCATTGGGTTAAAGGGGTAGTTCCACTTAGAGTGCCCAAAAAAATAACTTCTACATCATGTAAACAAAAGGTAGAGAATGAGATCTGCTTTACTAAGGTTTCTATCTCCTAAAACTGCAGATAAAGTGTAATAACGGTGCTACCCTTGGTATAGTAACAGTCCTGCCCATCTCGCCAAGACCCTCCTAATTGTATTTCATCATAGTACAAAGCGCTGGCTAAAACTACGCTCCCCTGCATTCCCAGCAATTGAAACAGAGTGAGGCTGATTCCACAGTAATGGCTAATGACAGCCCACACTCTCACTGATGTCACAGAGTTTAGACACCCTGATGAAATTATTTTCAATGTAACAAAGAATTGTTTTTCACATATATTAACCACATGGGCAACGTACATTAAATAAGCCAGGTGAGGCTTAAATAGGAGCTAAATGCTGGGAAAGGGATCCGATCTCCAGTCAGCGATCCTTTCAGACCAGGTCTATTATTGTAATTCCCCCAGTGAATGTCAGCACAGGAAAATCGTTAATCGGATTATTATCAATGCTGAAATGCAACTTTTACTGCTAACGCCATAAGCAATGTATTGATTTACAGGGATCAAATGAATAATTAAACACTGAGGGTTTAAAAAAAAAAAAAAAAAAAAAAAATGTCTCTGACCTTGGAAGGAATGAGTGGAATGTACAGTGTACACATGGATACCCTATATAATCTCCTCCACCACTCACAAAACATGCTGCAAGACCATCACACATCGTGCATGCAGAGAGTAAGAAACAATCTATACATTGGGTTAGCAAGTCTTCATGACATCACCTGCGGCCTGATATGCAAATTAACTCATTTTCAATGGGGAAATACGTAATTTGCATATCAGGCCGCATGTGATGTCATAAGCAGGTAGACACCACAGACACACTTAAACGTATATTCCGCTTACTTTATGCATTTGCCGAACTCCTGCTAACATAATCTATAGATCAATTTTGATGTTTTATTTTCTAGTCACAGTATTCATTTTTAGTTGACCAATAAATAAACTGAATCCAAACTGAATCCTAATGGAACCATTGTCTGAAAAGCAGGTCTTCAATCCCTTTGATAACGTTGACTTTTACTCACCAGTTGGTATAAGAGGATGGTGTGACTGTTTTACCTCTTATTAACATAAGACTTCCCAAATCTTCCCAAATAAGGACCCCCCCCCCCCCCCCCCCTGTGTGATGGGAGTTATATTATAATTCTGGGGTCACTTAAGGGTTCCTTAGGGTATGTGGCTAGGGCTTATATGCATGTAGGGTATGTGGCGGTATCACGGTGTCCATCTACTCTGAGAATAAATAATGGTTCCTGGAAACAACCCAAGGATATATTTATTTCATTGATGAAAGTAAGAGGGATTTTTGTCTGGACTGGAGGGGGGTTTTTGTTCAAGTGCCAGGACTAAAAGTGGTCTAAACATGTCATTAATTCACATGATGAGTGGACCACTCTAGAGCTTTGACCCAGAGTGGTTCTGTAAAAGTCTCCCTTGTTTTATATTGTTTAGGCCAGTATCCCAGGCCGCCTCTTGTGCGTTTGCAGTCAGTGATGCTATTTTTATTATTTTGATGACCGATTCCTTGAGAAAGCATGTTACTGATTAATGTGGTAGGATGGGGGGGAGGAGGAGGGTTTGGACCATCCATTCAAGCAAGCAAGCTCTGCCCAGCAGTGCCTGTGTGACAGTAGCCCTGACTATCTCAAGAGCTTGCTATTTAGGGCTTCTCAAATGTGCCCCCCTAAAGAAAACCTCAAAAAAAGCAAATTACCACTCATCTGGGGGCCACCATAGCCTGGGGCGTGGTCGCATTGGTGGCAAAGTGGAACAAATAGCAGGAACATTCCATTGGTTTCCCACTTTTAGAGCGCTACCCTTAGATAGCAGGGTCATTTAGAGGGGTATTAACATGGACTGGCCACCATTATAACACTATATCCTTTATCAGTTATAATTGGGGAGAGGTATAGACATTATGCCTGCCTTAAAACCATTGCTAGAATGGATTATGTATGTAAGCAACCCCCAATCTGCAATCTAGTCCAGTATAACTAGTATCCGGAAACATGATGTTCCAGAGTTTGGCACCGGCAGGGAGATCACAACAGAGGCGGAAAAAAGAAAAATGAACAAAAAGGAAGCATCTGAAAGGAGCAGATGGTGAGAGAAAGACGAGCGATTACCCTGCAATCTCATTACCATCCGCAAGTTAAAGGCTTTCTCTCTCCCGGGAACATAGACTGGAGCGTCTACTCAATATAGACAGATTATCAAAATCGAATGAATCCCCAACATACGCCTACTAAATATACATGAATTTGGCTCCAAATCGGCCACTCAGTAACTGGAGCATCGAACGTCTTCAGATCGGACATTTTCGCAATATAAAGTATACAATTTCGGCTTACCGACGACCTGCCCCCAATACCATCTGGATTCGGGAAAGATTGACACATTTCAGAAACTGCAATACTTCTTTGAGGCTTTAACTGAAATTAAGTTAAAAAAAATTTAAATCCCCCCAGGGGCCAGCAGACTTCCATTTATAATAACATAAACCCTGCCCTCCCCCCAAAATAATTTTTGAGCCAAAGGGAGGAATGCCTAATAATAAACAGGGCTGGGAACTGGCAAAACAGTATAAGCAGTGTTTGGGTGACACAGTCACAGTATAAGCAGTGTTTGGGTGACACAGTCACAGTATAAGCAGTGTTTGGGTGACACAGTCACAGTATAAGCAGTGTTTAGGTGATACAGTCACAGTATAAGCAGTGTTTGGGTGATACAGTCACAGTATAAGCAGTGTTTGGGTGATACAGTCACAGTATAAGCAGTGTTTGGGTGACACAGTCACAGTATAAGCAGTGTTTGGGTGACACAGTCACAGTATGAGAAGTGTTTGGGTGATACAGTCACAGTATAAGCAGTGTTTAGGTGATACAGTCACAGTATAAGCAGTGTTTGGGTGATACAGTCACAGTATAAGCAGTGTTTGGGTGATACAGTCACAGTATAAGCAGTGTTTGGGTGACACAGTCACAGTATAAGCAGTGTTTGGGTGACACAGTCACAGTATAAGCAGTGTTTGGGTGATACAGTCACAGTATAAGCAGTGTTTGGGTGATACAGTCACAGTATAATCAGTGTTTGGGTGATACAGTCACAGTATAAGCAGTGTTTGGGTGATACAGTCACAGTATAAGCAGTGTTTGGGTGACACAGTCACAGTATAAGCAGTGTTTGGGTGACACAGTCACAGTATAAGCAGTGTTTGGGTGATACAGTCACAGTATAAGCAGTGTTTGGGTGATACAGTCACAGTATAAGCAGTGTTTAGGTGATACAGTCACAGTATAAGCAGTGTTTGGGTGATACAGTCACAGTATAAGCAGTGTTTGGGTGATACATTCAGTATAAGCAGTGTTTGGGTGATCCAGTCACAGTATAAGCAGTGTTTGGGTGATCCAGTCACAGTATAAGCAGTGTTTGGGTGATACAGTCACAGTATAAGCAGTGTTTGGGTGATACAGTCACAGTATAAGCAGTGTTTGGGTGATACAGTCACAGTATAAGCAGTGTTTGGGTGATACAGTCACAGTATAAGCAGTGTTTGGGTGATACAGTCACAGTATAAGCAGTGTTTAGGTGATACAGTCACAGTATAAGCAGTGTTTGGGTGATACAGTCACAGTATAAGCAGTGTGGGTGATACAGTCACAGTATAAGCAGTGTTTGGGTGATACAGTCACAGTATAAGCAGTGTTTGGGTGATACAGTCACAGTATTAGCAGTGTTTAGGTGATACAGTCACAGTATAAGCAGTGTTTGGGTGATACAGTCACAGTATAAGCAGTGTTTGGGTGATACAGTCACAGTATAAGCAGTGTTTAGGTGATACAGTCACAGTATAAGCAATGTTTGGGTGATACAGTCACAGTATAAGCAGTGTTTGGGTGATACAGTCACAGTATAAGCAGTGTTTAGGTGATACAGTCACAGTATAAGCAGTGTTTAGGTGATACAGTCACAGTATATGCAGTGTTTGTGTGATACAGTCACAGTATAAGCAGTGTTTGGGTGATACAGTCACAGTATAAGCAGTGTTTGGGTGATACAGTCACAGTATAAGCAGTGTTTGGGTGATACAGTCACAGTATAAGCAGTGTTTGGGTGATACAGTCACAGTATAAGCAGTGTTTGGGTGATACAGTCACAGTATAAGCACTGTTTGGGTGATAGTCACAGTATAAGCAGTGTTTGGGTGATACAGTCACAGTATAAGCAGTGTTTGGGTGATACAGTCACAGTATAAGCAGTGTTTAGGTGATACAGTGACAGTATAAGCAGTGTTTAGGTGATACAGTGACAGTATAAGCAGTGTTTGGGTGATACAGTGACAGTATAAGCAGTGTTTGGGTGATACAGTGACAGTATAAGCAGTGTTTGGGTGATACAGTGACAGTATAAGCAGTGTTTGGGTGATACAGTGACAGTATAAGCAGTGTTTGGGTGATAGTCACAGTATAAGCAGTGTTTGGGTGATCCAGTCACAGTATAAGCAGTGTTTGGGTGATACAGTCACAGTATAAGCAGTGTTTGGGTGATACAGTCACAGTATAAGCAGTGTTTGGGTGATACAGTCACAGTATAAGCAGTGTTTGGGTGATACAGTCACAGTATAAGCAGTGTTTGGGTGATACAGTCACAGTATAAGCAGTGTTTGGGTGATACAGTCACAGTATAAGCAGTGTTTGGGTCATACAGTCACAGTATAAGCAGTGTTTAGGTGATACAGTCACAGTATAAGCAGTGTTTAGGTGATACAGTCACAGTATAAGCAGTGTTTAGGTGATACAGTCACAGTATAAGCAGTGTTTAGGTGATACAGTCACAGTATAAGCAGTGTTTGGGTGATACAGTCACAGTATAAGCAGTGTTTGGGTGATACAGTCACAGTATAAGCAGTGTTTAGGTGATACAGTCACAGTATAAGCAGTGTTTGGGTGATACAGTCACAGTATAAGCAGTGTTTGGGTGATACAGTCACAGTATAAGAAGTGTTTGGGTGATACAGTCACAGTATAAGCAGTGTTTGGGTGATACAGTCACAGTATAAGCAGTGTTTAGGTGATACAGTCACAGTATAAGCAGTGTTTAGGTGATACAGTGACAGTATAAGCAGTGTTTAGGTGATACAGTGACAGTATAAGCAGTGTTTAGGTGATACAGTGACAGTATAAGCAGTGTTTGGGTGATACAGTCACAGTATAAGCAGTGTTTAGGTGATACAGTGACAGTATAAGCAGTGTTTAGGTGATGCAGTCACAGTATAAGCAGTGTTTAGGTGATACAGTCACAGTATAAGCAGTGTTTAGGTGATACAGTCACAGTATAAGCAGTGTTTAGGTGATACAGTCACAGTATAAGCAGTGTTTGGGTGATACAGTCACAGTATAAGCAGTGTTTAGGTGATACAGTCACAGTATAAGCAGTGTTTGGGTGATACAGTCACAGTATAAGCAGTGTTTGGGTGATACAGTGACAGTATAAGCAGTGTGTACGTGATACAGTCACAGTATAAGCAGTGTGTACGTGATACAGTCACAGTATAAGCAGTGTTTGGGTGATACAGTCACAGTATAAGCAGTGTTTAGGTGATACAGTGACAGTATAAGCAGTGTTTGGGTGATACAGTGACAGTATAAGCAGTGTGTACGTGATACAGTCACAGTATAAGCAGTGTGTACGTGATACAGTCACAGTATAAGCAGTGTTTGGGTGATACAGTCACAGTATAAGCAGTGTTTAGGTGATACAGTGACAGTATAAGCAGTGTTTGGGTGATACAGTGACAGTATAAGCAGTGTGTACGTGATACAGTCACAGTATAAGCAGTGTGTACGTGATACAGTCACAGTATAAGCAGTGTTTGGGTGATACAGTCACAGTATAAGCAGTGTTTGGGTGATACAGTGACAGTATAAGCAGTGTGTACGTGATACAGTCACAGTATAAGCAGTGTTTGGGTGATACAGTCACAGTATAAGCAGTGTTTAGGTGATACAGTGACAGTATAAGCAGTGTTTAGGTGATACAGTGACAGTATAAGCAGTGTTTGGGTGATACAGTCACAGTATAATCAGTGTTTGGGTGATACAGTCACAGTATAAGCAGTGTTTGGGTGATACAGTCACAGTATAAGCAGTGTTTGGGTGACACAGTCACAGTATAAGCAGTGTTTGGGTGACACAGTCACAGTATAAGCAGTGTTTGGGTGATACAGTCACAGTATAAGCAGTGTTTGGGTGATACAGTCACAGTATAAGCAGTGTTTAGGTGATACAGTCACAGTATAAGCAGTGTTTGGGTGATACAGTCACAGTATAAGCAGTGTTTGGGTGATACATTCAGTATAAGCAGTGTTTGGGTGATCCAGTCACAGTATAAGCAGTGTTTGGGTGATCCAGTCACAGTATAAGCAGTGTTTGGGTGATACAGTCACAGTATAAGCAGTGTTTGGGTGATACAGTCACAGTATAAGCAGTGTTTGGGTGATACAGTCACAGTATAAGCAGTGTTTGGGTGATACAGTCACAGTATAAGCAGTGTTTGGGTGATACAGTCACAGTATAAGCAGTGTTTGGGTGATACAGTCACAGTATAAGCAGTGTTTAGGTGATACAGTCACAGTATAAGCAGTGTTTGGGTGATACAGTCACAGTATAAGCAGTGTGGGTGATACAGTCACAGTATAAGCAGTGTTTGGGTGATACAGTCACAGTATAAGCAGTGTTTGGGTGATACAGTCACAGTATTAGCAGTGTTTGGGTGATACAGTCACAGTATAAGCAATGTTTGGGTGATACAGTCACAGTATAAGCAGTGTTTGGGTGATACAGTCACAGTATAAGCAGTGTTTAGGTGATACAGTCACAGTATAAGCAGTGTTTAGGTGATACAGTCACAGTATAAGCAGTGTTTAGGTGATACAGTCACAGTATATGCAGTGTTTGGGTGATACAGTCACAGTATAAGCAGTGTTTGGGTGATACAGTCACAGTATAAGCAGTGTTTGGGTGATACAGTCACAGTATAAGCAGTGTTTGGGTGATACAGTCACAGTATAAGCAGTGTTTGGGTGATACAGTCACAGTATAAGCAGTGTTTGGGTGATACAGTCACAGTATAAGCACTGTTTGGGTGATAGTCACAGTATAAGCAGTGTTTGGGTGATACAGTCACAGTATAAGCAGTGTTTGGGTGATACAGTCACAGTATAAGCAGTGTTTAGGTGATACAGTGACAGTATAAGCAGTGAGTGTTTAGGTGATACAGTGACAGTATAAGCAGTGTTTGGGTGATACAGTGACAGTATAAGCAGTGTTTGGGTGATACAGTGACAGTATAAGCAGTGTTTGGGTGATACAGTGACAGTATAAGCAGTGTTTGGGTGATACAGTGACAGTATAAGCAGTGTTTGGGTGATAGTCACAGTATAAGCAGTGTTTGGGTGATCCAGTCACAGTATAAGCAGTGTTTGGGTGATACAGTCACAGTATAAGCAGTGTTTGGGTGATACAGTCACAGTATAAGCAGTGTTTGGGTGATACAGTCACAGTATAAGCAGTGTTTGGGTGATACAGTCACAGTATAAGCAGTGTTTGGGTGATACAGTCACAGTATAAGCAGTGTTTAGGTGATACAGTCACAGTATAAGCAGTGTTTAGGTGATACAGTCACAGTATAAGCAGTGTTTAGGTGATACAGTCACAGTATAAGCAGTGTTTAGGTGATACAGTCACAGTATAAGCAGTGTTTGGGTGATACAGTCACAGTATAAGCAGTGTTTGGGTGATACAGTCACAGTATAAGCAGTGTTTAGGTGATACAGTCACAGTATAAGCAGTGTTTGGGTGATACAGTCACAGTATAAGCAGTGTTTGGGTGATACAGTCACAGTATAAGAAGTGTTTGGGTGATACAGTCACAGTATAAGCAGTGTTTGGGTGATACAGTCACAGTATAAGCAGTGTTTAGGTGATACAGTGACAGTATAAGCAGTGTTTAGGTGATACAGTGACAGTATAAGCAGTGTTTAGGTGATACAGTGACAGTATAAGCAGTGTTTAGGTGATACAGTGACAGTATAAGCAGTGTTTGGGTGATACAGTCACAGTATAAGCAGTGTTTAGGTGATACAGTGACAGTATAAGCAGTGTTTAGGTGATGCAGTCACAGTATAAGCAGTGTTTAGGTGATACAGTCACAGTATAAGCAGTGTTTAGGTGATACAGTCACAGTATAAGCAGTGTTTAGGTGATACAGTCACAGTATAAGCAGTGTTTGGGTGATACAGTCACAGTATAAGCAGTGTTTAGGTGATACAGTCACAGTATAAGCAGTGTTTAGGTGATGCAGTCACAGTATAAGCAGTGTTTAGGTGATACAGTCACAGTATAAGCAGTGTTTAGGTGATACAGTCACAGTATAAGCAGTGTTTAGGTGATACAGTCACAGTATAAGCAGTGTTTGGGTGATACAGTCACAGTATAAGCAGTGTTTAGGTGATACAGTCACAGTATAAGCAGTGTTTGGGTGATACAGTCACAGTATAAGCAGTGTTTGGGTGATACAGTCACAGTATAAGCAGTGTTTGGGTGATACAGTCACAGTATAAGCAGTGTTTGGGTGATACAGTGACAGTATAAGCAGTGTGTACGTGATACAGTCACAGTATAAGCAGTGTGTACGTGATACAGTCACAGTATAAGCAGTGTTTGGGTGATACAGTCACAGTATAAGCAGTGTTTAGGTGATACAGTGACAGTATAAGCAGTGTTTGGGTGATACAGTGACAGTATAAGCAGTGTGTACGTGATACAGTCACAGTATAAGCAGTGTGTACGTGATACAGTCACAGTATAAGCAGTGTTTGGGTGATACAGTCACAGTATAAGCAGTGTTTAGGTGATACAGTGACAGTATAAGCAGTGTTTGGGTGATACAGTGACAGTATAAGCAGTGTGTACGTGATACAGTCACAGTATAAGCAGTGTGTACGTGATACAGTCACAGTATAAGCAGTGTTTGGGTGATACAGTCACAGTATAAGCAGTGTTTAGGTGATACAGTGACAGTATAAGCAGTGTTTGGGTGATACAGTGACAGTATAAGCAGTGTGTACGTGATACAGTCACAGTATAAGCAGTGTGTACGTGATACAGTCACAGTATAAGCAGTGTTTGGGTGATACAGTCACAGTATAAGCAGTGTTTGGGTGATACAGTGACAGTATAAGCAGTGTGTACGTGATACAGTCACAGTATAAGCAGTGTTTGGGTGATACAGTCACAGTATAAGCAGTGTTTAGGTGATACAGTGACAGTATAAGCAGTGTTTAGGTGATACAGTGACAGTATAAGCAGTGTTTGGGTGATACAGTCACAGTATAAGCAGTGTTTAGGTGACAGTCACAGTATAAGCAGTGTTTAGGTGATACAGTCACAGTATAAGCAGTGTTTAGGTGATACAGTCACAGTATAAGCAGTGTTTGGGTGATACAGTCACAGTATAAGCAGTGTTTGGGTGATACAGTCACAGTATAAGCAGTGTTTGGGTGATACAGTCACAGTATAAGCAGTGTTTGGGTGATACAGTCACAGTATAAGCAGTGTTTGGGTGATACAGTCACAGTATAAGCAGTGTTTAGGTGATACAGTCACAGTATAAGCAGTGTTTGGGTGATACAGTCACAGTATAAGCAGTGTTTGGGTGATACAGTCACAGTATAAGCAGTGTTTAGGTGATACAGTCACAGTGTAAGCAGTGTTTAGGTGATACAGTCACCGTATAAGCAGTGTTTGGGTGATACAGTCGCAGTATAAGCAGTGTTTGGGTGATACAGTCACAGTATAAGCAGTGTTTAGGTGATACAGTCACAGTATACGCAGTGTTTAGGTGATACAGTCACAGTATAAGCAGTGTGTACGTGATACAGTCACAGTATAAGCAGTGTTTGGGTGATACAGTCACAGTATAAGCAGTGTTTAGGTGATACAGTCACAGTATAAGCTGTGTTTGGGTGATACAGTCACAGTATAAGCAGTGTTTGGGTGATACAGTCACAGTATAAGCAGTGTTTGGGTGATACAGTCACAGTATAAGCAGTGTGTACGTGATACAGTCACAGTATAAGCAGTGTTTAGGTGATACAGTCACAGTATAAGCTGTGTTTGGGTGATACAGTCACAGTATAAGCAGCGTTTGGGTGATACAGTCACAGTATAAGCAGCGTTTGGGTGATACAGTCACAGTATAAGCAGCGTTTGGGTGATACAGTCACAGTATAAGCAGTGTTTAGGTGATACAGTCACAGTATAAGCAGTGTTTAGGTGATGCAGTCACAGTATAAGCAGTGTTTGGGTGATACAGTCACAGTATAAGCAGTGTTTGGGTGATACAGTCACAGTATAAGCAGTGTTTAGGTGATACAGTCACAGTATAAGCAGTGTTTAGGTGATGCAGTCACAGTATAAGCAGTGTTTGGGTGATACAGTCACAGTATGAGCAGTGTTTGGGTGATACAGTCACAGTATAAGCAGTGTTTGGGTGATACAGTCACAGTATAAGCGGTGTTTGGGTGATACAGTCACAGTATAAGCGGTGTTTAGGTGATACAGTCACAGTATAAGCGGTGTTTGGGTGATACAGTCACAGTATAAGCGGTGTTTAGGTGATACAGTCACAGTATAAGCGGTGTTTAGGTGATACAGTCACAGTATAAGCGGTGTTTAGGTGATACAGTCACAGTATAAGCGGTGTTTAGGTGATACAGTCACAGTATAAGCAGTGTTTAGGTGATACAGTCACAGTATAAGCAGTGTTTGGGTGATACAGTCACAGTATAAGCAGTGTTTAGGTGATACAGTCACAGTATAAGCAGTGTTTAGGTGATACAGTCACAGTATAAGCAGTGTTTAGGTGATACAGTCACAGTATAAGCAGTGTTTAGGTGATACAGTCACAGTATAAGCAGTGTTTGGGTGATACAGTCACAGTATAAGCAGTGTTTAGGTGATACAGTCACAGTATAAGCAGTGTTTGGGTGATACAGTCACAGTATAAGCAGTGTTTGGGTGATACAGTCACAGTATAAGCAGTGTTTGGGTGATACAGTCACAGTATAAGCAGTGTTTGGGTGATACAGTCACAGTATAAGCAGTGTTTAGGTGATACAGTCACAGTATAAGCAGTGTTTAGGTGATACAGTCACAGTATAAGCAGTGTTTGGGTGATACAGTCACAGTATAAGCAGTGTTTAGGTGATACAGTCACGGTATAAGCAGTGTTTGGGTGATACAGTCACAGTATAAGCAGTGTTTAGGTGATACAGTCACAGTATAAGCAGTGTTTGGGTGATACAGTCACAGTATAAGCAGTGTTTGGGTGATACAGTCACAGTATAAGCAGTGTTTGGGTGATACAGTCACAGTATAAGCAGTGTTTGGGTGATACAGTCACAGTATAAGCAGTGTTTAGGTGATACAGTCACAGTATAAGCAGTGTTTAGGTGATAGTCACAGTATAAGCAGTGTTTGGGTGATACAGTCACAGTATAAGCAGTGTTTAGGTGATACAGTCACAGTATAAGCAGTGTTTGGGTGATACAGTCACAGTATAAGCAGTGTTTAGGTGACACAGTCACAGTATAAGCAGAGTTTGGGTGATACAGTCACGGTATAAGCAGTGTTTGGGTGATACATTCCCAGTATAAGCAGTGTTTGAGTGATACAGTCACAGTATAAGCAGTGTTTGGGTGATACAGTCACAGTATAAGCAGTGTTTAGGTGATACAGTCACAGTATAAGCAGTGTTTAGGTGATACAGTCACAGTATAAGCAGTGTTTAGGTGATACAGTCACAGTATAAGCAGTGTTTGGGTGATACAGTCACAGTATAAGCAGAGTTTGGGTGATACAGTCACGGTATAAGCAGTGTTTGGGTGATACAGTCACAGTATAAGCAGTGTTTAGGTGATACAGTCACAGTATAAGCAGTGTTTGGGTGATACATTCCCAGTATAAGCAGTGTTTGAGTGATACAGTCACAGTATAAGCAGTGTTTGGGTGATACAGTCACAGTATAAGCAGTGTTTAGGTGATACAGTCACAGTATAAGCAGGGTTTGGGTGATACAGTCACAGTATAAGCAGTGTTTAGGTGATACAGTCACAGTATAAGCAGTGTTTAGGTGATACAGTCACAGTATAAGCAGTGTTTGGGTGATACAGTCACAGTATAAGCAGAGTTTGGGTGATACAGTCACGGTATAAGCAGTGTTTGGGTGATACAGTCACAGTATAAGCAGTGTTTAGGTGATACAGTCACAGTATAAGCAGTGTTTGGGTGATACAGTCACAGTATAAGCAGTGTTTAGGTGATACAGTCACGGTATAAGCAGTGTTTGGGTGATACAGTCACAGTATAAGCAGTGTTTAGGTGATACAGTCACAGTATAAGCAGTGTTTGGGTGATACAGTATAAGCAAGTAATAGTAATGACCAATAATAATAATAATAGTAATGTTGAGGGTCTGCTACTGGAAGGAGCCTGTGCTGGATCATTGTGCGTTTCACGCCTTACTGTCGCTGTGAGGTAGGCGGGGAGAAGGTCACGTGTGCGTTCCATGCCTCGCTGTCGCTGTCGCTGTGAGGTAGGCGGGGAGAGGGTCACATGTCACACGATGCTCTGACGGCGAGCGGCCTGGTTTGAGAAGATTCACTCAGTGGGCGGGTCCCGTGGCAGCCAATCAGCGTGCGGCTGTCGTGGTATCTGGGTGTGTGGGAGGCGTGTCTGAGGAGAGCAGGAGCAGCTCCCGCCTGACAGGGCAGCGGCGACAGGAGCGGCGGCCATAGGTACGGTCCTGCCTATCACTCTCAGCCAGCTAGAGGCTGCTTAGCTCCTCAGTGTGTGGGTGCGCCCCCCCCCCCGTACTGCCAGTGTGTGTGTGTGTGTGTGTGCCCCTCTGCCCTTATACTGCCAGTGTGTGTGTGTGTGTGTGCCCCTCTGCCCTTATACTGCCAGTGTGTGTGTGTGTGTGTGCCCCTCTGCCCTTATACTGCCAGTGTGTGTGTGTGTGCCCCTCTGCCCTTATACTGCCAGTGTGTGTGTGTGTGTGTGCCCCTCTGCCCTTATACTGCCAGTGTGTGTGTGTGTGTGTGCCCCTCTGCCCTTATACTGCCAGTGTGTGTGCCCCTCTGCCCTTATACTGCCAGTGTGTGTGTGCCCCTCTGCCCTTATACTGCCAGTCTGTGTGTGTGCCCCTCTGCCCTTATACTGCCAGTGTGTGTGTGTGCCCCTCTGCCCTTATACTGCCAGTGTGTGTGTGTGCCCCTCTGCCCTTATACTGCCAGTGTGTGTGTGTGTGCCCCTCTGCCCTTATACTGCCAGTCTGTGTGTGTGCCCCTCTGCCCTTATACTGCCAGTGTGTGTGTGCCCCTCTGCCCTTATACTGCCAGTGTGTGTGTGCCCCTCTGCCCTTATACTGCCAGTGTGTGTGTGCCCCTCTGCCCTTATACTGCCAGTGTGTGTGTGCCCCTCTGCCCTTATACTGCCAGTGTGTGTGTGCCCCTCTGCCCTTATACTGCCAGTGTGTGTGTGCCCCTCTGCCCTTATACTGCCAGTGTGTGTGTGTGTGCCCCTCTGCCCTTATACTGCCAGTGTGTGTGTGTCCCTCTGCCCTTATACTGCCAGTGTGTGTGTGTGCCCCTCTGCCCTTATACTGCCAGTGTGTGTGTGTCCCTCTGCCCTTATACTGCCAGTGTGTGTGTGTGTGCCCCTCTGCCCTTATACTGCCAGTGTGTGTGTGTGTGCCCCTCTGCCCTTATACTGCCAGTGTGTGTGTGTGTGTGCCCCTCTGCCCTTATACTGTCAGTGTGTGTGTGCCCCTCTGCCCTTATACTGCCAGTGTGTGTGTGTGCCCCTCTGCCCTTATACTGCCAGTGTGTGTGTGTGCCCCTCTGCCCTTATACTGCCAGTGTGTGTGTGTGTGTGCCCCTCTGCCCTTATACTGCCAGTGTGTGTGTGCCCCTCTGCCCTTATACTGCCAGTGTGTGTGTCCCTCTGCCCTTATACTGCCAGTGTGTGTGTGCCCCTCTGCCCTTATACTGCCAGTGTGTGTGTCCCTCTGCCCTTATACTGCCAGTGTGTGTGTGTGCCCCTCTGCCCTTATACTGCCAGTCTGTGTGTGTGTGTCCCTCTGCCCTTATACTGCCAGTGTGTGTGTGTGCCCCTCTGCCCTTATACTGTCAGTGTGTGTGTGTCCCTCTGCCCTTATACTGCCAGTGTGTGTGTGTGCCCCTCTGCCCTTATACTGCCAGTGTGTGTGTGCCCCTCTGCCCTTATACTGCCAGTCTGTGTGTGTGCCCCTCTGCCCTTATACTGCCAGTGTGTGTGTGTGTGCCCCTCTGCCCTTATACTGCCAGTCTGTGTGTGTGCCCCTCTGCCCTTATACTGTCAGTGTGTGTGTGTGCCCCTCTGCCCTTATACTGTCAGTGTGTGTGTGTGCCCCTCTGCCCTTATACTGTCAGTGTGTGTGTGCCCCTCTGCCCTTATACTGTCAGTGTGTGTGTGTGCCCCTCTGCCCTTATACTGTCAGTGTGTGTGTGCCCCTCTGCCCTTATACTGCCAGTGTGTGTGTGTGCCCCTCTGCCCTTATACTGCCAGTGTGTGTGTGTGCCCCTCTGCCCTTATACTGTCAGTGTGTGTGTGTGTGCCCCTCTGCCCTTATACTGCCAGTGTGTGTGTGTGTGCCCCTCTGCCCTTATACTGCCAGTCTGTGTGTGTGCCCCTCTGCCCTTATACTGTCAGTGTGTGTGTGCCCCTCTGCCCTTATACTGCCAGTGTGTGTGTGTGTCCCTCTGCCCTTATACTGCCAGTCTGTGTGTGTGCCCCTCTGCCCTTATACTGCCAGTGTGTGTGTGCCCCTCTGCCCTTATACTGCCAGTGTGTGTGTGCCCCTCTGCCCTTATACTGCCAGTGTGTGTGTGTGTCCCTCTGCCCTTATACTGCCAGTGTGTGTGTGTGTCCCTCTGCCCTTATACTGTCAGTGTGTGTGTGCCCCTCTGCCCTTATACTGCCAGTGTGTGTGTGTGTGCCCCTCTGCCCTTATACTGCCAGTGTGTGTGTGTGCGCCCCTCTGCCCTTATACTGCCAGTGTGTGTGTGTGTGCCCCTCTGCCCTTATACTGCCAGTGTGTGTGTGTGCGCCCCTCTGCCCTTATACTGCCAGTCTGTGTGTGTGTGCCCCTCTGCCCTTATACTGCCAGTCTGTGTGTGTGTGCCCCTCTGCCCTTATACTGCCAGTCTGTGTGTGTGTGCCCCTCTGCCCTTATACTGCCAGTCTGTGTGTGTGTGTGCCCCTCTGCCCTTATACTGCCAGTCTGTGTGTGTGTGTGCCCCTCTGCCCTTATACTGCCAGTCTGTGTGTGTGCCCCTCTGCCCTTATACTGCCAGTCTGTGTGTGTGCCCCTCTGCCCTTATACTGCCAGTCTGTGTGTGTGCCCCTCTGCCCTTATACTGCCAGTGTGTGTGTGTGCCCCTCTGCCCTTATACTGCCAGTGTGTGTGTGTGCCCCTCTGCCCTTATACTGCCAGTGTGTGTGTGTGCCCCTCTGCCCTTATACTGCCAGTGTGTGTGTGTGCCCCTCTGCCCTTATACTGCCAGTGTGTGTGTGTGCCCCTCTGCCCTTATACTGCCAGTCTGTGTGTGTGTGCCCCTCTGCCCTTATACTGCCAGTGCGTGTGTGTGTGCCCCTCTGCCCTTATACTGCCAGTCTGTGTGTGTGCCCCTCTGCCCTTATACTGCCAGTGTGTGTGTGTGTGTGTGTCCCTCTGCCCTTATACTGCCAGTGTGTGTGTGTCCCTCTGCCCTTATACTGTCAGTGTGTGTGTGCCCCTCTGCCCTTATACTGCTAGTGTGTGTGTGTGTGCCCCTCTGCCCTTATACTGCCAGTGTGTGTGTGTGTGCCCCTCTGCCCTTATACTGCCAGTCTGTGTGTGTGTGCCCCTCTGCCCTTATACTGCCAGTCTGTGTGTGTGTGCCCCTCTGCCCTTATACTGCCAGTCTGTGTGTGTGTGCCCCTCTGCCCTTATACTGCCAGTCTGTGTGTGTGTGCCCCTCTGCCCTTATACTGCCAGTCTGTGTGTGTGTGCCCCTCTGCCCTTATACTGCCAGTCTGTGTGTGTGTGCCCCTCTGCCCTAATACTGCCAGTCTGTGTGTGTGCCCCTCTGCCCTAATACTGCCAGTCTGTGTGTGTGTGCCCCTCTGCCCTTATACTGCCAGTCTGTGTGTGCCCCTCTGCCCTTATACTGTCAGTGTGTGTGTGTCCCTCTGCCCTTATACTGTCAGTGTGTGTGTGTCCCTCTGCCCTTATACTGTCAGTGTGTGTGTGCCCCTCTGCCCTTATACTGCCAGTGTGTGTGTGCCCCTCTGCCCTTATACTGCCAGTGTGTGTGTGTGTGCCCCTCTGCCCTTATACTGCCAGTCTGTGTGTGTCCCTCTGCCCTTATACTGTCAGTGTGTGTGTGTGTCCCTCTGCCCTTATACTGCCAGTCTGTGTGTGCCCCTCTGCCCTTATACTGCCAGTCTGTGTGTGTCCCTCTGCCCTAATACTGCCAGTCTGTGTGTGTGTGCCCCTCTGCCCTAATACTGCCAGTCTGTGTGTGTGTGCCCCTCTGCCCTTATACTGCCAGTGTGTGTGTGTGTGTGCCCCTCTGCCCTTATACTGCCAGTCTGTGTGTGTCCCTCTGCCCTTATACTGTCAGTGTGTGTGTGTGTCCCTCTGCCCTTATACTGTCAGTGTGTGTGTGTGTCCCTCTGCCCTTATACTGTCAGTGTGTGTGTGTGTCCCTCTGCCCTTATACTGTCAGTGTGTGTGTGTGTGTGTCCCTCTGCCCTTATACTGTCAGTGTGTGTGTGTGTCCCTCTGCCCTTATACTGTCAGTGTGTGTGTGTGTCCCTCTGCCCTTATACTGTCAGTGTGTGTGTGTGTCCCTCTGCCCTTATACTGTCAGTGTGTGTGTGTGTCCCTCTGCCCTTATACTGCCAGTCTGTGTGTGCCCCTCTGCCCTTATACTGCCAGTCTGTGTGTCCCTCTGCCCTTATACTGCCAGTCTGTGTGTGCCCCTCTGCCCTTATACTGCCAGTCTGTGTGTCCCTCTGCCCTTATACTGCCAGTCTGTGTGTGCCCCTCTGCCCTTATACTGCCAGTCTGTGTGTCCCTCTGCCCTTATACTGCCAGTGTGTGTATGTGTGTGTGCCCCTCTGCCCTTATACTGCCAGTCTGTGTGCGTCCCTCTGCCCTTATACTGCCAGTGTGTGTGCGCCCCTCTGCCCTTATACTGCCAGTGTGTGTGCGCCCCTCTGCCCTTATACTGCCAGTGTGTGTGTGCCCCTCTGCCCTTATACTGCCAGTGTGTGTGTGCCCCTCTGCCCTTATACTGCCAGTCTCTGTGTGTGCCCCTCTGCCCTTATACTGCCAGTCTCTGTGTGTGCCCCTCTGCCCTTATACTGCCAGTCTCTGTGTGTGCCCCTCTGCCCATATACTGCCAGTCTCTGTGTGTGCCCCTCTGCCCTTATACTGCCAGTCTCTGTGTGTGCCCCTCTGCCCTTATACTGCCAGTGTGTGTGTGTGTGTGCCCCTCTGCCCTTATACTGCCAGTGTGTGTGTGTGCCCCTCTGCCCTTATACTGCCAGTGTGTGTGTGCCCCTCTGCCCTTATACTGCCAGTGTGTGTGCGCCCCTCTGCCCTTATACTGCCAGTCTGTGTGTGCGCCCCTCTGCCCTTATACTGCCAGTCTGTGTGTGTGTGTGCCCCTCTGCCCTTATACTGCCAGTGTGTGTGTGCTCCTCTGCCCTTATACTGCCAGTGTGTGTGTGCCCCTCTGCCCTTATACTGCCAGTGTGTGTGTGTGCCCCTCTGCCCTTATACTGCCAGTGTGTGTGTGTGCCCCTCTGCCCTTATACTGCCAGTGTGTGTGTGTGTGCCCCTCTGCCCTTATACTGCCAGTGTGTGTGTGTGTGTGCCCCTCTGCCCTTATACTGCCAGTGTGTGTGTGTGTGTGCCCCTCTGCCCTTATACTGCCAGTGTGTGTGTGTGTGCCCCTCTGCCCTTATACTGCCAGTGTGTGTGTGTGTGCCCCTCTGCCCTTATACTGCCAGTGTGTGTGTGCCCCTCTGCCCTTATACTGCCAGTGTGTGTGTGTGCCCCTCTGCCCTTATACTGCCAGTGTGTGTGTGTGTGCCCCTCTGCCCTTATACTGCCAGTGTGTGTGTGTGCCCCTCTGCCCTTATACTGCCAGTGTGTGTGTGTTCCTCTGCCCTTATACTGCCAGTGTGTGTGTGTGTGCCCTTATACTGCCAGTGTGTGTGTGCCCCTCTGCCCTTATACTGCCAGTGTGTGTGCGCCCCTCTGCCCTTATACTGCCAGTGTGTGTGCCCCTCTGCCCTTATACTGCCAGTGTGTGTGCCCCTCTGCCCTTATACTGCCAGTGTGTGTGCCCCTCTGCCCTTATACTGCCAGTGTGTGTGCCCCTCTCTGTCAGTGTGTGTGTCCCTCAGCCCTTATACTGCCAGTCTGTGTGTGTGCCTCAGCCCTTATACTGCCAGTCTGTGTGTGCTCCCCTCTGCCCCCTCCCCCCGAGGTGCGTGTGTTTGTGCCCCCCATACCGGAAGGGTCTCTACACGCTTTCCTAACACGCTGTGCTTTTTGTTTATGAGCTACCTGTGATGGACACTGTACCTATTGCCATCTTTATTGCTTTTCTTAGTCCTGGTGCCAGTTACCCACCTTTCTGCAGACCCCAGAGTGTGTATAAAAGCTGCCATTATTACCTATGCCAAATCCCAGCTGACATCTGCACAGATGGAAATCCCAATTTGTATTCCTGTCATTGCTTTGGATGCTTGGATAACCTTTCAGCTGTAACACAATACTGTGCATGGGTTTTCTGTATATTTACACAAACTGCATGTTTGCAGGATCTGTAATGAATCTGTGCCTATTTCATGCAATCTTTCTGTCTACACGGAGGGCTTGGGCTTTGTTGATCAGTTTGTGGGTTTGAGTGGTGGTATTGTGTTGCTGTGAGTGCACACTCTGTGGCTGTGAGTGCACACTCTGTGGCTGTGAGTGCACACTCTGTGGCTGTGAGTGCACACTCTGTGGCTGTGAGTGCACACTGTTATTTTATTATACTGTGCAAAGTCATTTGATTGAAACACTGTTTTAAACCCATTGCGTGCTGCCGTGCTTTTTGATTGGTTAAACAGGAATATTAAGCTATTACCCATTTGGTACCTGGGAAATTTCCCCTCTATTCATTCAGGAATTTACCACCTCTGCCTGTCAGCTGTCCCGTGTAACTGCAATGTGATGGTTCATTTGTAACTGTTAACTTGTCTGTCTTTTTATTAAAGGATCTCTGTCACCTGAACACTGTTGGTACTGTGAATGTAGATACATTTTCCCACATTAGGAGAAAAATGTTTTTTGTTTTTGTAAATGTATCTGTGATATCTCCTGTTCATGCTATCCTCTGTGGCTTGATATGTGAAGTCACAGGTGATGTCATAAACTGAACATGCCACACATTTCTCTTATTCTATGCATGTATTTGCAAAATTGCAACAAAATAGTTTATTTATATATACTTTACAGGATGAGCAATGTTCAGGTGAAGGTCCTTTAAGGAGATGGAAGCCTTTTAGATTACCATAGAGGTGATATCATGGAAGTTTAATTATTTTGCTCGTAGTCACATGACCGGGAGTGATTCCCCACTCCCAGTAACCCTGCAAACTGTGATTCATGTTTATTAGCAACTTGTACGAAGGAGCCTGAGAGCATATTCCTTCCAATCGCTCCTTCCCATCTCAATGTGATGCAATCTGCTTGGAATGTAATACAAAGTGTTCTCTGATCCACCCTCCCTCTGGAGGTCACAGTGCTTACCTGCAATGCTCAGCATAGAGTCATTTCTATATTTACAGGTCAATCAGTCGCTTGATGAAAGAGGGGAGTTTGGAGCCTTCTCTTTAATTCATGTTGGGATGGAGCAAAAGGTGCCAGTGGTATAGCTGAATGCCAGGGTTTACTATCTTACATCACACTTCTCTCTGTGTGTGTGTGTTCTGATTGTTTAAAGGACAATTGTAGCAAAATATTAACTTATGTTTAATTGAACGATTACATCATGTGCATAATGCTTTAATGAGAGATTGCAAATGATGTACCTTTTTTATTGAGCCCTCTTTGCTCACTATACCGCTATCTGGGGGTGGACATGTTTTAGAATTTTCATTCACCTAGGATCTGATGAAGGAAGATCTAACTGATCTACCCAAGATTCTAAACATGTCTGCCCCCTGATAGAGCTATAAAGAGCAAAGATTCTAAACAACATGTCTGCCCCCTGATAGAGCTATAAAGAGCAAAGATTCTAAACAACATGTCCGCCCCCTGATAGGGCTATACAGAGCAAAGATTCTAAACAACATGTCCGCCCCCTGATAGAGCTATATGGAGCAAAGATTCTAAACAACATGTCTGCCCCCTGATAGAGCCATACAAAGCAAAGAGGGCTCAGTATTGTTTGACTAAGCTCCTTTAGTGCAAAACGCGTCGTGCATACCCTGCGTCCTTTTCACTGTGTGGATAAATTTGTATCATTTTTTTGCAAGCACGGGAGTGCTCTTTCATTAATTTTTATGGGTTCAAAATTGTACTGTTTGTATTCTTAAAATTATTACTATAAAAACAATTTACACAACAATAAAGTTTAGTGTTTTAGAAAGGAAACTGTAGAGAGAAAAAAAACATTAATCCCCCCCCCCCCCTCTTTAAAAATTATTATATATATTTTTTTTTTTTACAAGGACAAGTGAAAAGTTCAGTGGGGGATAAAACTGACTGCCCCCTTTTCTTCACTATATGCGCAAGGCAGGCTGATGTATCCCTCTCTGACCCCGACCCCCCCCCCCCCCCCCCCCCGCTGCTAGTGTGTTTGCCCCTCTCTGCCTCAATCTCGATCTCCCAAGAGATCAATATATCCACCACAACATGGGCATTCATAGTAATTCTTCGATTTTGTTTGTTTGGAAAGTAAAGTGAAAGTGCCCTTGGGATTATGTCATTTAGGCTGGAGAGATAAGAATTGTAAATACCACTGGCTGATTCCGTGATTTAGTCCCACCCCAAGGCATGAAGTCTAATGGAAGTGTATCCCTAATCCTGCATCTGATGTGACCCATTCATGCACTTCTTGTTCTGACATTCAGAGTGGCTGTTATTGGGCTTTGTTCTGATGTGGTCTGGCTGGAGCCACTTTGTGGTATATGTTTTTGGCTACCTACCTTCCGTGTTTGATAATTGGAGTGGTGTAGAGGAATTAGAAACCTTTCAAAGTTGGTTGGGTTTTGCCATCAAACTACAACTCCCATAAGCCTCTGCCATTCTAGAAAACTAGTGTGACCTTCAATTTGAGGATTACAGGATTGCCAGGTTACACAGAGTGCCTCCTCTTATGTAATATATTTATGTTGCTAGTTATCATTAAGACTGCCAGCACACCCTTTTGGATGTACAAACACTAAGGTGGTAGGGTTAGGTGTACAGGTTCATGCAGGCCATTGATCAAAGTCTTACCCATAATGCTCCTGGGTGCTAGCTTTCCATGACCTGGTAGCACTCTGGGTAGAGCAGCCCTGTGGCTTTTGCAGAGTACAGAACATCATGGTGGGACGATAGTTTTGAAGGCCCCGATTTATATGTCACTGCTGCTGTATTGACCTGCATACATCAGCCATTTAACAGTAGAGTTGAAAGACGGCCAAAGTTTACAGCTCCACTGCTGAAGGACAACTGTAGCAAAATATTAACTTCAGTTTAATGGCAAGATTGCATCAAGCGTTGGCATTTTAAATAGAAACAAATTAATAAAAGAATACAAATAAATGACCTTATTGAGCCAGGGGCGGACATGTTTGCTCTATCAGGGGGTGGACATGTTTGCTCTGTACAGCTCTATCAGGCGGCAGACATGTTGTTTTAGAATCTTGGGTAGATAAAGGAAGATCTGACCCAAGGACATGTCCATTGCCCTCTGATAGAGCTCTACAGAGCAAAGATGCCTTAATAAGGTACTTTACTTGCAATCTTTCATTGAAGCAAGTTTACCATTTACATTTTTTGTTTCAGCCTAGACCAGCTTCATCAAAACTGACCACAAACCCTTGGTTCCCCAAAGTGCTGCTTTTTCCTTTGGAGTAAAGTGTTTGCTAAATATTTGAGTTATGGCTGCAGTCTGAGAAGAGCCTGCTGTAGCACTGCTTGATTCTCTCGCTGCTCCTGCAGTGAGTATGATTTGCATTTCACCATGGGTTCTGTTGTGTAGCAGTAAAGGTTATTGTGAGTCCTAGGCATTGTGAGCAAAGGGGGTGAAACATGGGGATGTGTCACCGGCAGATAAGAAACATTCGGCAAAATTTCTGCCAAAAAAAAATAATAATCTGAATACTTTTCATTAGTCCCTGACCTTATCTAGGTTGTGTAGACCGCAGTTAGGGGCCGGACTAGCTGGGTGTGAACACTGAAATCGTTCAGCCAAGGATCATGTGGATGAGCTGGTCCACAGTGACTGCATCTAAAATTTGGAACCTATACAGTATGACCTGACAGATTTCTATAGACATTAGAAGCCGAACGGAACAATCCCCAGTCATTTTTAGGAGCCGTGACAATGGGACTTCCATAGATATTTCGGTAAAACCATAAAAAAAAGTCAGTGATTTTGTAAAGGTCATTTCAGGGTTACCGTGGGAACCAGCGGAATGTTCCTGCTGGTTCCAGTCGCCGTGGGAACCAGCGGAATGTTCCTGCTGATTGTTCCACTTTTACATTTGCTCATTATACAGGGACTGCTAGTTCTATACCTTCCTAGAAACACTTAGCGTCTAGTGATCATGCTGTGTGGATTCTCAGATTGCCTTGGACGCCAGCCAGTGAGATGTGGACTCCAGTGTGTAAATACTAATCGGGGCCCCATCGCTTCTGATGCTGTGTCTGATCCGTGTCTAAAATGCTGCTATATCAATAAATGTTCCTGTGAGCTGTCCCTTGCACACAGGGCTTGCTATATAGATCATTAAAGTCACTGTGTGTGTTTAGCAGGAAGACTTCCCCACACCCCTCCTCTCCCATTCATTGCACACTGCAGGCTTATACTAGGAAACCTGCCCCTACCCCTTTCTCCCAGATGGGATGGATGGGCTGATTTGGGGTACAATACTTCTTTCATGAAAGAGAGAATTGACGTAGGCTGAATAGGAGAATTCTTACAAATCTGCTACTTTGGCCTGAAGTTTGCAATTCCCTCTTCCATGAGTAAAGCCGGTATATTTCTTCATCCTGGAGACTCCCCAGACATCATTCTTCCCATGATCTCCCTTCTGCTACAACCAATGACTTATCCCTTCTCCCTGCCAGTGACACCAGCCCAGATCACTTTATTCCACCCTTCTTAGCATGCGTTGGACTCTGGCTCCCTGAACCACAATAGGAGCCAGTCTAGTTATTTTCAGGAGCCAGCGAACTTCCATAGAGTTGGATGTAAATCCTAGTAAGGAGCCAGTAGGAGGCATATTGAGAGCTCTGTCCTTTGGCCAACAAAGCTATTTACAGGGCCACTGTCGGCAAAAAAAAAGAATTGATTACATTAAATGTAGGCATTATAAATGGACAGGCTTTACTCCAAGAATCCAAATAAAGTACATAGTATCTGGGCACTGGCCATTGGTTATACAACTACTAGTAGTGTGTAATAAGTCGGTACTGGGGAACTTTGCATCAGTAACACCTACAGTATTATGTTGTGGGTGTATATGTTACCATCTAGTTTTATTTATAGAACCTGTATACACCTCCTACGCCGGCCCTGTGAATAGGGCTCTCCTGGGCTAGTAAATTTCTGCTCTCATTACTGGCAGGTGGATGAGCTTCAGTCATTATACTGTTATGGGTTTTGTGGTGTTTGCAGTGGGATCTGGTACAGATGTAGCGAATTTGTACTCTGTGTTTCGGAAACTAATGTAGCGAGTTCACAGTGTAAGGGACTGACTGACTGCTGCATCGGTAAAACGGTCTGGGTTTTGGAAGAGACCGGACCAGTCTCCTTGGATTCATGAAACCGCCGCCCCCCATCCATGTAAAGCTTGCCGGGTGTATACAGGTCAGCTTGTGCATGCTGACCCCCCCATCTGTATCAAAGGACAAGTGTTGATACAAATCAATCAGCGTAACTTTTTGCCAAGTGCAGACATTTTCGATCTGCTTTAATGAAAGAATATAAATAAAGCCCCTTACCGAGGGCCCCCAATAGTAAACGCACACCAGATTCATACGGATTTGCACTGATTACATAAGCTCTGTCCCTTTTAATAGATTGGTTGCACCCAGGCAATTAGCTACGCCCTTGTAATTGATTGGTTTGTATAAATATCCTCACATGTTATGGCTTGAGAGAGCCGTACCTCACGGACGAAACATTGCCACTGGCAGATGAATATGACGCCATCTCTATGTATAACGGCCATTTACACCTTTTTATAACTCTGCAGTGCGGACACTTTGAAGCGCCTGTTTTTTTGGGGTTTTTATATACATTTTGGTTACTCCAGTGTAGGCGAAGCAAACTCCTGAAATTTGTCGGAAGTCGTCTTTATTCATGCGGCCACGCTCCAAAAGCAGCATTATTTGTGCACTGTGTATATACATACCCCCCCCCCCCCCCCCATGTACGTTTGTTGTGGCTCGATATGCAAATTACCAATTTCATAATTTGCATATGAAATGACTGGTGATGTCATAAGCAGGAGACTCCACAGACATGCTTAACAGATTATTTATTTATTTTTTTCTCTTATTTTATACCTTTCAATTCTACAATGTATACATCATATTTCATTTATTTTTGTATTCTCTGTATTCACAATATGAGCATTATTTAGGTGACTGTCCCTTTTGGTTGTAGTGCTGTTTTGTCTGCTGATTTTGTACTTATTTTTTTGCATTAAAGCAAATAAATAATTGGGTATTCAGTAAGCGTTTCATTTTGTTTTTGTTTTTTATATTGTTGTTGTGTAGCTAGTTTGTTATTTTTGATCCACTCTGCAGATGACTTGGTTGTAATCTCCATCTGGTTGGAGGAGGAGGTGTCCATTATATGAATATAATTATATATGTGGTTGGATTTTATTAAAGTACAAACACATGATGTCTGTGGGCTGCATTACAAGTGCTGGCTGTCACAACTCATTTCATTGGTCTTCCTCTAATGGTAAGTGGGGATTTTCTATTGATTTTTTTAGTTTCCCGACTAATTTCAAAGTGGAAATTGCAAGAAATGGATTTACACAATTAAAGAGCTGGCTTCGTCTTCGGGAAATTGTGGGGCCTCTTATAGATCAAAAGGCCTGGTCGTGGGTACTTGGAGCCTCTTTTGGGGACTTGGCACTGGTCGCCTCTTTTGGGGGCTTGGCACTGGTCGCGGATAGTTGGGGAATCTTTAGGCTGCTGATGGGAAGTTTTGGGGCAACATTTGGGCTCTGTACTGTAAAGCTTGGGATTTTTTTTTTTCTTGCATCGGGAATCTTTGTCAGTCTGTCTTGGTAGAAAGTTTAAAGATTTGTGGGTTTTGTGATTTTTTTTTTTTTATAAAATCTTTTTTTTTTTTTTATAAATAAAATTTGGCAAATCTGCGCATACACTTTTTAGATCTTAAGGCTTGTGATATCACAATCATGTGACTGCAGGTTTATTTATAGCCTATAGCCCAAACACTTTTCTCAAATAAGTAGATTGTGGATCTGATCCTGGTCACGTGAACGAAGAGACAAAATAACCTGCAATTTTGCTATTATCCTGCAAATTCGTTTTGAAAAACCCGGATCCAATTGTCTGGAAAGAGGATTTAAATAATCCCGGCGTCTGCGGCAGATGTGCGCAATACGGAAGGGATGTAACACCATTAAGTGACACTTTCCTCAATCTGTCTGAGAAACGCAGGGTTTATTTTTATTTTATTTCTTTGCCACATGATCCTTTAAAGGGACACTATCAACCTAACCATATCTCATACTGTGAGAAATAAAAAATGATCTATACCTTGTGTTGGCAGAGTTGCAGCAAATACATAAAATAAGATATACATTTAAATGTGTGTGTGTGTGTGGTGTCTTCTGTTTATGACCTAACCTTGCACATTTCCCATTGAAAGTTAGTTCATTTGCATATCAAGCCACAAGGTGATGTCATTAACAGGAGACCGACACAGACACATTTACACACTTTTCTCGTATTTTCTGCATTTGCTGCAATTCTGCCAACACAATATGCAGATAATGTTCCATCATTTTTTAGTATGAGCCATATTTATGTTGGTCCCGTTAACTGTATCGTCTGACATGACACTCGTAGTAAAAAATGGCTGCCATACTATGTAGTAGTTCACACAGGGAAAGGCCGTACAGAAAGGATGTCTGCGATATTTCACCTGTATGTGTTGCATGTTCTGCTTGAACTCCTGGCTGTTGACCTTTCCACTCTGGACAAGGTCAATGGCCCCAAATAAGCGCTTTGTGCCAGCTGGATTTCTCTTAAACCAGCCTTCCCTCTCCCCACCCTCTCCACGTGTCCCCAGTATTGGAAGCTTTTTTTTTTTTAAGGCCGTATTTGAACCTTTGAGTGAAATGATGCTGTTTATTTTTCTTCAGGTTTTCTGAGTCTCACCTTGCAGACCTTCCTCCCCCCCCGAGAGCAATCTTCCCATGCTGACCTCTTTATGAATGCACTGTCTGCATTACATATACGGCGGTGTATAAACACGCCATGTCTGATATGCTTCCACCATTACTTTCCAGAGAGGGGAAGGTTCTGACCATACAGCTGTACACTCTGACTCTCTGCACAAAAAGGTCTAAGGGGTGGAGCTTGCTATTTTTTTTTTTTCCTCACCAGACCTTTTCTCCTACTAGATGCCTGATAAACCCACTTCTGTATCGGAAACTACTTGCTACCAGTCAGAATATCCTCCTCAATTCAGATAATGGGATGTGAGAGTAATTTAACCTATGTTATTTATTTTTATATCCTTTCATACATGTATTTATGACGGAGCTGTTGTGTACACTATAGCAGTGTATTTAAAATAAATGCACTCCTAATTACACCAAACTAATCTTGCAAATGTAGTTCATTTTCTAGCATTTTTATTTTATTATTTTTTTAAACTTTTACCAGTAACCTTTACACACTCAGTGGTTTCTGCTGGACATATATAAATGTTTATATCCACAGGGTTGGAAGAAGAGAACATTCCCCTTGTGTTTTATAAACAGGCTCTTTTTTTAATATTTCCCCAGTGAATTTCTGTTCATATTTTGGGAGATTAAACCCTGACAGTGGAGCCATTGTTCTCACTGTGTATGTGAGGAGCCCATGCACAAACCTGAGTGGTTTAATTCCCTCTAATGGCTGTTTGTCGTTTCTTGGCCTTAATTCATCTTTTGTCTTCACTGAAATGTTCACAATCGTCCAAGATGACTACAAATGCTCGTTCTTGTTGGGACTGTATCACCCAAACACTGCTAATACTGTGACTGGATCACCCAAACACTTCTAATACTGGGACTGGATCACCCAAACACTGCTAATACTGGGACTGGATCACCCAAACACTGCTAATACTGGGACTGGATCACCCAAACACTGCTAATACTGGGACTGGATCACCCAAACACGGCTTATACTGGGACTGGATCACCCAAACACTGCTAATACTGGGACTGGATCACCCAAACACTGCTAATACTGGGACTGGATCACCCAAACACTGCTAATACTGGGACTGGATCACCCAAACACTGCTAATACTGGGACTGGATCACCCAAACACTGCTAATACTGGGACTGGATCACCCAAACACGGCTTATACTGGGACTGGATCACCCAAACACGGCTTATACTGGGACTGGATCACCCAAACACGGCTTATACTGGGACTGGATCACCCAAACACGGCTTATACTGGGACTGGATCACCCAAACACGGCTTATACTGGGACTGGATCACCCAAACACGGCTTATACTGGGACTGGATCACCCAAACACGGCTTATACTGGGACTGGATCACCCAAACACGGCTTATACTGGGACTGGATCACCCAAACACGGCTTATACTGGGACTGGATCACCCAAACACGGCTTATACTGGGACTGGATCACCCAAACACGGCTTATACCGGGACTGGATCACCCAAACACGGCTTATACCGGGACTGGATCACCCAAACACGGCTTATACCGGGACTGGATCACCCATACACTGCTTATACCGGGACTGGATCACCCATACACTGCTTGTACTGGGACCGTGTCACCCAAACACTGCTTGTACTGGGACTGTGTCACCCAAACACTGCTTGTACTGGGACTGTGTCACCCAAACACTGCTTGTACGGTGAATGTAGAGAATACACATTATCTATACATTGTGTAAGCAGAATTGCAGCAAATGCCTAAACCAGGAGAAAAAATGTTTGTGGAGTCTCCTGATGATGACCTCACGTTGTGATTTTATATGCAAATGTAACATTTCCCATTGAAAACCAATTCATTTGTATATCAAGCCACCGGTGATGTCATCAATCGGAGACTCCACAAACACTGAAAACACACTTTCCTCCAGTTTATGCATTTGCTGCAATTTAGCAAATACAAGGTATACATTTCCAATATGCGTCTGCTTCCGGCCGTCGGAATGCGTTGGGGAGGAAGGGGCGTGTGACCTTAATCTGTCTCTAATTCCTGCAGGGATTATTCTCTCTGCCTTACACCAAGCTCCTGTACGGCTTCTTTAACTTGCTGTGTGTATTGTGTCCTATCCATGACACCTGCATGGGGTCAGAAAGCTTGAGTTTGTTTGTTTTTTTGGGTGTATGGTTTTTATTGGCTCAATTAAAGGTTTTGATTTTTGGTGTACCTTTTTATAGTAATTTACTTTGCAGCTAGTTTTTGGATTTGCTGCCTCCTCTCTGGCTGGGGTGACCTGTATTGTCTGTATGTCCATATTTACCCAACAGTGTTGGATGGGTGCGGCAGGAGAAAGTGAATTCATAATGCAGTATTGTGTATGGTCTAACCCATGTTACCAACCGCTGATGATGTATAAATCCATACATTAGTTTTATTAATTTTATCCCAGGTCATTTGCAAATTCAGTCATGGCTTCTAAAGTCCCTGCTGCTGGCTCCTAACTTTTTAGGATGGTTTGTTTTACATATAATTAATTTCCCTGGCTCCTAATAGGACCTAGGGAACGGGGGGGAGAAGCTAACCCCCCATGTCCCCTAACATCACTGACATCCTGCACATTTGCAGTGGCCAGCACTCAGGGGGCTCTTTCATTGGCTCTTGGGAGATGCCACCGATGTGTATGTACGTTTAATGTGTCACTGTTTAGGGCAGATAATGGTCATTTGGAGACTCTCTGTCTTACTGTACAGAACATCTTGTCGTTTTCATAATTATAAGTGAGGTTTTTTTTTTAATAAAGTGAGTTTAATCGTTGACTCTTTAAATAGCTGTGAATTCTGCCCATCCCCAGACTTATATATATATATAGCACTAATAAAACCGGCCCAAGAATCTGACTCACACACTGATATTTATCCAGAGTAATTCTGGGCTAAGGATGATGTGTGTCCGTCCTTCTGGCCTCCAGCCTTACAACTGATGCAATTTATATGGGTGTAATGTTAGCCGAAAATCGACTAATAGGGATTCATGTGGGTATTTTTCATCTACACCCCTGCAATCTGTAGAAAGTGTTGTATTTCAGACTTGGCCAACTAGGCCTCGGTAGCTGCAGAATCAAGGCCGTGGCTTGCTTCTCCCTGCAGTTGGCATGTCCGAATCTAACCCAGTGAAACCCTCCTCGTCCCGCCGTCGTTGCTATGGCTGATAATCGGAGCCTGGGGCATAACACATGATTTGGAGATAGGGATATATAAATAGTTACGTGGGATATATAAATAGTTACGTGTAATGTTATTCTCTATTACAGAGGATTGAAACGGTGACTGTGCATGGTATAAGCTGTGGGGTCTAGGACACTTGTTCGCCGCATCTTCATCGCTGACAGTTCAGCGCGGCAGTTAGAACGCTGAACTGTCAGCAATGAAGAATAACACAGCCGTTTCATCGCGGCTATGTAAGAGCTGACAGTTCAGCGCTGAACTGTCAGCTCTTACAAATGTAAAAGAAAATAACCCCCCCTAATAAATGATTCCCCCCCCAATACTAAAATTAACCCCAACCCCTAATACTAACCCCCTAAACCCTAATACTAAACCCTAATACTTACCCCCGAACCCTAATACTAAAATTAACCCACTAACCCCCTAAACCCTAATACTAACCCCCTAAACCCTAATACTAACCCCCTAAACCCTAATACTAACCCCCTAAACCCTAATACTAATTCTATCCACCCTAACTAAAATAAACTAAAATACTGAAATAAACTTACCTTTAGCGATGAAATGTCCCGCGATGAAATCTCCAGCGACGAGCTGTCTTGTGGTGCAGAATCAGCGGTGAAGCGGCTGCGCGGAAGCAGCCGCGATGAAGTATCCCATGCCTAAGCTGTGACTGTGCATGGTATACCCATACACTCCTGGTATATTGCTACATTATTATTATTATTATTTATTATTATTTTTTTTTTTTTTTCCTTTTGGATCATTAGATTGCAAGCTTGCAGACAAGGCTCTGAAAGCAAGCTGTATAAATGTGTAAGCTCGCTGTGTATATTTACACAAGGCCAGTAAATTCCACTGCATTATTATTTATAAAGAGCTGTTTGTATCCTGTTTCATTGGGCCCCAGGCAAACTGGAATCAGAACCTTAGATTTAACCCATTGCTGCATGATGTCGATTTGTTTGGTTACCAAACATATTTTATTCAGCAGCAGTAAAATGATGAATATAGATGTATACATTGTGATGGCAGACTGGCATGTAAGTGCATAAAACAAGACACATAAATGTTGTACACGTGTCATTTTCAATGTCCTATGGTGATGTCATAAACAGGAGACACCAGACACAATGAAAACATGTTTCTCTTATTGTATACATATTACATTAAAATGCCACCCCAATATCCCCCCCCCCCCCCCCCCAAAAAAAAACAGAAAAACCCAGTAAATAGTGGCTGTTTTTCTAAACGCAAAACAATTATTAGAATCGGTTTAGTAGGCCTCTGTCCTACAGGTACTATATTCCAAAATCAGTCTAGTCATTAAGGGGTTAAGCATGCATAGCTATAAGGCTATCCTAGTTAAGGCTATGAACTAAATGAGAGTATACAGATTTTTATTTTGAATTGGGCAGAAATTGGTCCAACTAGATGGGCTTAATGGTTCTAATCTGCGTCACATTAAACGTTTCTATCAGGGGCAGACATGTTGTTTAGAATCTTTGCTCTGTATTGATCTATCAAGGGGCAGACATGTTGGTTAGAATCTTTGCTCTGTATAGCTCTATCAGGAGGTGGACATGTTGTTGTTTAGAATCTTTGCTCTGTATAGCTCTATCAGGGGGCGGACATGTTGCTTAGAATCTTTGCTCTGTATAGCTCTATCAGGGGGGACATGTTTAGAATCTTTGCTCTGTATAGCTCTATCAGGGGGCAGACATGTTGTTTAGAATCTTTGCTCTGTATAGCTCTATCAGGAGGTGGACATGTTGTTGTTTAGAATCTTTGCTCTGTATAGCTCTATCAGGAGGTGGACATGTTGTTGTTTAGAATCTTTGCTCTGTATAGCTCTATCAGGGGGCAGACATGTTGTTTAGAATCTTTGCTCTGTATAGCTCTATCAGGGGGCAGACATGTTGTTTAGAATCTTAGCGGGTCAGATTCTGCCACCATGCAGGGCTTGCCTGCAAATAAAGGGGGGAGGGGTTTGCGTGTGCGCTTGGCTAGCGGCCCAGATTCTTTGGCATGAGTCTTCTTCTCGATAGAAGATCCCAGCTGAGTTACGTTATATTAATCGATCGATTTTTACAAAAACCCTTTTTACCGGAACGTTTTTTTTGGGGGGGCTGTGGCGGCCTCTGCAGAATCCCAGGGAATCCTAATATTGATCAGTGTTGAAATAATCATCCCCCAGTCCAGCCCGGTCTGTGGTGATTTTGGCTAGCTGAAAGCTTCTTTTCATTTCTAATTCTTGGATTGTGATGTGGCTGCTTAGGAAGGTCACCTTGTTTCTTTCTTTTGTCCAAGGAAGCGGCGTGTGACCTGCCAAAAGCTAATCGACCCTGGCCAACTTATCCTGTGTCAGTTATTATATACTTTATTACATGTTAAAGGACTCTCCCCTTTTTAATACATTGTATTAGTTAAGTTGTAAGGTGCCCCTCTGTTTGCCATATAAACCCTCCTATTGGCTGCTGTGACATCAGCTCAGCCAATGAGGGTTATCCGAATTGATGTCTGTAATGCAGGTGTTCTATGTTTGGGGGGACAGAAAGCAGAGATCTGCCCTCGGGGAGGGGGGGGGGGGGTGCATGGCAGGTGCTGCTCTGTATTTACATACAGACTATGGTACAGTGACCGGTTAATGGAGAAAAAAATGATCTTACGTGTAAGTGAAAGATTAAAGCACGTCGATTGAAAACATCTACAATTGATGTAATGAAAGAATAGAAATAACCTTATTGGTATCGCTGTATCAGGGGGCAAACATGATGGTCAGAGGAAGGCAGTTTTGACCAAAGATTCTAAACAACATGGCCGCCCTTTGGTTGTATTTTCATCAAACCATTTCTGTGTAACAAGCCAGCACCTGGCAATCTTTCAGTTTACTAAAAATTCACATTTTGGCAACCGTTTCTTTCTTTAAATTTCTAATTCTAGAATCAAATGCACCAAACTGCACAATTCTGTGGATATCTAATGATTTGCTATGGTTGTTGGATATTAATTTGGAATGGCATCTGTATAATAAATAACCTTTTTTACTTTCTCTTTCTCTTCCTGTCTTGCAGATTCTGACTGTATTTATATAGGAGGAAGAGAGGGAATTAATATCTTTATACAACACAAACCATGTCTGGGACCTACGATGATTCTCTGGGGGTGGAAGTATCCAGCGATAGCTTCTGGGAGGTAATTATATAATATATATATATATATCTCTTCATTTCTGCTATTAAACGATGTTCACCTGGTCACTTGACAAATCCTGGGAGTCCGGGCTTCCAACATTTTTTGATTTGTTTCACACAGTAATCTATGGAAGTTTAATTTCCCCGGCTTCTAAATAATAACCAGACAAGCCTGTATTACATGAGCCACCTGCCTTCTGTAGTGCATTTATTAAACCACAAGTGCAAATGAGAGGACCTAGTGTAACACACAAAATCTGTGTTTCAAAATCAGAAGACCTCCACTGAATGGCAGCACTCAAAGTAATCTCTCGCTCTCGCGCTCGCTCTCGCGCTCTCTCTCGCTCTCGCGCTCTCTCTCTCGCTCGCGCTCTCTCGCTTTTGTTTTTTTTAAACTATATTTGAATTAAAGCAAAAAATAACTCTGCACCCCAGAGGTGTGTATTCCATGCACACTGATCCATCTCTCACTCTTGCCCCTTCCCTTCCTCACTCACATTGTTCACCGGGGGAAGCTGTGACGTTTGCTCATTTGGAAATTCTGTAGGAAACCATTACAAAGAGTCACAGACTGAGCTCTGCCAAAAAAGCGGATCTCCTTATCAGAGGAGAGGAAGCGCTTCTGGATTCTGGATTAACTTGCCATTGGGCAGTTGGCCTATATTTTGTTTGTAGATTGAAGGAAGAAACCCCCCCAACCCTCTTAGTATATTTAACTAGAAGCTTCCTAAACTCCCCCTGCTGCTCTGTGTTTGTGATAAAGCTGGATTAAAGGCACTGTAATACCTCCGGGAAAACCAATAATATATTAAATACAACTTTAATATACCTGAAGCTCCTCCCCTTTCTCTTACGTCCTGTTTGGAGTGCTGGGGCAGTTTGACGCCCGGGTATTGGAGTGCTGGGGCAGTTTGACGCCCGGGTATTTGAGTGCTGGGGCAGTTTGACGCCCGGGTATTTGAGTGCTGGGGCAGTTTGACGCCCGGGTATTTGAGTGCTGGGGCAGTTTGACGCCCGGGTATTTGAGTGCTGGGGCAGTTTGACGCCCGGGTATTTGAGTGCTGGGGCAGTTTGACGCCCGGGTATTTGAGTGCTGGGGCAGTTTGACGTCCGGGTATTGGGGTGCTGGGGCAGTTTGCCGCCCGGGTATTGGGGTGCTGGGGCAGTTTGCCGCCCGGGTATTGGAGTGCTGGGGCAGTTTGACGCCCGGGTATTGGATTGCTGGGGCAGTTTGACGCCCGGGTATTGGAGTGCTGGGGCAGTTTGACGCCCGGGTATTGGGGTGCTGGGGCAGTTTGACGCCCGGGTATTGGGGTGCTGGGGCAGTTTGACGTCCGGGTATTGGGGTGCTGGGGCAGTTTGCCGCCCGGGTATTGGGGTGCTGGGGCAGTTTGCTGCCCGGGTATTGGGGTGCTGGGGCAGTTTGCCGCCCGGGTATTGGGGTGCTGGGGCAGTTTGCCGCCCGGGTATTGGGGTGCTGGGGCAGTTTGACGTCTGGGTATTGGAGTGCTGGGGCAGTTTGACGTCTGGGTATTGGAGTGCTGGGGCAGTTTGACGCCCGGGTATTGGAGTGCTGGGGCAGTTTGACGCCCGGGTATTGGAGTGCTGGGGCAGTTTGACGCCCGGGTATAAAGGTGTTTTTGGGGGTTTTAATGGCTGCCCCTCTGTGTATATATAATGATTCCCCTTAGATAGTCACAGTGTGCCAGTTGTGTCAAAATACAGTTATCTAATTATTTAAGAATTAAAAAAAAAAAAAAATGAATAAATAGGCAACATTTATGGGTAGGGACACCTGTTTTAGATCACTGTATTGGACTATAATTCCCTGAATTATATGCACTGAATTAGTGTCACAAATGTGAGAATGAAACGTCTCCTGTTGAGAATAACGGTGCAGTTTATTTAACCCTCTTTTTACCCTTTTTTTTTTTTCTCTTTTTGTTATGTATAAAACTCATTCTGACCAAATTCCAGACCAAAAACCTGGAATCCGGATTAGATATAAAACCACATCATTATACACAACCCTCCATATTCTTCTAATGTAAAGCAATATATTTCTAACTCGGTAACGCAGTATTTGTACCCCATAACATTGTTTTTTCATGTTTTTTGGTGGGTTTAACAGTTTTCCATAAATCTGCATAACGTTTTGTGTTTTTTATCTCCTTTTCTCTGCTGGGGAAAATCTTCTCCGACTTGTCTGAGTTTCCGGCTCTATTTATTGTCTGGATTTTGCTATTCCCTTAAAGTCTCCCCCAGTACCAGTGTCTAGTGAGAGCAGGTTCCCCTCCCTGAGTATAATGAATCCATTCTCTCATATGATGCTAAGTGAATAAAGATTGATTCAAACCAAAGACTCTTAGGTCACAACGGGGACAAGTGTTTCCTTCCTGCTGAGACACTGGGAATTCGTTTATATTCCTCTGCCGGTCTGTGGGCCCGTGTCATGTCTCTGCCGCAGTTCCTGTCATTCCATGTGCAGCGCATGTGCAAACAAAAAGCTTAATATCAATAGCGGTGCCTGGGAATTCCAAATTAAACCTCCCCTTCCAGCAATACCGTTCCCATCTCCCGCTATCGGCTACATGTCAATCGGTCTCGGTAAAATAACAAACCAACAAATAATAAATAAAATAACTTTCGTTAAAAACCCACTCCAAACATACAGCTGTATGATCAGCTACCTGAATATATCTGGCATTAACTCCTCCTACTTCTCATTCCACGCGTACAGCTGTATGATCGGCTACCTGAATAGATCTGGCATTAACTCCTCCTACTTCTCATTCCACGCATACAGCTGTATGACCGGCTCCCTGAATAGATCTGACATTAACTCCTCCTACTTCTCATTCCATACATACAGCTGTATGATCAGCTACCTGAATATATCTGGCATTAACTCCTCCTACTTCTCATTCCATACATACAGCTGTATGATCGGCTACCTGAATAGATCTGGCATTAACTCCTCCTACTTCTCATTCCACGCGTACAGCTGTATGATCGGCTACCTGAATAGATCTGGCATTAACTCCTCCTACTTCTCATTCCACGCGTACAGCTGTATGATCGGCTACCTGAATAGATCTGACATTAACTCCTCCTACTTCTCATTCCACGCATACAGCTGTATGACCGGCTCCCTGAATAGATCAGGCATTAACTCCTCCTACTTCTCATTCCACGCATACAGCTGTATGATCAGCTACCTGAATAGATCTGATATTAACTCCTCCTACTTCTCATTCCACGCATACAGCTGTATGATCAGCTACCTGAATAGATCTGACACTAACTCCTCCTACTTCTCATTCCACACATACAGCTGTATGATCAGCTACCTGAATAGATCTGACATTAACTCCTCCTACTTCTCATTCCATGCATACAGCTGTATGATCGGCTACCTGAATAGATCTGACATTAACTCCTCCTACTTCTCATTCCACGCATACAGCTGTATGATCAGCTACCTGAATAGATCTGACTAACTCCTCCTACTTCTCATTCCACGCATACAGCTGTATGATCGGCTACCTGAATAGATCTGACACTAACTCCTCCTACTTCTCATTCCACGCATACAGCTGTATGATCAGCTACCTGAATAGATCTGACATTAACTCCTCCTACTTCTCATTCCACGCATACAGCTGTATGATCAGCTACTTGAATAGATCTGACATTAACTCCTCCTCCTTCTCATTCCACGCATACAGCTGTATGATCAGCTACCTGAATAGATCTGACATTAACTCCTCCTACTTCTCATTCCACGCATACAGCTGTATGATCAGCTACTTGAATAGATCTGACATTAACTCCTCCTACTTCTCATTCCACGCATACAGCTGTATGATCAGCTACCTGAATAGATCTGACATTAACCCCTCCTACTTCTCATTCCACGCATACAGCTGTATGATCAGCTACCTGAATAGATCTGACATTAACTCCTCCTACTTCTCATTCCACGCATACAGCTGTATGATCAGCTACCTGAATAGATCTGACATTAACTCCTCCTACTTCTCATTCCACGCATACAGCTGTATGATCAGCTACCTGAATAGATCTGACATTAACTCCTCCTACTTCTCATTCCACGCATACAGCTGTATGATCAGCTACCTGAATAGATCTGACATTAACTCCTCCTACTTCTCATTCCACGCATACAGCTGTATGATCGGCTACCTGAATAGATCTGACATTAACTCCTCCTACTTCTCATTCCACGCATACAGCTGTATGATCGGCTACCTGACTAGATCTGACAGTAACTCCTCCTACTTCTCATTCCTCGCATACAGCTGTATGATCGGATACCTGAATAGATCTGACATTAACTCCTCCTACTTCTCGTTCCACGCATACAGCTGTATGATCAGCTACCTGAATAGATCTGACTAACTCCTCCTACTTCTCATTCCACGCATACAGCTGTATGATCGGCTACCTGAATAGATCTGACACTAACTCCTCCTACTTCTCATTCCACGCATACAGCTGTATGATCAGCTACCTGAATAGATCTGACATTAACTCCTCCTACTTCTCATTCCACGCATACAGCTGTATGATCAGCTACTTGAATAGATCTGACATTAACTCCTCCTCCTTCTCATTCCACGCATACAGCTGTATGATCAGCTACCTGAATAGATCTGACATTAACTCCTCCTACTTCTCATTCCACGCATACAGCTGTATGATCAGCTACTTGAATAGATCTGACATTAACTCCTCCTACTTCTCATTCCACGCATACAGCTGTATGATCAGCTACCTGAATAGATCTGACATTAACCCCTCCTACTTCTCATTCCACGCATACAGCTGTATGATCAGCTACCTGAATAGATCTGACATTAACTCCTCCTACTTCTCATTCCACGCATACAGCTGTATGATCGGCTACCTGAATAGATCTGACATTAACTCCTCCTACTTCTCATTCCACGCATACAGCTGTATGATCAGCTACCTGAATAGATCTGACATTAACTCCTCCTACTTCTCATTCCACACATACAGCTGTATGATCGGCTACCTGAATAGATCTGACATTAACTCCTCCTACTTCTCATTCCACGCATACAGCTGTATGATCGGCTACCTGAATAGATCTGACATTAACTCCTCCTACTTCTCATTCCACGCATACAGCTGTATGATCAGCTACCTGAATAGATCTGACATTAACTCCTACTTCTCATTCCACGCATACAGCTGTATGATCAGCTACCTGAATATATCTGGCATTAACTCCTCCTACTTCTCATTCCACGCATACAGCTGTATGATCGGCTACCTGAATAGATCTGACACTAACTCCTCCTACTTCTCATTCCACACATACAGCTGTATGATCAGCTACCTGAATAGATCTGACCTTAACTCCTCCTACTTCTCATTCCACGCATACAGCTGTATGATCAGCTACCTGAATAGATCTGACATTAACTCCTCCTATCATTCACCTGGTATTATTATATGTCTGCTCTGTACAGACTCCTGTGTAATATATGTATGCACACATTACAAGTATAGTTATCATTCACCTGGTATTATTATATGTCTGCTCTGTACAGACTCCTGTGTAATATATGTATGCACACATTGCAAGTATAGTTATCATTCACCTGGTATTATTATATGTCTGCTCTGTACAGACTCCTGTGTAATATATGTATGCACACATTACAAGTATAGTTATCATTCACCTGGTATTATTATATGTCTGCTCTGTACAGACTCCTGTGTAATATATATATGCACACATTACAAGTATAGTTATCATTCACCTGGTATTATTATATGTCTGCTCTGTACAGACTCCTGTGTAATATGTATGTACACATTGCAAATATAGTTATCATTCACCTGGTATTATTATATGTCTGCTCTGTACAGACTCCTGTGTAATATATGTATGCACACATTGCAAGTATAGTTATCATTCACCTGGTATTATTATATGTCTGCTCTGTACAGACTCCTGTGTAATATATGTATGCACACACTGCAAGTATAGTTATCATTCACCTGGTATTATTATATGTCTGCTCTGTACAGACTCCTGTGTAATATATGTATGCACACACTGCAAGTATAGTTATCATTCACCTGGTATTATTATATGTCTGCTCTGTACAGACTCCTGTGTAATATATGTATGCACACATTACAAGTATAGTTATCATTCACCTAGTATTATTATATGTCTGCTCTGTACAGACTCCTGTGTAATATATGTATGCACACACTGCAAGTATAGTTATCATTCGCCTGGTATTATTATATGTCTGCTCTGTACAGACTCCTGTGTAATATATGTATGCACACATTACAAGTATAGTTATCATTCACCTAGTATTATTATATGTCTGCTCTGTACAGACTCCTGTGTAATATATGTATGCACACACTGCAAGTATAGTTATCATTCACCTGGTATTATTATATGTCTGCTCTGTACAGACTCCTGTGTAATATATGTATGCACACACTGCAAGTATAGTTATCATTCACCTGGTATTATTATATGTCTGCTCTGTACAGACTCCTGTGTAATATATGTATGCACACACTGCAAGTATAGTTATCATTCACCTGGTATTATTATATGTCTGCTCTGTACAGACTCCTGTGTAATATATGTATGCACACACTGCAAGTATAGTTATCATTCACCTGGTATTATTATATGTCTGCTCTGTACAGCCTCCTGTGTAATATATGTATGTACACACTGCAAGTATAGTTATCATTCACCTGGTATTATTATATGTCTGCTCTGTACAGACTCCTGTGTAATATATGTATGCACACACTGCAAGTATAGTTATCATTCACCTGGTATTATATTATCCTCATACTAGGGCCATTCAATATATTCATTTGTACTTGTAAAAAGAATCTGTTTTTATGTTGGCCTGAGATCCGTATGATTATTGAAGCAGGTTTGCAGTCTGTGAGTGGATAAGTCAGCGTGTTCCTGGCTTGCACACATTCATTTCCAGGTATCATGGCGGCTTCAAGCGAGGGTCCTGGAAGATGCTCAACTCGTCCAACCTGATCTGTTTCTTGCTTCAGGTCACATTGCGTCCGGGTCTTGTGCAATGGCTGGAATCTTCCACTGCAGGCGCGCACACATGTCACTTAGCAGGAGTTAGAGGTCTGCAGGAAAACAGAGTTTCCCAAACATAGAAGGTGTCACCGGCAGATGAGAACTATTCAGCCCTGAAACAAAACAAAACATCCCTGAATACTTTCATTAGTCCCTGACCTTATCTTATATCTAGGATAGCCTTATACCTCTCCCATGCATGCTTAAACTCCTTCACTGTATTAACCTCTACCACTTCTACTGGAAGACTATTCCATACATCCACTACCCTCTCAGTAAAGTAATACTTTCATTAGTCCCTGGCCTTATCTTATATCTAGGATAGCCTTATACCTCTCCCATGCATGCTTAAACTCCTTCACTGTATTAACCTCTACCACTTCTACTGGAAGACTATTCCATACATCCACTACCCTCTCAGTAATGTAATACTTTCATTAGTCCTTGGCCTTATCTTATATCTAGGATAGCCTTATACCTATCCCATGCATGCTTAAACTCCTTCACTGTATTAACCTCTACCACTTCTACTGGAAGACTATTCCATACATCCACTACCCTCTCAGTAATGTAATACTTTCATTAGTCCCTGACCTTATCTTATATCCAGGATAGCCTTATACCTATCCCATGCATGCTTAAACTCCTTCACTGTATTAACCTCTACCACTTCTACTGGAAGACTATTCCATACATCCACTACCCTCTCAGTAATGTAATACTTTCATTAGTACCTGGCCTTATCTTATATCTAGGATAGCCTTATACCTATCCCACGCATGCTTAAACTCCTTCACTGTATTAACCTCTACCTCTTCTACTGGAAGACTATTCCATACATCCACTACCCTCTCAGTAATGTAATACTTTCATTAGTCCCTGACCTTATCTTATATCTAGGATAGCCTTATACCTATCCCATGCATGCTTAAACTCCTTCACTGTATTGACCACTACCACTTCTACTGGAAGACTATTCCATACATCCACTACCCTCTCAGTAAAGTAATACTTTCATTAGTCCCTGGCCTTATCTTATATCTAGGATAGCCTTATACCTATCCCATGCATGCTTAAACTCCTTCACTGTATTAACCTCTACCACTTCTACTGGAAGACTATTCCATGTATCCACTACCCTCTCAGTAATGTAATACTTTCATTAGTCCCTGACCTTATCTTATATCTAGGATAGCCTTATACCTATCCCATGCATGCTTAAACTCCTTCACTGTATTAACCTCTACCACTTCTACTGGAAGACTATTCCATACATCCACTACCCTCTCAGTAATGTAATACTTTCATTAGTCCCTGGCCTTATCTTATATCTAGGATAGCCTTATACCTATCCCATGCATGCTTAAACTCCTTCACTGTATTAACCTCTACCACTTCTACAGGAAGACTATTCCATAAATCCACTACCCTCTCAGTAATGTAATACTTTCATTAGTCCCTGGCCTTATCTTATATCTAGGATAGCCTTATACCTATCCCATGCATGCTTAAACACCTTCACTGTATTACCCTCTACCACTTCTACTGGAAGACTATTCCATACATCCACTACCCTCTCAGTAATGTAATACTTTCATTAGTCCCTGACCTTATCTTATATCTAGGATAGTCTTATACCTATCCCATGCATGCTTAAACTCCTTCACTGTATTAACCTCTACCACTTCTACTGGAAGACTATTCCATACATCCACTACCCTCTCAGTACAGTAATACTTTCATTACTCCCTGACCTTATCTTATATCTAGGATAGCCTTATACCTATCCCATGCATGCTTAAACTCCTTCACTGTATTAACCTCTACCACTTCTACTGGAAGACTATTCCATGCATCCACTACCCTCTCAGTAATGTAATACATTCATTAGTCCCTGGCCTTATCTTATATCTAGGATAGCCTTATACCTATCCCATGCATGCTTAAAGGAACACTAAACGTTCTATTTCGCTTGTGCTTCTAATATAGAAGTGAAATGTTAGTTGTCACTAGTATGAGGATGAACTGGCGTGTACTTGGCGTGATATTACATGTCAGTTTATCCTCTGACTGACCGCTGCCTTGTTTCCATAGGAAGCAGGCAGCAGTCTGGTTGGTGACTGGCTAGTGCAGAGAGAGCCCCTCGTTTTAGCCGTGAGGAACCCCCGTATTCAGCAGGAGGAGTGGGGCAATCCCCCGCTCTCATTGGCCGTGCGCGCTCTGACAAACAGGAACTGCTGTGTCTCAGATCTGAGACACAGCAGAGAGTAAACCAGCGTTGATCTATCAAGATACAAGTCAGGTCTATTAAAAACTCTAAGGACATGTTGTTTTTTAAGCCTGTGAGCTCCTGTACACTCTCTCCCACACTTAATTTATAAGTTTCATCTTGCTTTCCATGCCCCCCTGCATTCCAAGCGGAGTTCCACAGAGAGAGGCTAATTCCACAGTAATGGCTAATGATATAGAGGGGAGCATGAAAACTACTGCAGAGGTAGAGTGTCTGCCTCCTGTGTACTCCCTCTCACTGATGTCGCTGAATTTAGAAGCCCCAGTGACATTGTTATCAATGTAAAACTACCGAGGAACTGTCATTTGTTTAAAGTATATTCACAGATATTAAATGCATACAACAAAGATTAAATAAGCCGGGGGGCCTGCGTGGAGGAGGGGTTGTGTCGTCTATTCCTCCTCTCCGGTCATTAAGCATGCCGAGGTCACATTCTCTTCCCGTCTTGTGTTTCGCAGATTGGGAATTACAAGCGCGCGGTTAAGAGGATAGATGATGGGCACCGGCTTTGTAACGATTTGATGAACTGTCTCCACGAGCGGGCGCGAATCGAGAAGGCGTACGCGCAGCAGCTAACGGAGTGGTCAAAGCGGTGGAAACAACTGGTGGAGAAAGGTGGGTAATGATCTGATCTGTCCCCTCGCGTACATGGGATCGGTAAAATTACTGCGGTTTTTAATAACCATGGAGAATCCGGTCTGAAAAAAAGCACAGGATTTTATGAAACTCTATTCTGGGGTACTAAAAAAAATATGTAATCAGCAGGAAGGGTCCATGACTTTCCGGGGGTGGCTGCGGGAAGGGTCCATGGCTTTCCCGGGGTGACTGCGGGAAGGGTCCATGGCTTTCCCGGGGTGACTGCGGGAAGGGTCCATGGCTTTCCCGGGGTGACTGCGGGAAGGGTCCATGGCTTTCCCGGGGTGACTGCGGGAAGGGTCCATGGCTTTCCCGGGGTGACTGCGGGAAGGGTCCATGGCTTTCCCGGGGTGACTGCGGGAAGGGTCCATGGCTTTCCCGGGGTGACTGCGGAAGGGTCCATGGCTTTCCCGGTGTGACTGCGGAAGGGTCCATGGCTTTCCCGGGGTGACTGCTGGGATGTTAGAACTTTGCACAAAGCATGATTTTTACAAATAACTGCCTAAGTTATTTTATATAAAGAAAACTGTTGTTGGGTAAGACCTCTGAAATGTTGATTAGGCGGGACATATTGCTGTGTCGCACATCATCCTGTGTGTGTGTGTGTGTGATATTCCCCACGTTTTGTCTGTTACAATAGAAGATTGGTGATTCTCAGTCATGCTGGGGACAGATATTATCATTTTTATTATAAGAACATTGACACATTTGCTTCTCCCGGGGATTTCACTATTGGCCAAGTTAATGGCACTCATTGTGTCAACCTTCCGCGAATGAAGGGCAAGTTGATCTCACGGCAATGGAAAGTTACAATGAGAGGACTGAGCCTACAGTTGCATTAGCCCAGGGCTTGACAAATCCCGGGAGTCCTGGCTCCTAAAATCCTTTCTGCTGACTCCTACAAACAAATCTAGGGACGTCCGATATCCCTGGATCCTGAATTGGTCTGCTTGGCTTTTGAAGGCTGCATACAAAGGGAATGCACTCACCTAAACTAGCATATATTATAAGGGGTGCTGCTGTGACCAAATATTTATACAAAATCCAAAGATCACCGCACTCACCTCAAAGCAGGTAGGAGAAAAACTCTTAAAGCTATAGGTTACAATAAAGCTACTTAAAAACACCTGTCTTACTAAGAAAACAAAATTGGAGATATAGTCACACATATGGCCATATGATGCTGAGTAGGCTTAGCATCATATGGCCATATATGTGACTATATCTCCAATTTTGTTATCTTAGTAAGACAGGTGTCACCTTTGTAACCTATAGGTGTAAGTTTTTCTCCTACCTGCTTTGAGGTGAGTGCGCTGATCTTTGGATTTTGTATATGTATGTATGTATGTATGGCCAGTGCAGGGCTTGACAAATGTATGCAGCCTTCAAAAGCCAAGCAGACCAATTATATATATATATATATATATATATATATATATATATATATATATATATATATATATATATATAATATAATATAATTAATATTTTTTTTTTCTTCACATATTTGGGCTGTAGAAAAGACCAGCAAAGGTCTATCCATTCTAAAAACAATCCCAGCAAATGAAACTTTTCACACTCCATCTCTCTATACTGGTCTTGGTTGGTTTTCTTACCCCAGTGCCGTGCTTTATTCCCCTTTGTATGATTCCATTGTATTGACTCCTCTGTTGCAGGCCCTCAGTACGGCACTGTGGAGAGGGCTTGGAACGCTCTGATGACTGAGGCTGAGAAAGTAAGCGAGCTCCACTTGGAGGTGAAAAACGCCCTAATGAGCGAGGATTTCGAAAAGATCAAGAACTGGCAGAAGGAGGCGTTCCACAAACAGATGATGGGGGGCTTCAAAGAGACCAAAGAGGCAGAGGATGGCTTTCGGAAAGCACAGAAACCGTGGGCCAAAAAGCTAAAGGAGGTAACCGACCAAAACATGGCTTCACCCCTGCGCTAGTCTGTGCAAATCACTGTCCGTGACATATGGGGAGGGGGAAAGAAATGTCCCTGTTTTTTTTTTTTGCTTTTGCTTATGTGATTTTGGTGGTTTTTGTGGGAAGGGCGGGCGTTGCATGTCTGTGTTTTGTTTTTTTCCTATTTTTATTGGTTTTATTTATTGACCAGACCGGCTGTATCTGTCGTACTTTGACTCCGTTTGGCATGGTTTATTAACCCCCTGGTCTGCATGTTCTCCCGGTCCAGGTTGAAGCATGTAAGAAGGCCTACCACGCTGCATGCAAAGAGGAGAAAATCGCCATCTCCCGGGAAAACAACAGCAAGGCCGACCCAGCTCTGAATCCCGAGCAGCTGAAGAAACTGCAGGACAAGGTGGAAAAGAGCAAACAGGATGCTCAGAAGGTAGTGATGTGGAAGGGTTTGTTCAGCCTCGGCTCATTTCATGAAACGCCCTGCAGAGTAAACACCAACTTTCCTCTCTGTATTGGCTGCAAACTCAGTGTGCCTAAATTACTGCCAGCGCAGTGTGACCCAGACCTGTAAGCACTACCTGAAACCACACTGATAGAAACAATGCTTCTCATCCGCCGAAAAATAATAATCTGAATACTTTCATTAGTCCCTGGCCTTATCTTATATCTAGGATAGCCTTATACCTATCCCACACATGCTTAAACTCCTTCACTGTATTAACCTCTACCACTTCTACTGGAAGACTATTCCATGCATCCACTACCCTCTCAGTAAAGTAATACTTTCATTAGTCCCTGGCCTTATCATATATCTAGGATAGCCTTATACCTATCCCATGCATGCTTAAACTCCTTCACTGTATTAACCTCTACCACTTCTACTGGAAGACTATTCCATGCATCCACTACCCTCTCAGTACAGTAATACTTTCATTAGTCCCTGGCCTTATCTTATATCTAGGATAGCCTTATACCTATCCCATGCATGCTTAAACTCCTTCACTGTATTAACCTCTACCACTTCTACTGGAAGACAATTCCATACATCCACTACCCTCTCAGTAATGGAATACTTTCATTAGTCCCTGACCTTATCTTATATCTAGGATAGCCTTATACCTATCCCACGCATGCTTAAACTCCTTTACTGTATTGCCCTCTACCACTTCTACTGGAAGACTATTCCATGTATCCACTACCCTCTCAGTAATGTAATACTTTCATTAGTCCCTGACCTTATCTTATATCTAGGATAGCCTTATACCTATCCCACGCATGCTTAAACTCCTTCACTGTATTAACCTCTACCACTTCTACTGGAAGACTATTCCATACATCCACTACCCTCTCAGTAATGTAATACTTTCATTAGTCCCTGACCTTATCTTATATCTAGGATAGCCTTATACCTATCCCACGCATGCTTAAACTCCTTCACTGTATTAACCTCTACCACTTCTACTGGAAGACTATTCCATACATCCACTACCCTCTCAGTAATGTAATACGTTCATTAGTCCCTGACCTTATCTTATATCTATGGTAACCTTATACCTATCCCACGCATGCTTAAACTCCTTCACTGTATTAACCTCTACCACTTCTACTGGAAGACTATTCCATACATCCACTACCCTCTCAGTAATGTAATACTTTCATTAGTCCCTGGCTAATGTATATATCTAGGATAGCCTAATACCTATCCCATGCATGCTTAAACTCCTTCACTGTATTAACCTCTACCACTTCTACTGGATGACTATTCCATGCATCCACTACCCTCTCAGTACAGTAATACTATCATTAGTCCCTGACCTTATCTTATATCTAGGATAGTCTTATACCTATCCCATGCATGCTTAAACTCCTTCACTGTATTAACCTCTACCTCTTCTACTGGAAGACTATTCCATGCATCCACTGCCCTCTCAGTAAAGTAATACTTTCATTAGTCCCTGGCCTTATCTTATATCTAGGATAGCCTTATACCTATCCCATGCATGCTTAAACTCCTTCACTGTATTAACCTCTACCTCTTCTACTGGAAGACTATTCCATGCATCCACTACCCTCTCAGTAATGTAATACTTTCATTAGTCCCTGGCCTTATCTTATATCTAGGATAGCCTTATACCTATCCCATGCATGCATGCTTAAACTCCTTCACTATATTAACCTCTACCACTTCTACTGGAAGACTATTCCATACATCCACTACCCTCTCAGTCCTGTTATTATGTTTAAATCATTGCCCCTATAATTTCAGACTATGGCCTCTAGTTATGGTAGTTTTTCTTCATATAAATAAACTCTCCTCTGTTTTTGTGTTGATTCTCTTTATGTATATAAATGTTTCTATCCTCCCCTCCGTCGTTCTCTTCCAAGCTATATTATCTCTATTTAACCAAATTATTATGAAGCTAGTGGTAGTTACCATGTGATTATAGGTTGCATTGCTTCATTGCACCCCACATTCTGCTGTGGTGCAAATTACCCCTATGTGCCGGGGGCAGCCTGATATGTAGGGGAGTTAGATATTTTGGTAAATATTTTATTTACTTTTATTACAAAATAACAAACAGATTTAAAATTTACCAAAATCCATTGTATCGGCTCAGAAGATGGCTTTTGGTAAAGCTACTGACTCCAAAGATTATTTCTCTTTCTTTAATGGCCCCCCAAGCTTGCGATCGCCTGGTCCCCTATGAGATTTGGGTTCAGTCTTAAATAGGAAAGTGCGAGTTTTAGAATATACAGCGGTCCTTCCTGCTTAATATTCAGATCTCCTTCCACCACACAAGAGGGATGTTTACATTTCATCTAAAAGTGAATTTATTTGAGACGTTCCTCTTGGGTGGTGGACTGAAGGCTTCAGTGTCGGTTGGAATCCCTTCCATTATGATAATGCTTATTGGGCTCTGGTGGTCCGGTAACTCAGAGTGCCCCGGAGACCCACTCATCCTCACAGAACTGTCCTCCTTCACCTCTTGGTTTCTCTTCCCCCCCCTTGCAGACCAAAGAGAAGTATGATAAATCCTTAAAGGATTTGGACGCCTCCACCCCACAGTACATGGAGAACATGGAGCAGGTCTTCGAGCAATGTCAGCTGTTTGAAGACAAGCGGCTGCAGTTCTTCCGTGAGGTGCTCCTTGAAGTCCAGAAGCACCTTGATTTGTCCACGGTAGACAGGTAACCGAATTCACTCTCCTCCAGGGTTCATTCACAGTCCAGATTATTTCCAATGTATGCAAAATGAACATAAACAATTGGAGCCCCGTAAAAAAATAAAAAAAAACAGTTTTAAAGGACAGCTGTGGGCAAAAATGTACTTTGTTTAACCGCAAGATTTACATCAAGTGCAGGCATTTTAAACAGAGATGCTTTAAAGAAAGAATTCATATAAATTCCCTCTTCTCTCTTTACAGCTCTATCAGGGGGCGGATTCCATGTTTGGAATCTTGGAAGAGCTGATCCATCTGACCCAAGATGTCTGCCCCCTGATAGGGTTATAGAAGCAGTGATGAATGAATAAGGCCATTTTTTTTTTATTCTTTCATTAAAGCTTCACTTTAAATAGAAATCTGTCAATTATACAGAACTTATTTTCTTTGCCAATGGTTTTCCTTTAATATTAGCCAGCCCTGACATCTAAGAGTTATCTCCTAGATGCAAAGCCATACAAAGTAGGCAAAATATATGCTTTTTATGGTGCACAGAGTTTCGTCTCGCCAAATGGTAGAATCAAACGCTGTGCATCTGGACAGCCAGATGGTTGCAGATAGATTTGCTCATTACCCTAATTCTTTGAAGGGTGCTGGGAGAGCTTGCATGCCATGAGTGTTTAATCGGCACAGAATAGGGAATTTGGAGACCCTGAATGCAGTCACTGTTGCTCATATGGCCTGCGAAGCCATTTGGACTGGCAGAGGCGCTGTCTGTTGATATCAAGAGATCTCCTCTCACCAGCTTCTCTGCGGCGAGCAGGCAGCTGGATGTCTGTGCAGCAACGCAGCCTTTCCCATGCTGCCGCTCACTCCCCGCACACTGCTCTAAGGTCGGTGTCTCGGGTCATGTGACCTGCTCCACTCAGATTTCAGAGCAGCGCGAAAAGCAATTCTGTTTTTTTCTCTATAATTTTCTATATTTTAATTCTTGCCATCAGTTATGCCAGTGTCTACCAAGATCTAGAGTACGCCATTAAATCGGCAGATGTTCCGGAGGATCTAAAATGGTTCAAGAACAATCACGGTCCTGGGATGTCCATGAACTGGCCGCAGTTTGAGGTAACTGAGCAGGAGGCCATGCAGACTCTGCAGAGTGTGTGCTGTAATACTGGGGGAGGGGGGGGGGGGTCGTCTGTAACATGCGCTCTGCGCAGCAAAAGAGTTTGATCTAATGTTTGTTAATTTGTGTTTATTTTCTTGCTTTCCTCGGACCAAAGGATGAAGTAAGTTCTTTCAAATAATGTGAGTTAGCGTGCAGTTTGAGAGTGGAGCAGTTTCCATGTAAACCAATGGGACAGTTCCCCTGTTCCATTTTTAGAACTTTGCCCCAGAATTCTTCTTTATACATAAATCCCACCGAAACCTCGATTGCAATAGCAGATCAGAACGGATTGGCCCATGTACTCTTCTTATGATCTCAGACTGATTCTGCTGCTTCCCAAACAGATGTGTTACAGCTCCAGGTTCCATGTTGGATCTGTTTTATTTAGGGTTTTATTCAGGGAATTTCAAACTGCCACGCCCATTAGTAGCCCGGCTGCAATGCACATTTACTGCAAACTGTTTACTGCATAGTGTAGCTCACATCTCCCTGTATCTCCGTGCAAGCACTCTGGTCTGCACGAGGGTTGGAGGGTCTGAGACCTGACCAAAGCAGGGTGTGAAGATGCTAAACGGTAAAATACAGTATGTGGATTGGTTGGTGGAATGTTTCATTCTCTGCAATCTTTTTATTGGGGAGACAGTTGTCCTTTTAAGACCAAAGTAGCCGAGCTGGATAAAATTCTCCCTTTCAGCTTAATAATTTTATCGTTCAGTTTGGACTCCCCTCATCTTGCAGCAATGTTGCCCGTAGTTCTCTATTTTGGATGTTGTTTGCTCTGGGAGTGCGTGTTTTGGGTTCAGTAGAGCCCCCTTGTGGTGATTTTAGTTGAATTTAATACATTTTTTTTTAACCCTTTAAAGGAATGGTCTGCTGACTTCAACCGTACACTAAGCAGGAGACCGACGAAAAAGCCTGGAGATGGTGTGACCTTGACTGGGATTAGCCAGGCGGGGGAACAGGCCCCCCTGCAGCAGAAGAACAGCAGGTACGTTCCCATCGTATTGGCATCAGACCCCCCTCCCTCCTTCATACATGGCAGATAGTAATGCAGCGATGGGGTTTAGCTCCCCCTAGTGTCCATGAGAGTCAGTCGCTTTACTAGGTTCAGTACGAAGCGACATGGATTTCTGTAGGCGCAGGTCTGGTACTTTCTCTGTTGTGTACACAGCTATTTTTACTTTTTTTTTTTTTTTTTTAAGTTGTGGCACGGTGGATCCAGTCCTGGAGCTGGGCCCTGCTTACCTGCCGCAAGAAATGGTTTGGGTTTTCATTTTCATTTATTTTTTCTTCAATAATTTATCAGTATTTATTTTTTTTTATCCTGAAATGTAATATTTTTTTCTTTCCTGTTTATTTAATTTGTTTGGCGTGTGTGTGTGTGTATATACTAAATGGACAAAAGTATTGGGACTTTCCTCGTAATTATTGAATTCAGGTGTTTCAAATAACCCCATTGCCACAGGTGTATATAACCAAGCACCTAGCCCTGCCGTCTGCATTTACAAACATTCATGGAAAAAAATGGGTCGTTCTGAAGAGCGCAGTGAATTCTGGCGTGGCACTGTGATATAGGTGCCACGTTTACAATAAGTCTGTGAAATTTCATCCCTGCTGGATATTCCACGGTCACTGTATGTGATATTACTGGACACTGGAGGTGTTTAGGAACAGCAGCAACTCAGCCACGAAGCAAAAGGCCACGTAAAGAGCGTGGTCACGGAGTGCTGAGGCGCATGGTGTGTAAAAGTCACCAATGCTCTGCTGATTCCAACTCTGAAGATTAAACTTCCACTGGCATTAATATCAGCACAAAAACTGCGACGGGAGCTTCATGGGATGGGTTTCTATGGCCGAGCAGCTGCATGCAAGCCTCACAATGCCAAGCATCGGATCGAGTGGTGTAAAGCATGCCCCCACTGGACTCTGGAGCAGCTGCATGCAAGCCTCAAATCACCAAGTACAATGCCAAGCATTGGATTGAGTGGTGTAAAGCATGCCACCACTGGACTCTGGAGCAGCTGCATGCAAGCCTCAAATCACCAAGTACAATGCCAAGCATCGGATCGAGTGGTGTAAAGCATGCCACCACTGGACTCTGGAGCAGCTGCATGCAAGCCTCACATCACCAAGTACAATGCCAAGCGTCGGATCGAGTGGTGTAAAGCATGCCACCACTGGACTCTGGAGCAGCTGCATGCAAGCCTCACATCACCAAGTACAATGCCAAGCGTCTGATCGAGTGGTGTAAAGCATGCCGCCACTGGACTCTGGAGCAGCTGCATGCAAGCCTCACATCACCAAATGCAATGCCAAGCGTCGGATCGAGTGGTGTAAAGCATGCCGCCACTGGACTCTGGAGCAGCTGCATGCAAGCCTCACATCACCAAGTACAATGCCAAGCGTTGGATCGAGTGGTGTAAAGCATGCCACCACTGGACTCTGGAGCAGCTGCATGCAAGCCTCACATCACCAAGTGCAATGCCAAGCATCGGATCGAGTGGTGTAAAGCATGCCACCACTGGACTCTGGAGCAGGTGCATGCACGCCTCACATCACCAAGTACAATGCCAAGCGTTGGATCGAGTGGTGTAAAGCATGCCGCCACTGGACTCTGGAGCAGGTGCATGCACGCCTCACATCACCAAGTACAATGCCAAGCGTTGGATCGAGTGGTGTAAAGCATGCCGCCGTCTCTAGAACCGTGCACAAAGCAAGGTCTATAAAGACCTGTTATACTGCAAAGGGACCAACTACATATTAATATCTATGTATTTAGGATGCGATGATCCTACACTTCCCTGTTGGTGCAGTAGTCAGGTGTCCCAATACTTCTGTCCATATAGTGTATATCCGATCACATAGGCCACAGATGCATTACCTCTCTGTTTACAACTCTAAAAAGCAAATTTAAATCTCTCAAGTTCCAGCTCTGTACTGGGTAATAAATCCATTTATTTATTGTTTTAATCCACTCTCCTGCTTATATTAGGCTGTGGTTTGTTCTGCCCTCATCTGGTAGGTGATTTTTCGCTGCTTTTTCTTCTTTTCCCCCCTGAATAGCCAGCGCCTTAGCATCCAGCCTGCCCCATCAGTGCAATCAGTACAGTCAATACAGTCTGGTAACAATCCCTTTGATGACGAAGAGGAACCTGCAAATATCATTGAAAAGGAGGATCTTAAGACTAAAAAGTTGGTGATGCATCGTTACCCCCCTTTTCTCATTCCTCCTCTTGCGCTTCTTTGCCTCATGTCACAGATTTGGGGGTCTGTAAGAAAGGGAGCACCGTGCACCAGCATGACCCCATGTCTTAAATGTTTCAAACCTTCTAACGTCTTCTTCCGCCAACTGACCTTCTCTCCATTGTCTAGCATCGGACTCTAACACCACTTTCTCATTCTGCATTGTGTGTTTTTCGTTTTAACAAATGTGTTGAGGCCACAAAGCTCCTGGTGTTTGGGGGAACGGTTTCTGGACTTTTATCGTGTGTTCTGTGTTCTCCTCCGGATTTCATGGCCTCTCAAAACTCCTTTTTTTTTTTTTTTTTTTTTTTTAAATTTAAAAAGTACTTTTTCAGGCTGTGCCTATAAACAGGGCATGCATTCTATCAGTATTTAGTTGTTTCCTTTTATCGGTGAGTAAACTGAAGTATAAGCTGTATTGTGTTTGTGCACCTGCTCCGAGGGAGAAGTGCCGTGTACTTAACGAGATACGTACCGCTTCTCCCCCCAGCACATCACAGCTGCTGTTCACTTACAACTTGGTCATGATGATCAGCTGCGGCTGTTACGGGCATTGTAACTTATCAGGTTGTGAGCCCCCCCATATGTAAATGTAATTTACAGCAGCCAAAAGGAAATACAAACCAAAAGTAAAGATTTTCACTATAAAGATAATTTGCTGTTTCCATGTTTTGGAAGTTGGACCCAGCTGAGCCCCTTTAAATCTGCCTTTTGCCCAGGTTTTGTAGTCTCCAGGCTGTGAAGGAACTTGCATGACCTAACAAACGTATCTCTTTTATTTCCAAAGGACACAGCAGGAGAAATGTTCTGCTTCTTGCTCCGTGTTAATGATTTTAGTCTCCTCTGTAACCCTCTGGCACGGCACACGGTGTCCATTACCCTGCTTGTCTCCACACACGTTTTGGCCTCTAATGTGTTGTTATTTTGTTGCAGTGTCAGCAGCTATGAGAAGAGCTACCCCACTGAGTGGTCCGATGACGAGTCCAGTAATCCCTTCACCTCCAGCGAGGCCAACGGAGACACCAACCCATTTGATGAGGAAACTCCGGGTGGGCAAGAGGTCAGAGTGAGGGCGCTTTATGACTACGAGGGCCAAGAACACGACGAGTTAAGCTTTAAAGCTGGTAAGGAAATTTTTAGTTTTTAGAAACCCAGCAAAATAAAAGTTCTGTTTAAAGATTGCATCAAGAGCAGGCATTTTATATAGGAAATGTTTGAATGCAAGGATACAAATAGAGTACTGTTACTGAGCCTTCTTTGCTGTATCAGGGGGCAGACATGTTGTTTAGAATCTTTGCTCTGTATAGCTCTATCAGGGGATAGACATGTTGTTTAGAATCTTTGCTCTGTATAGCTCTATCAGGGGGCGGACATGTTGTTTAGAATCTTTGCTCTGTATAGCTCTATCAGGGGGAGGACATGTTTGGAATCTTTGCTCTGTATAGCTCTATCAGGGAGCGGACATGTTGTTTAGAATCTTTTCTCTGTATAGGTCTATCAGGGGCGGACATGTTGTTTAGAATCTTTGCTCTGTATAGCTCTATCAGGGGTGGACATGTTGTTTAGAATCTTTGCTCTGTATAGCTCTATCAGGGGGCGGACATGTTGTTTAGAATCTTTGCTCTGTATAGCTCTATCAGGGGGCGGACATGTTGTTTAGAATCTTTGCTCTGTATAGCTCTATCAGGGTTGGACATGTTGTTTAGAATCTTTGCTCTGTATAGCTCTATCAGGGGGCAGACATGTTGATTAGAATCTTTGCTCTGTATAGCTCTATCAGGGGGCGGACATGTTGTTTAGAATCTTTGCTCTGTATAGCTCTATCAGGGGGCGGACATGTTGTTTAGAATCTTTGCTCTGTATAGCTCTATCAGGGGGAGGACATGTTGATTAGAATCTTTGCTCTGTATAGCTCTATCAGGGGGAGGACATGCTGATTAGAATCTTTGCTCTGTATAGCTCTATCAGGGGGCGGACATGCTGATTAGAATCTTTGCTCTGTATAGCTCTATCAGGGGGAGGACATGTTGTTTTAGAATAGGTCAGATCATCCTTCATTTAAGTTTTTGAGATAAATTACACCGCTCCCTGATAGAATACAAATAAAGTACCTTATTGAGTGAGCCGTCTTTGCTCCATATAGCTCTTACATTAAAGCATTTCTATTTATAACGCCTACGCTTTCCGTTACCCCAGGCACATTATAATCTCGCCATCTTTTTGTCTTTCCCGCAGGGGAAGAGTTGACTAAAATAGAAGATGAGGATGAACAGGGCTGGTGCAAAGGGCGACTAAACGGGGGTCAGGTTGGATTGTACCCCGCAAACTACGTGGAGGCTGTCCAGTGACCGTCAGTCTGCCCCTCCCCGCCTCTAGCGCCCGCCTAGTTCTACTGTAATAACTTTTAATCTATTCACTGGGATCAGATGTATAGTACATGATATGTGTGTATATAGAACAATATCAGGAAACACGGCTGATGCTAGTAATGACCTGGATACCTTCCTTACAACTGCTAATCTTCACTTGATTTTATTCATTATATTTTTTAACCCTTTATTTGAAAAGCCTTATTTTCAACACAAGTGACTGTCTGCTTTGAACGGGGTTTATTGCAATTCAGTGCAAAATCAGCACATTTGTTTTTCTTTTTATATCTTTATATTTTTTTTCATTTTATTGATCGTATTTGTGGACGCTTGTCTTGCACTGTGTTCACTTAAAACATGCGATTTTAATTTTTTGGCATTTTGTTAAGTGACCTTCTCTAAAGTGGAATATATTTTTTTAAATATTGCAGTTACATGGGGTTTTTTTTTTATTTTATTTAAAGGTGGGGGCTGGCTGGCATTTTGTTGATCTTCTATGGCTTTCTTGTCTCTTACAGCATTACCTGTATAAATTATCGGTTTGATTTCATGGTGGGTTTATTTTTTTATTTTTCTAGGCATCCAATTACTGGCCAGCCTGGTTGTAATAATGATAAAGTATTGTATTTAATACGTGTCTGATACAGTCCCTTGTGACAGAGCGTGCAGCTAAATCTATTTGCTGGTTTGCATATTGCAATTGTGTTCTATCTTGTTTAGTTTTTGTTTTTCATCTTTCTTAGTCTATTCAAACCATTACTGCACCAGACCTGGCTAATCTGGCTATAAAGGGACATGAGAGTCTATACTCTATATTTAAATTACTCTGGCTTAACCCGATTACCCCTACACTGATCAGTCCAGAGAGTCCGTACGTCAGCATGGTAATCTGGATCACCTCTCAGGGATGCTGTGTTATATGGATCTCCCGCCATACCAAAAACTCAGAATATCAAAATGTTTTACATTCCCTGAAATAAATTTAATTTAAAAAAAATATTTTGCTGCTTTTTAAATGGGTTCTGTCCCCTTAAACACCTAATGCTGTGTGATTCTGTAATCCTGTGCTATAAGGAGGTTTGTAACCTTGTAGCATCCCCATGCTGCCACCAGATGAAGATTGATTTAATTTGCATCACGATGTCCCAGAAGGAAGGGTCTGCACAGGCTACAGGTGTGTTTTTTTTTTTCCCCCTCCCTCTTAATGCTGCTTGCAGAATCTGTAAAGATCCCTTTCTTTGGACCCCACATAGTTGCTGTTTTTAGGTGATGGATTCTCCTCCGAATCGTATGTTTCCTGTCTGTTGAACTGTAAAAGGGACACGGCCCGTGTAGACTTTTTAATGATTTGCAGACGGGACATTACAGCTATAGGTTTACCAGGAGTTTGGTCGTTTTAAAAAGATCGGCAGCAGACTGGGATTGGATAAATCCTATAATATATCTTCTTTTTTTTTTTTTCAATCTGTGAGAGGTATTAGTCCATACACCCTCCAGGACATACACTGGACTATAAGGGCTTCCATCCCTAAATCCACAGTCCTTCCCAAGAGCAAACCGTTAATCCGCCATCTTGTTACCCTCCAATTAACACGGAAGTCTACGGGTGTATAAAAACTTTCTTGGAGGTGCGAAAACAGTTTTGAGGGGGAAAAGCAAATGCGGGTTTGTGCATCTATACTAAAACCCTACCTACGTATGCATGTCTAATATATATATATAAATATATATATTGTGACTATAGAGGAGAGAAGACTTCTTTCTTTGCACATTGTCTTGTGGCTGTTATAACAGACATGCAGACTATTTCCAGTCTAGCTCTTTAGTCCTCTTTGTTCTCCTGTTGTATCATAGTCCATAAGTATTATGTGATGCTTTATTTAAAAAAAAAAGAAAAGAATAAACTTCATACTGTTGTATCCTTTTAATGGGCAGAGAGGATTGCTAAATGTGTATTAAATATCCTTGTAGTCCCAGATGGATTCTCGTAGCAAACCACTGTATGTCTTCCACAACATCTAACCTAAAAGGAAATAATGGTCTGGTTTAACAGGTTCTCTGGGAAATGTTCCTGAAGTAAAGAGCGGTCTTACAAACGGTATCTACGCAAAGCACCATTAGATCTCCTTAGATTAGAACCACAACCCTCCTGGACCAGTCATGTCCCCTGGCATTGCTCAGAACTCTCAGCCAGCTAATTCATAGTTGCCAACATTGGCCATGTTTCCAGGGACACATATGTGTTTCACATGCTGCAGAAAGAGCATGCAAAGTGCAGCCTGGCAGTATGTAGGATGGATTTACGCACAGACACAATCCAATTAATTAATCAGAGGGCAGTTCTCAAATGACCTATCATGATTAATTAATTGGATTGTGTCTGTGTGTAAATCCATCCTACATACTGCGGGCTGCACTTTGCATGCTCTGTCTGCAGCATGTGAAACATGACCAATGTTGGCGACTATGGCTAATGGCTGCAGTTGCCGTGTAATATTCTATACCCGAGTCGGCCTTGTGGCCAATCCTAGCTGAAGTCCAGCTCACTTGTCCCTGTTTCTAATGGCCACCTGGGTTGTTTCTGAGGATAGTGGGATTTGTAGCTTCGCCAACACAGGTTGGTCACAGCTAAGATAAACCTGCGGCCCTCCGGCTGAACTGCAAATCCCTTAAGGCCCCATTAACTGGAATGGCTGAGAATTATGGTAGTTGTAGTCCAGTGCCGCAGTTAGACACTTGGTCTTAGACTGTCTCTCCCCAGTTAATAAAGCCCAAGAGGCAGGTTATCCCCGTTACATAATCTGGCTCTATGGACGAGACCGCCTGGTGTATAAATGTAGGGTCTACTCAATGAAGAGAGAGTGGCAGGAATTTGAAACTCCTGCTATATTCCCACTGCAATTCTCTCTTTGTGGAGTAAAATCGTGTGTCTTGGCATATAGCCTGGGTCTTGGCATGTAGCCTGGGTCTTGGCATGTAGCCTGGGTCTTGGCATGTAGCCTGGGTCTTGGCATGTAGCCTGGGTCTTGGCATACAGCCTGGGTCTTGGCATATAGCCTGGGTCTTGGGATACAGCCTGGGTCTTGGCATATAGCCTGGGTCTTGGGATACAGCCTGGGTCTTGGGTCTTGGGATACAGCCTGGGTCTTGGCATATAGCCTGGGTCTTGGCATATAGCCTGGGTCTTGGCATATAGCCTGGGTCTTGGCATACAGCCTGGGTCTTGGGATACAGCCTGGGTCTTGGAATACAGCCTGGGTCTTGGAATACAGCCTGGGTCTTGGCATATAGCCTGGGTCTTGGGATATAGCCTGTGTTTTCAGTACATATGAAGGATGCTGTTTATGGAAAATCTCTTTACTTCATTATATAGTAAACGACTGAATACCAACTATGCTCATCGGATAAATTGTGCCACCTGTAATCCTATTAAAAATATATTTTATTGGAATAAGAAGTACCTGTCTCTCGGCTTTATTGGATGTGTATTTTTTATTAAATTGTGTATGTGTCTCACCCCCCAAAAAAACTGTTGGGTATTGACAAAAAAAAGTTGCAACCCTGTGACATTCAGTCTGCCCTCGATGGATCCCACGGGTAAGAGTGAGACCCCGCCATGCGCTCGCACAGGTCTCCTGTATACGGAGGGTTTGAGCAGTAACTTTGGAAAGTTACACAGAAGATGTCCATGAAAGAGGGAATTACACACTTCACAGCAGCTGGGAAAAATCAACTGCTACTTTTGGGGGCCATTCCCTTGCCAATTCCCTATATCATGAACGGCGTTATGTATAGCTTAACTAATCTGCAGATGATGGGTCTCGTACGGTGTTTGTATTTTATTTGGGGGGCGGGGGGTTTAAACCTTCTGCAGTACTTGAGAGAATCTCCTGCTCTGATCGACAGCCAAGACTAAACCTGAGCAAAAGTTGTGATAAATGCAGGAAAAAAGAACCTGCACGTTCCAGGGTGTTCCTGTTTGGCTGGTTTGGTCAGTGTATGAATGTTATCCCAGGCTGTTATAGAACCCGTTTATCAAGCATCACAATCTGATAGAGACATTTAGGTCCTGCTTTACCCACGCTAGGGATTTAGGGCAATGACTTGGCCCATGAGTTCAGGGACGTATTCCACGCTCTCTCAGTACGTGGGCCAGTCCTGATTCATAAAGCCACGGAGGCGAGCATTATGTATAATGTGCGCTTTCTTTATTTTCCTGATATACGACTGAATGGACCAAAACACATCCAGGATATACCCTCTCCCTCCCCTATAAAGGTCCATGAGCCTCTCACACCTTACTCTTTCAGCCTTAAAGGCAGAGGCTGTTACCCCTTCTACCGCCTTAGACCCTCAAGACACTCCTGGGGACGACAAACGTAAAGCACTCCTCCATTAATGACTTGCCTCGTCACATCACGTAAGAGAGCCAGCCACCGGACAAAAAACGGGGCGATCATGGAAGAGGGCTAAAGCCCCATCTGAAGCAAGAGTCTGACCCTGAGGAGTTGCCTGAATAGTCAGATAGTTCTGAACATTATGAAGGGTCGGATATGTCACCACCATATTTTGAAGCTGCCGAGTAGACACCCCATATTGATGTACCACAATGGGATATGGGGGGGGGGGGGGATAATGTCGAGCCCCTTTTCGACCCTGATTTAATTCAACACCCCAGTGGGCCCGAGTACCACATGTGGCCAAATACCTGTGGCCAATTTATTTCTGGCGTCCTTGTCGAGAGGTTTGCACATACGCGCCGCCAGAAATAAATTGAGGGCCAAGTGTCCAAGGCCATTACTCCCCGAATCTGCCTGTCCCACCCCTGAGGTGGACCCCAAGATAATACAGTTTTTGAGCAAAACAGGTTGGAAGCCTCAGAGGGATTTAGACGCGTCACTTAAAAGTTGTCAGGACAAGATCCTTGACGTCACTGGCCCCATCGCTAAGATATGTGACTTAGAAGAATCCACCCTTAATGAGGGCTCCTTGGTGGACCCTCCCGTTCTCCGCAGTTGGACCCAGAGGGCTATATACCTTCTGGGCAATACTAAAACGGCCATTGCTGCAGAGAGGCGTAGAGCCATTCTTTTAAATCTTGAGCCCAAGCTGGTTAATCAAGCTAATTCAGTAGAGGCTCATTCAGAGCCCCCAGAGGCTTCTACCAACCTAGGACCTCCTGACCCCAGATCGGCACCTGCGGTTTTCTTTGGAGTATAGGTCGATTAATGACTTGCAATCAGCTATCTCGGCGGGCCATGCAGGAGTCGCTGGTTGTTCGGTGGGTAGGCATGCCCTTGTCTGTATTCGCTTGGCTCGACCCCCCTTTACCTCGGTACTCGTCGTCTGTCTGGGATGTGAATTTTGGATTTCCGCTGTTTTCGGTATGGCCTTTGTCTTTGAAACCGTTATCGTCCACGTTTGTCATGCTGTTCTAGTTTCTTGCAAGAGGGTCTCGGACGTACGTGCCCTGGATATCGCGTCTAGACGCTTTTCACCAGAAGGTGTGGTCTTCCAGACATACCTAGACCACCATTAGATCGGTATGGTATCCAGCGGACGGGCGGATGAAGATTATTATTCCTTGGTTGTTTTTCATGGAAGTTGGTCACCAAAGAGGAAGGTGTGAGAGGCTCATGGAGTCTGATAGGGGAGGGAGAGGTTATATCCTGGATGTTTATTGGGATATTTTTCTTATAACAGTTTATGCTGCATAATACTCGCCACTCGTGTCTTTATGACTCATGATTTAGCATAATCTTTTCATCCTCCAGTGCACGGGCGCAGTGATCTACCGCCCATCTGCTGAAGCCTGGCAGCGCCCCGGATGGCTGGATAGTAAAGATTAGTATTCCACATGTTTCAGAAAGAGATGTGCAGCGCGGCAGTATATATATATATAATTTGTTTTATCAGGGAGAATATACTGAGATTTCTCTCATGTCCTCGGACCAATACCAGAGCAATATTACACAGAGATTCACATTTAACAATAGATAATATATATATATATAACATATCCTTGTACAGGAAAGATGGTGAGTGACATACAGTGTACATAATTATTCATACACAAAAATACACAGCAGCAGACACAGGATAGATGGGGTTGTGCAGTCAGTCAGGGGCAACTAGTGAGTGACAGGGTCAGCTAGTGATGGGCAGCTAGTGAGTGACAGGGTCAGCTAGTGATGGGCAGTTAGTGAGTGACAGTGAGTGGCAGCTAGTCAGGGGCAGTTAGTGAGTGATAGTCTGTGAGGGGCAGCTAGTCAGGGGCAGTTAGTGAGTGAAAGTCTGTGAGGGGCAGCTAGTCAGGGGCAGTTAGTGAGTGACAGTCAGTGAGGGGCAGCTAGTGAGTGGCAGTTAGTGAGTGACAGTCAGTGAGGGGCAGCTAGTGAGTGGCAGTTAGTGATAGACAGTGAGGGGCAGCTAGTCAGGGGCAGTGAGTGACAGTCAGTGAGGGGCAGCTAGTGAGTGGCAGTTAGTGAGTGACAGTCAGTGAGGGGCAGCTAGTGAGTGACAGTCAGTGAGGGGCAGCTAGTCAGGGGCAGCTAGTGAGTGACAGTCAGTGAGGGGCAGTTAGTGAGTGACAGTCAGTGAGGGGCAGCTAGTCAGGGGCAGTTAGTGAGTGACAGTGAGGGGCAGCTAGTCAGGGGCAGTTAGTGAGTGACAGCTAGTCAGGGGCAGTTAGTGAGTGACAGTCAGTGAGGGGCAGTTAGTGAGTGACAGTCAGTGAGGGGCAGTTAGTGAGTGACAGTGAGGGGCAGCTAGTCAGGGGCAGTTAGTGAGTGACAGTGAGGGGCAGCTAGTCAGGGGCAGTTAGTGAGTGACAGTCAGTGAGGGGCAGCTAGTCAGGGGCAGTTAGTGACAGTCAGTGAGGGGCAGCTAGTCAGGGGCAGTTAGTGAGTGACAGTCAGTGAGGGGCAGCTAGTCAGGGGCAGTTGGTGAGTGATAGTCTGTGAGGGGCAGCTAGTCAGGGGCAGTTAGTGAGTGACAGTCAGTGAGGGGCAGCTAGTGAGTGGCAGTTAGTGAGTGACAGTCAGTGAGGGGCAGCTAGTGAGTGGCAGTTAGTGAGTGATAGTCAGTGAGGGGCAGTTAGTGAGTGACAGTCAGGGGCAGTTAGTGAGTGACAGTGAGGGGCAGCTAGTCAGGGGCAGCTAGTCAGGGGCAGTTAGTGAGTGACAGTCAGTGAGGGGCAGCTAGTGATGGGCAGTTAGTGAGTGACAGTGAGTGGCAGCTAGTCAGGGGCAGTTAGTGAGTGATAGTCTGTGAGGGGCAGCTAGTCAGGGGCAGTTAGTGAGTGATAGTCTGTGAGGGGCAGTTAGTGAGTGACAGTCAGTGAGGGGCAGCTAGTGAGTGGCAGTTAGTGAGTGACAGTCAGTGAGGGGCAGCTAGTGAGTGGCAGTTAGTGAGTGATAGACAGTGAGGGGCAGCTAGTCAGGGGCAGTTAGTGAGTGACAGTCAGCGAGGGGCAGCTAGTGAGTGGCAGTTAGTGAGTGACAGTCAGTGAGGGGCAGCTAGTGAGTGGCAGTTAGTGAGTGATAGTCAGTGAGGGGCAGCTAGTCAGGGGCAGTTAGTGAGTGACAGTCAGTGAGGGGCAGCTAGTGAGTGACAGTCAGTGAGGGGCAGCTAGTCAGGGGCAGCTAGTGAGTGACAGTCAGTGAGGGGCAGTTAGTGAGTGACAGTCAGTGAGGGGCAGCTAGTCAGGGGCAGTTAGTGAGTGACAGTGAGGGGCAGCTAGTCAGGGGCAGTTAGTGAGTGACAGCTAGTCAGGGGCAGTTAGTGAGTGACAGTCAGTGAGGGGCAGCTAGTCAGGGGCAGTTAGTGAGTGACAGTGAGGGGCAGCTAGTCAGGGGCAGTTAGTGAGTGACAGTCAGTGAGGGGCAGCTAGTCAGGGGCAGTTAGTGACAGTCAGTGAGGGGCAGCTAGTCAGGGGCAGTTAGTGAATGACAGTCAGTGAGGGGCAGCTAGTCAGGGGCAGTTAGTGAGTGACAGTCAGTGAGGGGCAGCTAGTCAGGGGCAGTTAGTGAGTGACAGTCAGTGAGGGGCAGCTAGTCAGGGGCAGTTAGTGAGTGACAGTCAGTGAGGGGCAGCTAGTCAGGGGCAGTTAGTGAGTGACAGTCAGTGAGGGGCAGCTAGTAAGGGGCAGTTAGTGAGTGACAGTCAGTGAGGGGCAGTTAGTGAGTGACAGTCAGTAAGGGGCAGTTAGTGAGTGACAGTCAGTGAGGGGCAGTTAGTGAGTGACAGTCAGTGAGGGGCAGTTAGTGAGTGACAGCTAGTCAGGGGCAGTTAGTGAGTGACAGTCAGTGAGGGGCAGTTAGTGAGGAGCAGTTAGTGAGTGACAGTCAGTGAGGGGCAGTTAGTGAGGAGCAGTTAGTGAGTGACAGTCAGTGAGGGGCAGTTAGTGAGTGACAGTCAGTGAGGGGCAGTTAGTGAGTGACAGCTAGTCAGGGGCAGTTAGTGAGTGACAGTCAGTGAGGGGCAGTTAGTGAGGAGCAGTTAGTGAGTGACAGTCAGTGAGGGGCAGTTAGTGAGGAGCAGTTAGTGAGTGACAGTCAGTGAGGGGCAGTTAGTGAGGAGCAGTTAGTGAGTGACAGTCAGTGAGGGGCAGTTAGTGAGTGACAGTCAGTGAGGGGCAGTTAGTGAGTGACAGTCAGTGAGGGGCAGTTAGTGAGGAGCAGTTAGTGAGTGACAGTCAGTGAGGGGCAGTTAGTGAGGAGCAGTTAGTGAGTGACAGTCAGTGAGGGGCAGCTAGTGAGTGACAGTCAGTGAGGGGCAATTAGTGAGGAGCAGTTAGTGAGTGACAGTCAGTGAGGGGCAGTTAGTGAGTGACAGTCAGTGAGGGGCAGTTAGTGAGGAGCAGAGCTAGTAAGCAGCTGGTACAGGCCGTGGGGGGAGTCACGCTATGACGAAGCGGTGGTGCTGGGATGGGCGGAGCGTGTGACAGGGCGGGCTTGATGGGATGGGCGGAGCGTGTGACAGGGCGGGCTTGATGGTATGGGCGGAGCGTGTGACAGGGTGGGCTTGATGGGATGGGCGGAGCTTGTGACAGGGCGGGCAATGGGCGGAGCGTGTGGCGGGGGGGCGTTGCTTGGCTTGGGCGGGGCTCCGTGACGTCAGTGTCGTTTGTTGACGTGGCGCACGCACAGCGTTCCTCACTCGGTACCGGGAGCCGCAGCCATGACGGAGCCTCACAAGCAGGATATAACGGCCGTGTTCAAACGGCTCCGCTCCGTCCCCACTAACAAGGTCAGCATCGGACGGGGCAGCACAGGGGTCACATGACAGGGGTAACAGCTGGGGGGCAACATGACAGGGGTAACAGCTGGAGGGGCAACATGACAGGGGTAACAGCTGGGGGGCAACATGACAGGGGTAACAGCTGGAGGGGCAACATGACAGGGGTAACAGCTGGGGGGCAACATGACAGGGGTAACAGCTGGAGGGGCAACATGACAGGGGTAACAGCTGGAGGGGCAACATGACAGGGGTAACAGCTGGAGGGGCAACATGACAGGGGTAACAGCTGGAGGGGCAACATGACGGGGGTAACAGCTGGAGGGGCAACATGACGGGGGTAACAGCTGGGGGGCAACATGACAGGGGTAACAGCTGGGGGGCAACATGACAGGGGTAACAGCTGGGGGGAAACGTGGCAGAGGCAATCACAACTGGCTTATATGGGGGCAGCATGATGGGGCAACAGCTGGGGGGCAATGTGACAGGGGGGACAATGTGGCAGGCAACAGCTGGGGGGCAATATGACGGGGGCAAACACATCTGGCTCATCTAGGGGGCAGTACTAGGTTAAAAGGGACTAAGTTCCCAATGTTTCAGGGGGAATAAAGCCCTTAGTGTTTAAATTGTTTTGTCCATTATCTGTATTCAAGCGTGTGTGTATATACAGACTGCCCGCATACATACATGCGTGTGTGTGTATATACAGACTGCCCGCATACATACATGCGTGTGTGTGTATATACAGACTGCCCGCATACATACATGCGTGTGTGTGTATATACAGACTGCCCTCATACATGCGTGTGTGTATATACAGACTGCCTGCATACATGCGTGTGTGTATATACAGACTGCCCTCATACATGCATGTGTGTATATACAGACTGCCCTCATACATGCATGTGTGTATATACAGACTGCCTGCATACATGCGTGTGTGTATATACAGACTGCCCTCATACATGCATGTGTGTATATACAGACTGCCCTCATACATGCATGTGTGTATATACAGACTGCCCTCATACATGCATGTGTGTATATACAGACTGCCCTCATACATGCATGTGTGTATATACAGACTGCCCTCATACATGCATGTGTGTATATACAGACTGCCCTCATACATGCATGTGTGTATATACAGACTGCCCTCATACATGCATGTGTGTATATACAGACTGCCCTCATACATGCATGTGTGTATATACAGACTGCCCTCATACATGCATGTGTGTATATACAGACTGCCTGCATACATGCGTGTGTGTATATACAGACTGCCCGCATACATGCGTGTGTGTGTGTATACAGACTGCCCTCATACATGCGTGTGTGTATATACAGACTGCCTGCATACATGCGTGTGTGTATATACAGACTGCCCTCATACATGCGTGTGTGTGTATATACAGACTGCCCTCATACATGCGTGTGTGTGTATATACAGACTGCCCTCATACATGCGTGTGTGTATATACAGACTGCCTGCATACATGCGTGTGTGTATATACAGACTGACCTCATACATGCGTGTGTGTATATACAGACTGCCCTCATACATGCGTGTGTGTGTATATACAGACTGCCCTCATACATGCGTGTGTGTATATACAGACTGCCCTCATACATACGTGTGTGTATATACAGACTGCCCGCATACATGCGTGTGTGTATATACAGACTGCCTGCATACATGCGTGTGTGTATATACAGACTGCCTGCATACATGCGTGTGTGTATATACAGACTGCCCTCATACATGCGTGTGTGTGTATATACAGACTGCCCTCATACATGCGTGTGTGTGTATATACAGACTGCCCTCATACATGCGTGTGTGTGTATATACAGACTGCCTGCATACACGCGTGTGTGTGTGTATATACAGACTGCCTGCACACATGCGTGTGTGTGTGTATATACAGACTGCCTGCATACATGCGTGTGTGTGTGTATATACAGACTGCCTGCATACATGCGTGTGTGTGTGTGTATATACAGCTACCTGCATACATGCGTGTGTGTGTGTATATACAGACTGCCTGCATACATGCGTGTGTGTGTGTGTATATACAGACTGCCTGCATACATGCGTGTGTGTGTGTATATACAGACTGCCTGCATACATGCGTGTGTGTGTGTATATACAGACTGCCTGCATACATGCGTGTGTGTGTGTATATACAGACTGCCTGCATACATGCGTGTGTGTGTGTATATACAGACTGCCTGCATACATGCGTGTGTGTGTGTGTATACAGACTGCCTGCATACATGCGTGTGTGTGTGTATATACAGACTGCCTGCATACATGCGTGTGTGTGTGTATATACAGACTGCCTGCATACATGCGTGTGTGTGTGTATATACAGACTGCCTGCATACATGCGTGTGTGTGTGTGTATACAGACTGCCTGCATACATGCGTGTGTGTGTGTGTATACAGACTGCCTGCATACATGCGTGTGTGTGTGTATATACAGACTGCCTGCATACATGCGTGTGTGTGTGTATATACAGACTGCCTGCATACATGCGTGTGTGTGTGTATATACAGACTGCCTGCAATGCGTGCGCGCGTGGATACAGATTGCCTGCATGCGTGCGCGCGTGGATACAGATTGCGTACAGTATGTGCTGGGTAGAGTTTGGTGTGTGTTTCTGTAGGATGATATGATTATTGACGTGTAACTGATCTGATGGATATAACCTGTAGTTCACCAGCTGTTAGTTACATCTCTCTGAATGGACTGATCACTGGTTTATATCTAATGTTTCCCCCCTGAGGGGACCAGATCATGGTCCTCATTTTATTGACCTCTGATGGATGAAGGGCTGAGGTTTGAACAGGCTCTGGGATAGTTCGTCCTGTCCTGGCTTAAAAGCCATCATTTGATTGAGTGATGAGAGTTGTAGTACATCAGTAGCTGCACATTGTACAATCTGCTCTTTTTGCAGCATTTGCTATATAAGGGCAGGCTTGGGGAGCCCGGACCCTCTGTAAAACATTACAGAGCCAGGGCACCCTGGTTCACAGGATATATAAGGTCCAGCATCTTCCTGTAAACATTAAAGGGACACTATTTCTACTGTGCATGTAGAGAATAAAAACCGTGCTGAAACATCATCTATACATTTTATTAAAACAATGGCAGCTAATGCGTAAAATACGAGAAATATATGGTTTAAATGTATCTGTTGTGTCTACTGTTTATGACATCACCTGTGGCTTGATATGCAAATTACACATTTCCTATTGAAAATTAGGTAATTTGCATATCAAGCCACAGGTGAAGTTATACACAGCTGACACTAAATTTGCTTGCAATTCTGCTAAAAATTGTTTAGGTGATACAGTCACAGTATAAGCAGTGTTTAGGTGATACAGTCACAGTATAAGTAGTGTTTAGGTGATACAGTCACAGTATAAGTAGTGTTTAGGTGATACAGTCACAGTATAAGCAGTGTTTGGGTGATACAGTCACAGTATAAGCAGTGTTTGGGTGACACAGTCACAGTATAAGCAGTGTTTGGGTGACACAGTCACAGTATAAGCAGTGTTTGGGTGATACAGTCACAGTATAAGCAGTGTTTGGGTGATACAGTCACAGTATAAGCAGTGTTTGGGTGATACAGTCACAGTATAAGCAGTGTTTGGGTGACACAGTCACAGTATAAGCAGTGTTTGGGTGATACAGTCACAGTATAAGCAGTGTTTGGGTGATACAGTCACAGTATAAGCAGTGTTTGGGTGATACAGTCACAGTATAAGCAGTGTTTGGGTGATACAGTCACAGTATAAGCAGTGTTTGGGTGATACAGTCACAGTATAAGCAGTGTTTGGGTGATACAGTCACAGTATAAGCAGTGTTTGGGTGATACAGTCACAGTATAAGCAGTGTTTGGGTGATACAGTCACAGTATAAGCAGTGTTTGGGTGACACAGTCACAGTATAAGCAGTGTTTGGGTGACACAGTCACAGTATAAGCAGTGTTTGGGTGACACAGTCACAGTATAAGCAGTGTTTGGGTGACACAGTCACAGTATAAGCAGTGTTTGGGTGACACAGTCACAGTATAAGCAGTGTTTGGGTGACACAGTCACAGTATAAGCAGTGTTTGGGTGATACAGTCACAGTATAAGCAGTGTTTGGGTGATACAGTCACAGTATAAGCAGTGTTTGGGTGATACAGTCACAGTATAAGCAGTGTTTGGGTGATAGTCACAGTATAAGCAGTGTTTGGGTGATACAGTCACAGTTGATTGATATGCAAAGTACATATTTGATGTCATAAGCAGGTGACAGACACATTCAAAACACATGTTACTCTTACCGAAGCTCCAAGTAAATGCAGAAAATAACCCAATGTATACATGGTTTTTATTCTCAACGCTCAGTATCACTAGTGTCTCTTTAATACCCAATTACACGAAACAATAACACAAACCAGGGATTTTATCTGAAAAACAATGCCATGGGAACCAACAGAGCGTTCCTGCTGACTGCCTCAGAATTGCTCTCGATCATAATAAAGTCTAGACTTGTTCCTTCTGTAGGAAAGCTGTATGTACTTCAGTCTCTCCTCCAGACATTGTAATATAAAGGGAACTTTCCCATAGAATAGTGAGTTGGTAAATCCAGTACAGGACATGAGAGCTGCATTAGGCAATACTGCTATGTGTCAGCCCTGGGTTCATAGGTCAGATGATGACATCAGACTCTGGTCTGCATGGCTGGACTCTGCCACCAGCTGTCTCCGATCCAAGCTAAATACAGCTTTCTATGGTACAATGAGAAGCTGCTTCCAGTGCTAACCTTGTGATCTCTAATCGCTGGGATTACTCACTGGCTGCTAGATATGACTCATGAAAGAGATCATTGCAGGGAATTGAGAAGGGAATGTCAAACTTAAGGCCAAAGTAGCAGAGTTGGATAAAATTCACCCATTCTCTTCTCAATTCCCTGCAGTTCTCTCTTTCATGGTGTTTCCTCACTGACTGGAGATGGGGAATATTTGTGCAGTTAGTGATGCCTTTCTGTGGATAAGGCTGGTGTAATATCAGAATCTCTCACGCAAAGCCTACATAGTGACCTGCTGGGAGGGTCTGACACCGTGGACCCCAAACCACAGCTTGATAAATGTTGAGGAGCCAGCCTAGTTACGTTGAGGAGCCAGCCTAGTTACATTTAGGAGCCAGACTAGTCACATTTAGGAGCCAGCCTAGTTACATTTAGGAGCCAACCTAGTCACATTTAGGAGCCAGCCTAGTCACATTTAGGAGCCAGCCTAGTCACATTTAGGAGCCAGCCTAGTTACATTTAGGAGCCAGGCAGGTGGTATTTTCATAGAGTTCTATGGAAAGCAGTCAAAAAAGATATGAGCAATCTAGGAGGCCTGGCTCCTTGGATTTGTCACGTCCAGCCCTAGACATCTAACTGCAGCCCTCCAGATGAGATTGTTGCTGAACTACAAATCCCAGAATTTCCAGGAACAAGCCAAACCTGCAGGCTCCAGAGACCAGCCCTGTGTCTCATGTTTTCCAGACCGGGCTAACCTTGCTCCTTTTCCAGACTGCGTTAACCCTGCTCCTTTTCCAGACCGCGCTAACCCTGCTCCTTTTCCAGACCGCGCTAACCCTGCTCCTTTTCCAGACCGCGCTAACCCTGCTCCTTTTCCAGACCGCGCTAACCCTGCTCCTTTTCCAGACCGCGCTAACCCTGCTCCTTTTCCAGACCGCGCTAACCCTGCTCCTTCTCCAGACCGTGCTAATCCTGCTCCTTTTCCAGACCGCGCTAATCCTGCTCCTTTTCCAGACCGCGCTAATCCTGCTCCTTTTCCAGACCGCGCTAATCCTGCTCCTTTTCCAGACCGCGCTAATCCTGCTCCTTTTCCAGACCGCGCTAATCCTGCTCCTTTTCCAGATCGCGCTAATCCTGCTCCTTTTCCAGATCGTGCTAATCCTGCTCCTTTTCCAGATCGCGCTAACCCTGCTCCTTTTCCACACCGCGCTAACCCTGCTCCTTTTCTAGATCTGCTTTGACTGTGGAGCAAAGAATCCCAGCTGGGCGAGTATCACGTATGGCGTGTTCTTGTGTATTGATTGCTCCGGCACACATCGATCACTTGGGGTCCATCTCAGCTTTATCAGGTAAGTGCAAGCTACAAACAATCCCCAAATCTCTGTTCTATGCAGAGGAACTTTTTTTCGGAGCTTTTTGCTTTAAAGGACAACAGTCATCAAGAAATACAATTCAGTTTAACTGAAAGATTGCATCACGTGCAGGCATTTTACTGAGCCCACAATGCTTGTATAGCTCTATCAAGGGGCAGACATATTTAGATCGTGGGACTGATCTGCCTTCATTCAACCCAAGATTCTACACATGTCCTCCCTCTGATAGAGCTATACAGAGCAAAGATTCTAAACAGCATGTCCACCCCCTGATAGAGCTATACAGAGCAACGATTCTAAACAACATGTCTGCCCCCTGATAGAGCTATACAGAGCAACGATTCTAAACAACATGTCTGCCCCCTGATAGAGCTATACAGAGCAAAGATTCTAACCAACATGTCCGCCCCCTGATAGAGCTATACAGAGCAAAGATTCTAAACAACATGTCCGCCCCCTGATAGAGCTATACAGAGCAAAGATTCTAAACAACATGTCCGCCTCCTGATAGAGCTATACAGAGCAAAGATTCTAAATATGTCCACCCCCTGATAGAGCTATACAGAGCAAAGATTCTAAACAACATGTCCGCCCCCTGATAGAGCTATACAGAGCAAAGATTCTAAACAACATGTCCACCCCCTGATAGAGCTATACAGAGCAACGATTCTAAACAACATGTCTGCCCCCTGATAGAGCTATACAGAGCAAAGATTCTAAACAGCATGTCCACCCCTGATAGAGCTATACAGAGCAAAGATTCTAAACAACATGTCCGCCCCCTGATAGAGCTATACAGAGCAAAGATTCTAAACAGCATATCCACCCCCTGATAGAGCTATACAGAGCAAAGATTCTAAACAGCATGTCCACCCCCTGATAGAGCTATACAGAGCAACGATTCTAAACAGCATGTCCACCCCCTGATAGAGCTATACAGAGCAACGATTCTAAACAACATGTCCACCCCTGATAGAGCTATACAGAGTAAAGATTCTAAACAACATGTCTGCCCCTGATAGAGCTATACAGAGCAAAGATTCTAAACATGTCCGCCCCCTGATAGAGCTATACAGAGCAAAGATTCTAAACAGCATGTCCGCCTCCTGATAGAGTGATCCAGTGCAAAGATTCTAAACAACATGTCCGCCCCCTGATAGAGCTATACAGAGCAAAGATTCTAAACATGTCCGCCCCCTGATAGAGCTATACAGAGCAAAGATTCTAAACATGTCCGCCCCCTGATAGAGCTATACATAGCAAAGATTCTAAACATGTCCGCCCCCTGATAGAGCTATACATAGCAAAGATTCTAAACATGTCCGCCCCCTGATAGAGCTATACAGAGCAAAGATTCTAAACAACATGTCCACCCCTGATAGAGCTATAGAGAGCAAAGATTCTAAACAGCATGTCCGCCCCCTGATAGAGCTATACAGAGCAAAGATTCTAACCAACATGTCTGCCCCCGATAGAGCTATACAGAGCAAAGATTCTAAACAACATGTCTGCCCCCTGATAGAGCTATACAGAGCAAAGATTCTAAACAGCATGTCCGCCTCCTGATAGAGTGATCCAGTGCAAAGATTCTAAACAACATGTCCGCCCCCTGATAGAGCTATACAGAGCAAAGATTCTAAACAACATGTCCGCCCCCTGATAGAGCTATACAGAGCAAAGATTCTAAACAACATGTCCGCCCCCTGATAGAGCTATACAGAGCAAAGATTCTAAACAACATGTCCGCCCCCTGATAGAGCTATACAGAGCAAAGATTCTAAACAACATGTCTGCCCCCTGATAGAGCTATACAGAGCAAAGATTCTAAACAACATGTCCGCCCCTGATAGAGCTATACAGAGCAACGATTCTAAACAACATGTCCTCCCCCTGATAGAGCTATACAGAGCAAAGATTCTAAACAACATGTCCTCCCCCTGATAGAGCTATACAGAGCAAAGATTCTAAACATATCCGCCCCCTGATAGAGCTATACATAGCAAAGATGTACCTTATTTGTATTCCTTCATTAAATCTTTACTATTTAAAATGCCTGCACTTGATGCAAACCTTTCCATTCAATATAAGTTAGTTTTACCAACAGTTCTCCTTTTTTAATGTTTTTGACTTAGATCTTTTTTTATGACTAATATTTAAGGGACTTAAAATAAGTAATTTTTTACTCATAAGGAAATGTAACCAATTCAGAACAAGTCAGGTAAAGTTTCCCACTAAGACTAGTACTCTCATTCCTAAAGCAGTATTTAATGCTGTACATCTAACCATACCCAGCTAATAACAGGCCGGGCCTGTCCTGTTAGAGTCATTGCAGTACAGGACTTGCTTCCTGGACTCTTCCCTCGGGTCTTGGCCAGTCGCTGACAATCCTTCTAAAACTGGATGTTCCGGCTTTTTGCCTCACTTTTCAAACTTTGCCCTGGATTTTTGTATTGTTTTTTTGTAATTAGTCGTAATATTTTGCTTGCCTCATCAATTCCCACAAATAATATAGTGGAAGCCGACAGGTGACTCTCTCTGTCTGGCTAGGAATCACTGATTAGTTCATGATTTGGGAGGACTGCTGAGCTTTATATAAACTGCTGTAAGATGTGTGAAATCCGTGGCTCTCGTGACCAGTTTCTGTAAAATGTATTTAGATCCACGGAGCTGGACTCAAACTGGTCGTGGTTTCAGCTGCGGTGCATGCAGGTCGGAGGAAACTCCAACGCGGTAAGTCATTTATACGGAGTGTGACATCATCGCGGGGATTACAAAGAACTATCCTGCGGGAAAAGTCTAAAAATGGAGCAGTCGCCATGGTAACCAGTGCACATTTACTGCTGATTGCTCCACTTTTAGATCGTTTGCCCCCATAACTGTTCTTCATGAATAAACCCTAATGACTGTTCTGCTGCCTGAGATAATTGTAGCTGAAGCTCTGTATGGGGTGTGATTGTATATTATTTGGGATGAGAGTATGACCTCCGCCTTTAATACGTTTCGCTGGGGTGGTGGAGATTGAAACACACTGGGGAATCTGGTTACAGATGGTAAGATAGGACCCTCTCTGTATATTGTATAGTGCGTCTGTGTTATTTTATAAAAGGACAGAGCTAGTTTCCAAAAGGGTCTGCAGTCCCTGAAAGGAGAGAGGCGTGGAAGGAAATCCACGTTCCAGTTAAGTTGCCAGGACAGTGGAGAATCATTTCTGAGTATGTTTTAGACATTAAACCAGGAGTCCCAGTCTCTCACTTGGAAACCAAGTTCCTGAAATGAAAATGGATTATAAAATAACACCACCGCACTATAAAACAAAATGAAACTCTAAAATCACTCTAACATAATAAAACCTGTGCTCTATATAGGTAGATTTAAGTTAAGTGTATCATAAGTTTATTTATTTGCTTGGTCTGAACATCTGTCCTTTTTTTTTTTTTTTTTTTTTTTACCCAAATTCCACATTTGAATTTTGTTTCCCAGTCGTCCCCTGGACTATTCTCCTTGCTGAGGTTTGTTTATGTGCTTGTCTGGCTTGCATTGTGGTGGAAGCATGTTCCTGAATTATAAAAGTTCTCCCTCCATATCCCCTACTGACACCATGGACAAGCGCAGAACTCGTAAAGCGTTTGTTAAAAGAAAACAACGTTATTTAAATAAAAAAAAAACGTTTCTACCTTAAGGAAGCCAGGCTTAAAATGATCACTAAACTTGGCTGGCGCATGGTGACACTGTCCGCACAGCCAATCACAGAGGGGGCCTGATTGGGGTCTGTGAGGTCCGGTGCATAATTTTTTTATTTTTTTTTGCTAATTTACTTATTTTACATGTTTTCCCAAACCTAGTTAAAGAGACTCTGTCACCTAAACATTACCAATCTGGGTCAGATCTCAAACTCTCTGATTCGCACTGACTGCGCTCCCCCCGTGTGGCCCTGGAGAGTTGGAGATCTGACATGAAGGTAACATAACTACAGAGTTTATATTGTGTGGCTTCCCATATGTAGCCTGGTTTAATGCATTGTTTAAACCGTTCCTGTTTTGTGCCGGACAGTACACCTTTAAGGATAGATGTTCACCAATGTGAATTGCATGTGCACGGATTTGTGGGAGTTGTGATCCTGCCGTGTTGTTCTTGCATGGATTGGCATGTCCTGTGACTGGTATAATCTGGGAACTGTACGTCTTCCACAAGGATGGAGCAGAGTTTGCCGATCGTGGATTTAATTCAGGGGAGATAATGTATATTACAGAGAGCAGCATCCTATATCCACCTCCCAAATCATACCTGTGATCTGGAAACTGGGAAATCTTGCATCGTGTAGACATTTTAAATAGGAGTGTTTATAGTTATACAGAGAAAGGATGCTTTATTTCTATTCTTTTATTAAATCATTTTTATTTAACTTGCCTACACCGGGCAGAACATTTCTTTTACCTTTTATGTGAAACGAGCCTCTGTCAATATGTTTTATTTCTGCCACAGAACATCTTCTTTCGCCAACACGGCTGTACAACAAACGACACCAATGCAAAATACAACAGCCGCGCGTCTCAGCTGTACAGGGAGAAGATTAAATCGCAAGCTTCGCTGGCAACGAGGAAGCACGGAACGGATGTGAGTTGGACCCGTTATGCAGAAGGGGAGATCGGGGTGAAAAGAAATAGCGGGGGTTATATACATATAGACAGTAAGCTGGGGAAAGGTAATATGATAAACAGAGGCGGTCTGAAGGAACATTTCCTGCTATTTTATTATTATTTATTCACTAAAAAGAATAAGCAAGGGAACTGAAACAACAGCTATTACTGCCGTAAGCATGTGTGGGATAGGTATAAGGCTATCCTAGATATAAGATGAGGCCAGGGACTAATGAAAGTATTACATTACTGGGAGGGTAGTGGATGCATGGAATAGTCTTCCAGTAGAAGTGGTAGAGGTTAATACAGTGAAGGAGTTTAAGCATGCATGGGATAGGTATAAGGCTATCCTAGATATAAGATAAGGCCAGGGACTAATGAAAGTATTACATTACTGAGAGGGTAGTGGATGCATGGAATAGTCTTCCAGTAGAAGTGGTAGAGGTTAATACAGTGAAGGAGTTTAAGCATGCATGGGATAGGTATAAGGCTATCCTAGTTATAATATAAGGCCAGGGACTAATGAAAGTATTACATTACTGAGAGGGTAATGGATGCATGGACTAGTCTTCCAGTAGAAGTGGTAGAGGTTAATACAGTGAAGCAGTTTAAGCATGCATAGGATAGGTATAAGGCTATCCTAGATATAAGATAAGGCCAGGGACTAATGAAAGTATTACATTACTGAGAGGGTAGTGGATGTATGGAATAGTCTTCCAGTAGAAGTGGTAGAGGTTAATACAGTGAAGGAGTTTAAGCATGCATGGGATAGGTATAAGGCTATCCTAGATATAATATAAGGCCAGGGACTAATGAAAGTATTACATTACTGAGAGGGTAGTGGATGCATGGAATAGTCTTCCAGTAGAAGTGGTAGAGGTTAATACAGTGAAGGAGTTTAAGCATGCATGGGCTAGGTATAAGGCTATCCTAGATATAAGATAAGGTCAGGGACTAATGAAAGTATTACTTTACTGAGAGGGTAGTGGATGTATGGAATAGTCTTCCAGTAGGAGTGGTAGAGGTTAATACAGTGAAGGAGTTTAAGCATGCATGGGATAGGTATAAGGCTATCCTAGATATAAGATAAGGTCAGGGACTTATGAACGTATTACATTACTGAGAGGGTAGTGGATGTATGGAATAGTCTTCCAGTAGAAGTGGTAGAGGTTAATACAGTGAAGGATTTTAAGCATGCGTGGGATAGGTATAAGGCTATCCTAGATATAAGATAAGGCCAGGGACTAATGAAAGTATTACATTACTGAGAGGGTAGTGGATGCATGGAATAGTCTTCCAGTAGAAGTGGTAGAGGTTAATACAGTGAAGGAGTTTAAGCATGCATGTGATAGGTATAAGGCTATCCTAGATATAAGATAAGGTCAGGGACTAATGAAAGTATTACATTACTGAGAGGATAGTGGATGTATGGAATAGTCTTCCAGTCGAAGTGGTAGAGGTTAATACAGTGAAGGAGTTTAAGCATGCATGGGATAGGTATAAGGCTATCCTAGATATAAGATAAGGCCGGGGACTAATGAAAGTATTACTTTACTGAGAGGGTAGTGGATGTATGGAATAGTCTTCCAGTAGTAGTGGTAGAGGTTAATACAGTGAAGGAGTTTAAGCATGTGTGGGATAGGTATAAGGCTATTTTAGATATAAGATAAGGCCAGGGACTAATGAAAGTATTACATTACTGAGAGGGTAGTGGATGCATGGAATAGTCTTCCAGTAGAAGTGGTAGAGGTTAATACAGTGAAGGAGTTTAAGCATGCATGGGATGGGTATAAGGCTATCCTAGATATAAGATAAGGCCAGGGACTAATGAAAGTATTACATTACTGAGAGGGTAGTGGATGCATGGAATAGTCTTCCAGTAGAAGTGGTAGAGGTTAATACAGTGAAGGAGTTTAAGCATGCATGGGATAGTTATAAGGCTATCCTAGATATAAGATAGGGCCAGGGACTAATGAAAGTATTACTTTACTGAGAGGGTAGTGGATGCATGGAATAGTCTTCCAGTAGAAGTGGTAGAGGTTAATACAGTGAAGGAGTTTAAGCATGCATGGGATAGGTATAAGGCTATCCTAGATATAAGATAAGGCCAGAGACTAATGAAAGTATTACTTTACTGAGAGGGTAGTGGATGTATGGAATAGTCTTCCAGTAGAAGTGGTAGAGGTTAATACAGTGAAGGAGTTTAAGCATGCATGGGATAGGTATAAGGCTATCCTAGATATAAGATAAGGCTAGGGACTAATGAAAGTATTACATTACTGAGAGGGTAGTGGATACATGGAATAGTCTTCCAGTAGAAGTGGTAGAGGTTAATACAGTGAAGGAGTTTAAGCATGCATGGGATAGGTATAAGGCTATCCTAGATATAAGATAAGGCCAGGGACTAATGCAAGTATTACTTTACTGAGAGGGTAGTGGATGTATGGAATAGTCTTCCAGTAGAAGTGGTAGAGGTTAATACAGTGATGGAGTTTAAGCATGCATGGGATAGGTATAAGGCTATCCTAGATATAAGATAAGGTCAGGGACTAATGAAAGTATTACATTACTGAGAGGGTAGTGGATGCATGGAATAGTCTTCCAGTAGAAGTGGTAGAGGTTAATACAGTGAAGGAGTTTAAGCATGCATGGGATAGGTATAAGGCTATCCTAGATATAAGGTAAGGCCAGGGACTAATGACAGTATTACATTACTGAGAGGGTAGTGGATGCATGGAATAGTCTTCCAGTAGAAGTGGTAGAGGTTAATACAGTGAAGGAGTTTAAGCATGCATGGGATAGGTATAAGGCTATCCTAGATATAAGATAAGGCTAGGGACTAATGAAAGTATTACATTACTGAGAGGGTAGTGGATACATGGAATAGTCTTCCAGTAGAAGTGGTAGAGGTTAATACAGTGAAGGAGTTTAAGCATGCATGGGATAGGTATAAGGCTATCCTAGATATAAGATAAGGCTAGGGACTAATGAAAGTATTACATTACTGAGAGGGTAGTGGATACATGGAATAGTCTTCCAGTAGAAGTGGTAGAGGTTAATACAGTGAAGGAGTTTAAGCATGCATGGGATAGGTATAAGGCTATCCTAGATATAAGATAAGGCCAGGGACTAATGCAAGTATTACTTTACTGAGAGGGTAGTGGATGTATGGAATAGTCTTCCAGTAGAAGTGGTAGAGGTTAATACAGTGATGGAGTTTAAGCATGCATGGGATAGGTATAAGGCTATCCTAGATATAAGATAAGGTCAGGGACTAATGAAAGTATTACATTACTGAGAGGGTAGTGGATGCATGGAATAGTCTTCCAGTAGAAGTGGTAGAGGTTAATACAGTGAAGGAGTTTAAGCATGCATGGGATACGTATAAGGCTATCCTAGATATAAGGTAAGGCCAGGGACTAATGACAGTATTACATTACTGAGAGGGTAGTGGATGCATGGAATAGTCTTCCAGTAGAAGTGGTAGAGGTTAATACAGTGAAGGAGTTTAAGCATGCATGGGATAGGTATAAGGCTATCCTAGATATAAGATAAGGCTAGGGACTAATGAAAGTATTACATTACTGAGAGGGTAGTGGATACATGGAATAGTCTTCCAGTAGAAGTGGTAGAGGTTAATACAGTGAAGGAGTTTAAGCATGCATGGGATAGGTATAAGGCTATCCTAGATATAAGATAAGGCCAGGGACTAATGCAAGTATTACTTTACTGAGAGGGTAGTGGATGTATGGAATAGTCTTCCAGTAGAAGTGGTAGAGGTTAATACAGTGATGGAGTTTAAGCATGCATGGGATAGGTATAAGGCTATCCTAGATATAAGATAAGGTCAGGGACTAATGAAAGTATTACATTACTGAGAGGGTAGTGGATGCATGGAATAGTCTTCCAGTAGAAGTGGTAGAGGTTAATACAGTGAAGGAGTTTAAGCATGCATGGGATAGGTATAAGGCTATCCTAGATATAAGGTAAGGCCAGGGACTAATGACAGTATTACATTACTGAGAGGGTAGTGGATGCATAGAATAGTCTTCCAGTAGAAGTGGTAGAGGTTAATACAGTGATGGAGTTTAAGCATGCATGGGATAGGTATAAGGCTATCCTAGATATAAGATAAGGCCAGGGACTAATGCAAGTATTACTTTACTGAGAGGGTAGTGGATGTATGGAATAGTCTTCCAGTAGAAGTGGTAGAGGTTAATACAGTGATGGAGTTTAAGCATGCATGGGATAGGTATAAGGCTATCCTAGATATAAGATAAGGTCAGGGACTAATGAAAGTATTACATTACTGAGAGGGTAGTGGATGCATGGAATAGTCTTCCAGTAGAAGTGGTAGAGGTTAATACAGTGAAGGAGTTTAAGCATGCATGGGATAGGTATAAGGCTATCCTAGATATAAGGTAAGGCCAGGGACTAATGACAGTATTACATTACTGAGAGGGTAGTGGATGCATAGAATAGTCTTCCAGTAGAAGTGGTAGAGGTTAATACAGTGATGGAGTTTAAGCATGCATGGGATAGGTATAAGGCTATCCTAGATATAAGATAAGGCCAGGGACTAATGAAAGGATTACTTTACTGAGAGGGTAGTGGATGCATGGAATAGTCTTCCAGTAGAAGTGGTAGAGGTTAATACAGTGAAGGAGTTTAAGCATGCATGGGATAGGTATAAGGCTATCCTAGATGTAAGATAAGGTCAGGGACTAATGATAGTATTACTTTACTGAGAGGGTAGTGGATGCATGGAATAGCCTTCCAGTAGAAGTGGTAGAGGTTAATACAGTGAAGGAGTTTAAGCATGCATGGGATAGGTATAAGGCTATCCTAGATATAAGATAAGGTCAGGGACTAATGAAAGTATTACATTACTGAGAGGGTAGTGGATGCATGGAATAGTCTTCCAGTAGAAGTGGTAGAGGTTAATACAGTGAAGGTGTTTAAGCATGCATGGGATAGGTATTAGGCTATCCTAGATATAAGATAAGGTCAGGGACTAATGAAAGTATTACATTACTGAGAGGGTAATGGATGCATGGAATAGTCTTCCAGTATAAGTGGTAGAGGTTAATACAGTGAAGGAGTTTAAGCATGCATGGGATGGGTATAAGGCTATCCTAGATATAAGATAAGGCCAGGGACTAATGCAAGTATTACTTTACTGAGAGGGTAGTGGATGTATGGAATAGTCTTCCAGTAGAAGTGGTAGAGGTTAATACAGTGATGGAGTTTAAGCATGCATGGGATAGGTATAAGGCTATCCTAGATATAAGATAAGGTCAGGGACTAATGAAAGTATTACATTACTGAGAGGGTAGTGGATGCATGGAATAGTCTTCCAGTAGAAGTGGTAGAGGTTAATACAGTGAAGGAGTTTAAGCATGCATGGGATAGGTATAAGGCTATCCTAGATATAAGGTAAGGCCAGGGACTAATGACAGTATTACATTACTGAGAGGGTAGTGGATGCATGGAATAGTCTTCCAGTAGAAGTGGTAGAGGTTAATGCAGTGAAGGAGTTTAAGCATGCATGGGATAGGTATAAGGCTATCCTAGATATAAGATAAGGCTAGGGACTAATGAAAGTATTACATTACTGAGAGGGTAGTGGATACATGGAATAGTCTTCCAGTAGAAGTGGTAGAGGTTAATACAGTGAAGGAGTTTAAGCATGCATGGGATAGGTATAAGGCTATCCTAGATATAAGATAAGGCCAGGGACTAATGCAAGTATTACTTTACTGAGAGGGTAGTGGATGTATGGAATAGTCTTCCAGTAGAAGTGGTAGAGGTTAATACAGTGATGGAGTTTAAGCATGCATGGGATAGGTATAAGGCTATCCTAGATATAAGATAAGGTCAGGGACTAATGAAAGTATTACATTACTGAGAGGGTAGTGGATGCATGGAATAGTCTTCCAGTAGAAGTGGTAGAGGTTAATACAGTGAAGGAGTTTAAGCATGCATGGGATAGGTATAAGGCTATCCTAGATATAAGGTAAGGCCAGGGACTAATGACAGTATTACATTACTGAGAGGGTAGTGGATGCATAGAATAGTCTTCCAGTAGAAGTGGTAGAGGTTAATACAGTGATGGAGTTTAAGCATGCATGGGATAGGTATAAGGCTATCCTAGATATAAGATAAGGCCAGGGACTAATGAAAGGATTACTTTACTGAGAGGGTAGTGGATGCATGGAATAGTCTTCCAGTAGAAGTGGTAGAGGTTAATACAGTGAGGAGTTTAAGCATGCATGGGATAGGTATAAGGCTATCCTAGATATAAGATAAGACCAGGGACTAATGAAAGTATTACATTACTGAGAGGGTAGTGGATGTATGGAATAGTCTTCCAGTAGAAGTGGTAGAGGTTAATACAGTGAAGGAGTTTAAGCATGTGTGGGATAGGTATAAGGCTATTTTAGATATAAGATAAGGCCAGGGACTAATGAAAGTATTACATTACTGAGAGGGTAGTGGATGCATGGAATAGTCTTCCAGTAGAAGTGGTAGAGGTTAATACAGTGAAGGAGTTTAAGCATGCATGGGATGGGTATAAGGCTATCCTAGATATAAGATAAGGCCAGGGACTAATGAAAGTATTACATTACTGAGAGGGTAGTGGATGCATGGAATAGTCTTCCAGTAGAAGTGGTAGAGGTTAATACAGTGAAGGAGTTTAAGCATGCATGGGATAGTTATAAGGCTATCCTAGATATAAGATAGGGCCAGGGACTAATGAAAGTATTACTTTACTGAGAGGGTAGTGGATGCATGGAATAGTCTTCCAGTAGAAGTGGTAGAGGTTAATACAGTGAAGGAGTTTAAGCATGCATGGGATAGGTATAAGGCTATCCTAGATATAAGATAAGGCCAGAGACTAATGAAAGTATTACTTTACTGAGAGGGTAGTGGATGTATGGAATAGTCTTCCAGTAGAAGTGGTAGAGGTTAATACAGTGAAGGAGTTTAAGCATGCATGGGATAGGTATAAGGCTATCCTAGATATAAGATAAGGCTAGGGACTAATGAAAGTATTACATTACTGAGAGGGTAGTGGATACATGGAATAGTCTTCCAGTAGAAGTGGTAGAGGTTAATACAGTGAAGGAGTTTAAGCATGCATGGGATAGGTATAAGGCTATCCTAGATATAAGATAAGGCCAGGGACTAATGCAAGTATTACTTTACTGAGAGGGTAGTGGATGTATGGAATAGTCTTCCAGTAGAAGTGGTAGAGGTTAATACAGTGATGGAGTTTAAGCATGCATGGGATAGGTATAAGGCTATCCTAGATATAAGATAAGGTCAGGGACTAATGAAAGTATTACATTACTGAGAGGGTAGTGGATGCATGGAATAGTCTTCCAGTAGAAGTGGTAGAGGTTAATACAGTGAAGGAGTTTAAGCATGCATGGGATAGGTATAAGGCTATCCTAGATATAAGGTAAGGCCAGGGACTAATGACAGTATTACATTACTGAGAGGGTAGTGGATGCATGGAATAGTCTTCCAGTAGAAGTGGTAGAGGTTAATACAGTGAAGGAGTTTAAGCATGCATGGGATAGGTATAAGGCTATCCTAGATATAAGATAAGGCTAGGGACTAATGAAAGTATTACATTACTGAGAGGGTAGTGGATACATGGAATAGTCTTCCAGTAGAAGTGGTAGAGGTTAATACAGTGAAGGAGTTTAAGCATGCATGGGATAGGTATAAGGCTATCCTAGATATAAGATAAGGCTAGGGACTAATGAAAGTATTACATTACTGAGAGGGTAGTGGATACATGGAATAGTCTTCCAGTAGAAGTGGTAGAGGTTAATACAGTGAAGGAGTTTAAGCATGCATGGGATAGGTATAAGGCTATCCTAGATATAAGATAAGGCCAGGGACTAATGCAAGTATTACTTTACTGAGAGGGTAGTGGATGTATGGAATAGTCTTCCAGTAGAAGTGGTAGAGGTTAATACAGTGATGGAGTTTAAGCATGCATGGGATAGGTATAAGGCTATCCTAGATATAAGATAAGGTCAGGGACTAATGAAAGTATTACATTACTGAGAGGGTAGTGGATGCATGGAATAGTCTTCCAGTAGAAGTGGTAGAGGTTAATACAGTGAAGGAGTTTAAGCATGCATGGGATACGTATAAGGCTATCCTAGATATAAGGTAAGGCCAGGGACTAATGACAGTATTACATTACTGAGAGGGTAGTGGATGCATGGAATAGTCTTCCAGTAGAAGTGGTAGAGGTTAATACAGTGAAGGAGTTTAAGCATGCATGGGATAGGTATAAGGCTATCCTAGATATAAGATAAGGCTAGGGACTAATGAAAGTATTACATTACTGAGAGGGTAGTGGATACATGGAATAGTCTTCCAGTAGAAGTGGTAGAGGTTAATACAGTGAAGGAGTTTAAGCATGCATGGGATAGGTATAAGGCTATCCTAGATATAAGATAAGGCCAGGGACTAATGCAAGTATTACTTTACTGAGAGGGTAGTGGATGTATGGAATAGTCTTCCAGTAGAAGTGGTAGAGGTTAATACAGTGATGGAGTTTAAGCATGCATGGGATAGGTATAAGGCTATCCTAGATATAAGATAAGGTCAGGGACTAATGAAAGTATTACATTACTGAGAGGGTAGTGGATGCATGGAATAGTCTTCCAGTAGAAGTGGTAGAGGTTAATACAGTGAAGGAGTTTAAGCATGCATGGGATAGGTATAAGGCTATCCTAGATATAAGGTAAGGCCAGGGACTAATGACAGTATTACATTACTGAGAGGGTAGTGGATGCATAGAATAGTCTTCCAGTAGAAGTGGTAGAGGTTAATACAGTGATGGAGTTTAAGCATGCATGGGATAGGTATAAGGCTATCCTAGATATAAGATAAGGCCAGGGACTAATGCAAGTATTACTTTACTGAGAGGGTAGTGGATGTATGGAATAGTCTTCCAGTAGAAGTGGTAGAGGTTAATACAGTGATGGAGTTTAAGCATGCATGGGATAGGTATAAGGCTATCCTAGATATAAGATAAGGTCAGGGACTAATGAAAGTATTACATTACTGAGAGGGTAGTGGATGCATGGAATAGTCTTCCAGTAGAAGTGGTAGAGGTTAATACAGTGAAGGAGTTTAAGCATGCATGGGATAGGTATAAGGCTATCCTAGATATAAGGTAAGGCCAGGGACTAATGACAGTATTACATTACTGAGAGGGTAGTGGATGCATAGAATAGTCTTCCAGTAGAAGTGGTAGAGGTTAATACAGTGATGGAGTTTAAGCATGCATGGGATAGGTATAAGGCTATCCTAGATATAAGATAAGGCCAGGGACTAATGAAAGGATTACTTTACTGAGAGGGTAGTGGATGCATGGAATAGTCTTCCAGTAGAAGTGGTAGAGGTTAATACAGTGAAGGAGTTTAAGCATGCATGGGATAGGTATAAGGCTATCCTAGATGTAAGATAAGGTCAGGGACTAATGATAGTATTACTTTACTGAGAGGGTAGTGGATGCATGGAATAGCCTTCCAGTAGAAGTGGTAGAGGTTAATACAGTGAAGGAGTTTAAGCATGCATGGGATAGGTATAAGGCTATCCTAGATATAAGATAAGGTCAGGGACTAATGAAAGTATTACATTACTGAGAGGGTAGTGGATGCATGGAATAGTCTTCCAGTAGAAGTGGTAGAGGTTAATACAGTGAAGGTGTTTAAGCATGCATGGGATAGGTATTAGGCTATCCTAGATATAAGATAAGGTCAGGGACTAATGAAAGTATTACATTACTGAGAGGGTAATGGATGCATGGAATAGTCTTCCAGTATAAGTGGTAGAGGTTAATACAGTGAAGGAGTTTAAGCATGCATGGGATGGGTATAAGGCTATCCTAGATATAAGATAAGGCCAGGGACTAATGCAAGTATTACTTTACTGAGAGGGTAGTGGATGTATGGAATAGTCTTCCAGTAGAAGTGGTAGAGGTTAATACAGTGATGGAGTTTAAGCATGCATGGGATAGGTATAAGGCTATCCTAGATATAAGATAAGGTCAGGGACTAATGAAAGTATTACATTACTGAGAGGGTAGTGGATGCATGGAATAGTCTTCCAGTAGAAGTGGTAGAGGTTAATACAGTGAAGGAGTTTAAGCATGCATGGGATAGGTATAAGGCTATCCTAGATATAAGGTAAGGCCAGGGACTAATGACAGTATTACATTACTGAGAGGGTAGTGGATGCATGGAATAGTCTTCCAGTAGAAGTGGTAGAGGTTAATGCAGTGAAGGAGTTTAAGCATGCATGGGATAGGTATAAGGCTATCCTAGATATAAGATAAGGCTAGGGACTAATGAAAGTATTACATTACTGAGAGGGTAGTGGATACATGGAATAGTCTTCCAGTAGAAGTGGTAGAGGTTAATACAGTGAAGGAGTTTAAGCATGCATGGGATAGGTATAAGGCTATCCTAGATATAAGATAAGGCCAGGGACTAATGCAAGTATTACTTTACTGAGAGGGTAGTGGATGTATGGAATAGTCTTCCAGTAGAAGTGGTAGAGGTTAATACAGTGATGGAGTTTAAGCATGCATGGGATAGGTATAAGGCTATCCTAGATATAAGATAAGGTCAGGGACTAATGAAAGTATTACATTACTGAGAGGGTAGTGGATGCATGGAATAGTCTTCCAGTAGAAGTGGTAGAGGTTAATACAGTGAAGGAGTTTAAGCATGCATGGGATAGGTATAAGGCTATCCTAGATATAAGGTAAGGCCAGGGACTAATGACAGTATTACATTACTGAGAGGGTAGTGGATGCATAGAATAGTCTTCCAGTAGAAGTGGTAGAGGTTAATACAGTGATGGAGTTTAAGCATGCATGGGATAGGTATAAGGCTATCCTAGATATAAGATAAGGCCAGGGACTAATGAAAGGATTACTTTACTGAGAGGGTAGTGGATGCATGGAATAGTCTTCCAGTAGAAGTGGTAGAGGTTAATACAGTGAGGAGTTTAAGCATGCATGGGATAGGTATAAGGCTATCCTAGATATAAGATAAGACCAGGGACTAATGAAAGTATTACATTACTGAGAGGGTAGTGGATGTATGGAATAGTCTTCCAGTAGAAGTGGTAGAGGTTAATACAGTGAAGGAGTTTAAGCATGCATGGGATAGGTATAAGGCTATCCTAGATATAAGATAAGGTCAGGGACTAATGAAAGTATTACATTACTGAGAGGGTAGTGGATGCATGGAATAGTCTTCCAGTAGAAGTGGTAGAGGTTAATACAGTGAAGGTGTTTAAGCATGCATGGGATAGGTATAAGGCTATCCTAGATATAAGATAAGGTCAGGGACTAATGAAAGTATTACATTACTGAGAGGGTAGTGGATGCATGGAATAGTCTTCCAGTAGAAGTGGTAGAGGTTAATACAGTGAAGGAGTTTAAGCATGCATGGGATAGGTATAAGGCTATCCTAGATATAAGATAAGGCTAGGGACTAATGAAAGTATTACATTACTGAGAGGGTAGTGGATACATGGAATAGTCTTCCAGTAGAAGTGGTAGAGGTTAATACAGTGAAGGAGTTTAAGCATGCATGGGATAGGTATAAGGCTATCCTAGATATAAGATAAGGCCAGGGACTAATGCAAGTATTACTTTACTGAGAGGGTAATGGATGCATGGAATAGTCTTCCAGTATAAGTGGTAGAGGTTAATACAGTGAAGGAGTTTAAGCATGCATGGGATGGGTATAAGGCTATCCTAGATATAAGATAAGGCCAGGGACTAATGAAAGTATTACATTACTGAGAGGGTAGTGGATGTATGGAATAGTCTTCCAGTAGAGGTGGTAGAGGTAATACAGTGAAGGAGTTTAAGCATGCATGTGATAGGTATAAGGCTATCCTAGATATAAGATAAGGCCAGGGACTAATGAAAGTATTACATTACTGAGAGGGTAGTGGATGCATGGAATAGTCTTCCAGTAGAAGTGGTAGAGGTTAATACAGTGAAGGAGTTTAAGCATGCATGGGATAGGTATAAGGCTATCCTAGATATAAGATAAGGCCAGGGACTAATGAAAGTATTACTTTACTGAGAGGGTAGTGGATGCATGGAATAGTCTTCCAGTAGAAGTGGTAGAGGTTAATACAGTGAAGGAGTTTAAGCATGCATGGGATAGGTATAAGGCTATCCTAGATATAAGATAAGGCCAGAGACTAATGAAAGTATTACTTTACTGAGAGGGTAGTGGATGTATGGAATAGTCTTCCAGTAGAAGTGGTAGAGGTTAATACAGTGAAGGAGTTTAAGCATGCATGGGATAGGTATAAGGCTATCCTAGATATAAGATAAGGCTAGGGACTAATGAAAGTATTACATTACTGAGAGGGTAGTGGATACATGGAATAGTCTTCCAGTAGAAGTGGTAGAGGTTAATACAGTGAAGGAGTTTAAGCATGCATGGAATAGGTATAAGGCTATCCTAGATATAAGATAAGGCCAGGGACTAATGCAAGTATTACTTTACTGAGAGGGTAGTGGATGTATGGAATAGTCTTCCAGTAGAAGTGGTAGAGGTTAATACAGTGATGGAGTTTAAGCATGCATGGGATAGGTATAAGGCTATCCTAGATATAAGATAAGGTCAGGGACTAATGAAAGTATTACATTACTGAGAGGGTAGTGGATGCATGGAATAGTCTTCCAGTAGAAGTGGTAGAGGTTAATACAGTGAAGGAGTTTAAGCATGCATGGGATAGGTATAAGGCTATCCTAGATATAAGGTAAGGCCAGGGACTAATGACAGTATTACATTACTGAGAGGGTAGTGGATGCATAGAATAGTCTTCCAGTAGAAGTGGTAGAGGTTAATACAGTGATGGAGTTTAAGCATGCATGGGATAGGTATAAGGCTATCCTAGATATAAGATAAGGCCAGGGACTAATGAAAGGATTACTTTACTGAGAGGGTAGTGGATGCATGGAATAGTCTTCCAGTAGAAGTGGTAGAGGTTAATACAGTGAGGAGTTTAAGCATGCATGGGATAGGTATAAGGCTATCCTAGATATAAGATAAGACCAGGGACTAATGAAAGTATTACATTACTGAGAGGGTAGTGGATGTATGGAATAGTCTTCCAGTAGAAGTTATAGAGGTTAATACAGTGAAGGAGTTTAAGCATGCATGGGATAGGTATAAGGCTATCCTAGATATAAGATAAGGTCAGGGACTAATGAAAGTATTACATTACTGAGAGGGTAGTGGATGCATGGAATAGTCTTCCAGTAGAAGTGGTAGAGGTTAATACAGTGAAGGTGTTTAAGCATGCATGGGATAGGTATAAGGCTATCCTAGATATAAGATAAGGCCAGGGACTAATGAAAGGATTACTTTACTGAGAGGGTAATGGATGCATGGAATAGTCTTCCAGTATAAGTGGTAGAGGTTAATACAGTGAAGGAGTTTAAGCATGCATGGGATGGGTATAAGGCTATCCTAGATATAAGATAAGGCCCGGGACTAATGAAAGTATTACATTACTGAGAGGGTAGTGGATGTATGGAATAGTCTTCCAGTAGAAGTGGTAGAGTTTAATACAGTGAAGGAGTTTAAGCATGCATGGGATAGGTATAAGGCTATCCTAGATATAAGATAAGGCCAGGGACTAATGAAAGTATTACATTACTGAGAGGGTAGTGGATGTATGGAATAGTCTTCCAGTAGAAGTGGTAGAGGTTAATACAGTGAAGGAGTTTAAGCATGCATGGGATAGGTATAAGGCTATCCTAGATATAAGATAAGGCCAGGGACTAATGAAAGTATTACATTACTGAGAGGGTAGTGGATGCATGGAATAGTCTTCCAGTAGAAGTGGTAGAGGTTAATACAGTGAAGGAGTTTAAGCATGCGTGGGATAGGTATAAGGCTATCCTAGATATAAGGTAAGGTCAGGGACTAATGAAAGTATTACTTTACTGAGAGGGTAGTGGATGCATGGAATAGTCTTCCAGTAGAAGTGGTAGAGGTTAATACAGTGAAGGAGTTTAAGCATGCGTGGGATAGGTATAAGGCTATCCTAGATATAAGGTAAGGTCAGGGACTAATGAAAGTATTACTTTACTGAGAGGGTAGTGGATGCATGGAATAGTCTTCCAGTAGAAGTGGTAGAGGTTAATACAGTGAAGGAGTTTAAGCATGCGTGGGATAGGTATAAGGCTATCCTAGATATAAGGTCAGGGACTAATAAAGTATTACATTACTGAGAGGGTAGTGGACGCATGGAATAGTCTTCCAGTAGAGGTGGTAGAGGTAATACAGTGAAGGAGTTTAAGCATGCGTGGGATAGGTATAAGGCTATCCTAGATATAAGATAAGGCCAGGGACTAATGAAAGTATTATATTACTGAGAGGGTAGTGGATGTATGGAATAGTCTTCCAGTAGAAGTGGTAGAGGTTAATACAGTGAAGGAGTTGAAGCATGCATGGGATAGGTATAAGGCTATCCTAGATATAAGATAAGGCCAGGGACTAATGAAAGTATTACATTACTGAGAGGGTAGTGTATGTATAGAATAGTCTTCCAGTAGAAGTGGTAGAGGTTAATACAGTGAAGGAGTTTAAGCATGCGTGGGATAGGTATAAGGCTATCCTAGATATAAGATAAGGCCAGGGACTAATGAAAGTATTACATTACTGAGAGGGTCGTGGATGTATGGAATAGTCTTCCAGTAGAAGTGGTAGAGGTTAATACAGTGAAGGAGTTTAAGCATGCATGGGATAGGTATAAGGCTATCCTAGATATAAGATAAGGCCAGGGACTAATGAAAGTATTACATTACTGAGAGGATAGTGGATGTATGGAATAGTCTTCCAGTAGAAGTGGTAGAGGTTAATACAGTGAAGGAGTTTAAGCATGCATGGGATAGGTATAAGGCTATCCTAGATATAAGATAAGGCCAGGGACTAATGAAAGTATTACTTTACTGAGAGGGTAGTGGATGTATGGAATAGCCTTCCAGCAGAAGTGGTAGAGGTTAATACAGTGAAGGAGTTTAAGCATGCGTGGGATAGGTATAAGGCTATCCTAGATATAAGATAAGGCCAGGGACTAATGAAAGTATTACATTACTGAGAGGGTAGTGAATGCATGGAATAGTCTTCCAGTAGAAGTGGTAGAGGTTAATACAGTGAAGGAGTTTAAGCATGCATGGGATAGGTATAAGGCTATCCTAGATATAAGGTAAGGTCAGGGAGTAATGAAAGAATTCAGATGTCCCCGGTATTATTCCACACATGAGATACTGACACGCTGTCATCTTCTCTAGCTTTGGATTGATGGCTGCGCTGTGCCCCCGCTGTCTCCGCAGCCGAAAGAAGAGGATTTCTTTGCAGCACATGTAGATGTAGGTAACTCCTCACTGCTTATACTGTGCATGTAGAGAATAGAAAATGATCTATACATTGGGGGTTCTGTATAATGGTCAATTCTGGGTTAGTAAAAGTGGTTCAGTCCACAAACCAATGGAATGTTCCTGCTGATGACATCACTTTTGGAACGTTACCCCAGAGATGACATATACAGAGCGCCCAATGTCATTTGATTTGTTTCCCTGTTCTTGTCTATGGGAGTGCTGAGTATTATTGTGTGTATTGGTCCAGTCTTTATTCTCTATCCCGGCCGTGGTTCGTTCAGTGTCAGATCACTCCTACCTCTGTATTAGTTTCACACACGTTATTTTTTTTCCTCTTTATTACAAGCTTTTTGTGTGTGGATTTTGGTAGATTTGTAAAGTTTTTGTTTCTTGTAGCAAGCCGCAGACTGGGCGGCCCCCCAGACACCCGCTGTCTCTCTAATAGGGCGTGATGAAGAAACCGTCCCTGAAACCAATGAAGGTAACTGCGTCTACCACCCCTTCCATGTGTATCTTGTACAGTGGGGTTTATCCCTTTAAGGACAAGTTTTTTTTTTTTTGTTGTTGTTTTTTTAACTGTATTTTTTTTACTCTTACAAACTACTGGGGGTTTTGTTTCTTTTTGATGCCGGATGTCACGTAATCATGCAGAATCTGGCCACGCCCCTTGTCACGGGTCCTTAGAGGGGCTGGATCCCCTAAACATTACTGTAGAGCATAAACAAATGATTGAAAAGGATCTATTCATTGTGTTAGCAATATTACATGCAAATGTCTTATTTAGGAGATTGTGGCTTCATATGCAAATTACACATGACATCATTATGACATCACAGGTGATGTCATAAGCATGAGATACCACAGACTCATTATAACAAATGCATAAAATAACAGAACGATAGATCATTTCTCATTCCTTTTGTTTTAAAATGGCAGCATCCTAAAAATGGGTTGAGGTTTGTTATTTGATATAAACATCCTGCATGGTATCAGGGGAGGGCTGGCAGCCTTAGGCCTGGGGGGCAAATCCAGTCAAGTGGCCCATTGCATCATCGAATCGCCTCCCCATCCACGGCCATCTTTTCCTTGTTTTATAACGAATATTGCCAGGATTTTCCCCCACAATATGCCAGGATTTGCCATTTAATATGCTAGAATTTTCCCTTACAAAATGCCAGGATTATGCCCCTCAGTATGCCAGGATTATGCCCCTCAATATGCCAGGATTATGCCCCTCAATATGCCAGGATTTTCTCCTCAATATGCCAGGATTATGCCCCTCAGTATGCCAGGATTATGCCCCTCAATATGCCAAGATGATGCCCCCTCAATATGCCAGGATTTTCCCCTAAATATGCCAGGATTATGCCCCTCAATATGCCAGGATTATGCCCCTCAATATGCCAGGATTATGCCCCTCAATATGCCAGGATTATGCCCCTCAATATGCCAGGATTTAGACACCCAATATGCCAGGATTTTCCCCTCAATATGCCAAGATGATGCCCCCTCAATATGCCAGGATTTCCCCCTCAATATGCCAGGATTATGCCCCTCAATATGCCAGGATTTAGACACCCAATATCCCAAAATTTGGGCACCCCCCCCCCCTACCCACGTTGCACACCTACGTCATGACCCATAACCCACGTTGCACACCAGGACATGCCCCATCACCACATTTACATGCCTCCATCACCCCATTACATACACATTTCCAATATTATTTGCCATTAATATTCCCCAGCCAATTTGTCCCATAATATGCCAGTGTTATTCTGCAATTTAAAATGACTCAGTAAATTTGCCCAATAATATTCCAAGGTTATCTGCAATTTAATATGCCCCTGCTAATTTGCCCAATATGCCAGTGTTAATTGCCATTAAATATTCCCCAGCCATTTTGCCCTATAATATGCCAGTCTTATTCTGCCATTTAATATTCCCCAGACGATTTGTCCAATAATATGCCAGTGTTATTCTGACATTTAATATTCCCCAGCCAATTTGCCCAATAATATGCCAGTCTTATTTGCCATGTAATATGCCCCAGCCAATTTGACCAATAATATGCCAGTCTTATTTGCCATGTAATATGCCCCAGCCAATTTGCCCAATAATATGCCAGTCTTATTTGCCATGTAATATGCCCCAGCCAATTTGCCCAATAATATGCCAGTCTTATTTGCCATGTAATATGCCCCAGACAATTTGCCCAATAATATGCCAGTCTTATTTGCCATGTAATATGCCCCAGCCAATTTTCCCAATAATATGCCAGTCTTATTTGCCATGTAATATGCCCCAGACAATTTGCCCAATAATATGCCAGTCTTATTTGCCATGCAATATTCCCCAGCCAATTTGCCCAATAATATGCCAGTCTTATTTGCCATGTAATATTCCCCAGCCAATTTGCCCAATAATATGCCAGTCTTATTTGCCATGTAATATGCCCCAGACAATTTGCCCAATAATATGCCAGTGTTTTTTGCCCCCCCCCCCCCCCCCTTACCTTTTTCCCTGGTGGCTAGTGGCAGGACTTCCCTGGTGGCTAGTGGCAGGAGGACTTACCTGGTGGCAGGCAGCATGGTCCCTCCATGCTGCCTGTTCGGCCTCCCGGCGGTTGTGCCGACAGGTCACGTGATCGGCGCGCGTCTGACGTCAGAGCGCCGATCACGTGACTGTCGGCACTTCCGTGTCAGACTGCACAGGGAGCCGAACAGGCAGCACGGAGGTTTCTCTGTGCTGCCTGTTCGGCTCCCCGTGCAGCTTTGCAGGCAGAGCGGAGGTGAGAGGGGATCTTCCAATCCATTCTCACCTCGGTCTCTGCCTGCAAGCGCGTTTTTTTTTTTTTTTTTTTAAACACTGGCCCAGCGGCCGTGTTTTACATAGCTTAGGGCGGCCTGGGGGGTAATTGCCACCCTGCCCCCCGGCCCAGCCCGCCCCTGTATGTATTTGTTTAATTGTTTGTTGTCTTGGATCATTCTGATTGTTTTAATGTAAAAGCTGCATTGAAGGGGGAGGTGTTACCCCTCCACTCATAGATACCCAGCATACACACAACCAGATTTACCATGTGCGCTCGCACTATTCCTAGATGACCAAACCAACCAATCAGCAGCTCCGCTGCCCTCCAGTCCACTCCATGTCTTGACATGTTATCTGCATTATTGTTTTTAATACTGTCTCCTCTTTTTACAGTTGAACCGGAGATTGGCCCCTGTGTGGACTACCTCAGCATGTCCCCCAAAGCTGCTCTAGGTAAAGAGGGGATGTGTGTGGTCTGTCTGCGGGGGGATTACTCACAAAAACATTTTCTAGGGCTTTTTTTTTTCATGATAGAGATAATTGCAGGAAATTCAAACTTAAGGTCAAAGTAGCCGAGTCGGAAAAATTCTCCAACTTGGCTTCATTAAGTTTGAAATTCCCTTCTCAATTCCCTGCATTGTTCTCTTTTATGAATAAAGTCCATAGTTTTATTTGTGACTTTCTGAGCGTTTTTGCTGGGATAAATATCCTGAGCCAGTCGGGTGCAAACTGGCTGAGCATCATGGGAACTGTAGTCTTCTGTAGCACGCGATGTGCCAGTTATTGCAGAGTAGATCTGATGTGAGACGCTTAGCAGACACATGTCGTGGGATTCCCGGCAGCTCATGCTATATATGTTTAGTAACCAGCCTTGTTGTGTATATTGTTATTCAGAGTTTTTTGTTGTTTGTCTTTCCTGTTTCAGGGGATTCGGGAAGCGCACCTGCCAAAGGTGACTCTCACTGGCCTGCGGGCCGGATTCTTTAACCTTTTTTTGTTCTTAAGACTGGCGATTCTGTCATTAGTTGCTTGCTCCTTATCACGGACTAGCACTTTTCTGCTCCCTATCACTGGCATCCCTGTGACACAACCTGCTCACCCTGGGGTCTAGTCACTAAAAGCCAAACTACAGCAATCCGGCATTAATAGCTGGAAGGACGAGGTGGAGAATCCTTTCAGCTCCGCTATTAAGTCCTGCTTGTTTGCACTTCTCTTGTCTGTTCAGCACCATTCCCTTTTTAGCGTCCGTGATTGGACGCAGCTCTGGGGCGCAGTGTGGGTAACTGGTGCCCAGCGGATGCTAGTCACTGCACCTTATAATGTGTTTAATTTACCCTCTTTCCTGCAGCATGAATATTCTATTTCTGCCTGACAATAAGTTTTGCATTATTTGCATTTAATCTGCTTTTTTTCCAGCAAAATGTAATCGACACATTTTCATTTTTTTTTCTTTACACAAATCTGCAGCTAGTGAACCTCTGTGATTAGAAAGTATGACCGGTCATTTAATGTAAATCCACCCCGGGAAACGACCGCTCATTTAATTTAACCCTTTAGTCTCCTGATCAGATATTCAGATAATAAGGAGCAGATCAGTTTAGACTGCAGATATTGCAGGTCTGTCTGGGGTTGTGGAAGAAATGACAATATGTTCGCTGATTCTGATTAAACCTTTTCTAGAAATTGCTTTGTTCGTTTTACCAGTTTAACGCCAGATCGCTTTGATCAGGGCAGACCCTTCACCCTGTGTTATTGGTAGAGACTGACTGCCTCCGAGTTGCTTTTACCATACTCCATTCTGTAACTCTTTCAGTGCAACACATGGCAATCGCTTTCAATAAACCTTGCATGGTGCTGGCTGTATTATAACTGTCTGTGTGAAAACCTGGAATAACTGGGATTATTTAATTACAGACTCCGGGTCCATCATCAAAAAGAAGCCTGGTGCAGCCAAGAAAGGGGTGAGTCCAATCTCCATCTTTAATATTAGGATTAATCATTCATATTAACATCATGTTTCATTTACTCACAGCTTCTACTGATCCTCTCACTCAGCTCTCAGCATCTGACTGGAACCAGGAGGGGAAAAAACTGTTTTATCCCCTTAGTGAACAGACATTTTCACCTTGACTTTCCCTTGGTGACAATGGCTGTTTTGACATTTCTGGGATGTTTGTGTTTAGCTGCAATTTTCTTCTTTCTCACATACTGTACCCACACAAATTATATGTTGTTTTTATCGTCATAAGAAGGGCTTTCATTAGATACCATTATGTTCATCATATCTTATAATTTACTACAAAAAAATAATCATAAAATATGATGAAAAATTAAAAAAAAAAAAAAACTTTTTCTAACTTTCACCTAAAATATAATTTACACAAATACAATCATTAAAAAAGACCCCGTCTAAATAGTTTCTAAATGTTGTCCCAAGTTCAGAAATATGCATGTTTCCATATTTTTCGGTATTTTTTTGTGAGTTATGGGGCAAAAACCATAAATAGTGTTTTTTGCCTATATTGACATTGACCCCAACCCGAACCCCAAATTTAACCTTAACACTAAATTTAACCCCAACTCTAACCCTTATGCCATCCCTTAATATATTTTAATTTAATTTTAACCCTATCCCTTATGTTAAAAATTATTTAATTTTAACCCTATAGGCTAATCTAACTATATAACCAGTTTTTATTTAATTAAATATTTATTTTAATTTTTTTCCATTGCTATGCTACTTTACTATTATTAGGGGCAGTCAAGTAGCATATTCAGAGCGACGGAAGTGAAGTTACTTTCACTTGCGAAGCTCAGACCTCCAGAGGGCTTAGCCATATTGACGGAGCATGCTGCTCCGTGGGGCGATCATGGGTGCCCCAGAAAAGACATTTCAGTGCTGGCTATTGCCTCGATGTGGACCAGCACCGTGATCGCGAAAACTAGCATATTTATATACATGGCATACTTATATAGCACAGGAGTCTGTACAGGTTAAAGGATCTCTGTCAAGCTAAACAAACTGACTGTAGAGAATAAAAAGGATACAATGAGCTACTAAGATAGCAACATATGGGTTCAATTTGCGTCTTTGTCTCCTTCTTATGACATCACCTGGTGGCTTGATATGCAAATTACACACTTTCTATTAACAATTGGTTAATTTGCATATCAAGGTGATGTCATAGACGGAAGGCACCACAGATACATTATATTTCTCTTAATTTCTGCATTTGCTGTAGTTCGGCTGACACAATGTATAGATCATTTTTACTCTCTGGATTCACAGTATCACCGTACCGGTTCAGAGGGATGGCTGCTTTTATTTTGCTCTATATTTAGAGCATCAGAACCTGGTATCCAGTATCCCATTGTGTATCAAGGGACAAATGATGCAGTATGCCTCCTGAGCAGGAGATATTTCTAAACAAATGTCTGAAAGATTTCACACTGACCGTCCGCAGGCAGAGCAGTTTATAGTTCTGTAGGATGATGATAGGTGCTCGTTTGGTTCAGCCTGACTGACGTGTAGTATTGTTTCAGTCGTGTTGGTATGTTGCGTGTAGACGGATGATTTTAGATATGTCATTTTGCTCCTGATCTGATCCCATTACCCTTTTGTTCTTTGGATATTTCTCGCACAGCTCGGTGCCAAGAAGGGAGGCCTGGGAGCCCAGAAAGTGAGCGGCAAAAGCTTCAGTGAGATTGAGAAGCACGTTCAAGCCGCGGATAAACTGAAGGAGAAAGAGGTGGCGGTGGAGACCAAGAGAAAGCCGGACGAAGCCGTGTGAGTCTCTGAATTAATTCACTGGAAACGCAGACTGTTCCTTCCAAGGGACTCAACCTAAACATTGCGGAAACTTCAAATGTACAGAAGGAAAAACAATCTATACGTTGTGTCGGCAGAATTGCAGCAAATACATAAATTATGGGGGGAAATATATGTTTTAAACATGTCTGTGGAGTCTCCTGCTTATGACATCACCTTGTGACTTGATATGCAAATTAACTATTTTTTAATGAATAAAGTCACAAGGTGATGTCATAAGCAGGAGACAGACACGTTTAAAACCTTTATTTTTCTTATTTTATGAATTTACTGTCAAAAAAATGTATTTATGTCTAATTGAAAGATTGTATCAAGTGTAGACATTTTAAATAGAAATGCTTTAATTAAAGATACAAATAAGGAACCTTTATTGAGTCCTCACTGCTCTGTATGGCTGGGAGAAGTCAGATCTTCCTTCATCTGATTCACTATTCTACACAACTTCTATTAAACAAATAATAAGTTCACTTAATTATTGACAGTGTTTTTTTTATTGTCCTTTTAAAGCATTTCTAAGTAAAATGTATATATTTTTGTTCATTTGCTGCACTTTTGTTAATACAATGTATAGATCATTTTTTATTCTCTGCCTTCATGGTATGAGGAATGTTTTAGTCCCTATAAAGGCCCAATAAACTTATCTTGCAGAAAGTTCCGTGTTCTGTATTAGAAGCACAAGAGCAAAGCTTGGTGTAATAATCAGATTTTACCTTCTGATAATGCTGATTTCTATTTTAAGGGTGAGCTCTTTACGCCTGGCTTACAAAGAACTGGAAATTCAGAAGCAGAAAGACGACGAAACACTTAAAAATATGCCGGCCAGAAAGAAGGCCGATGCAGAACGACTTGGCATGGGATTTGGCAATCGCAGGTACCGCGAAGGCTGTCATCTGGATATCTGCCACTAGAGGGCGGTAGATCAGCTTGTTTAATACCGAATAGAGCTATTGGGTCTTCTGACACGGCTATATAAACATCTCACAACGGGCTTTGTAAATAACTGAAAAGAATTCTGAGGGGGAGTATTCCTCTCTGGGGTGTTTCCTGTACTTATGTTGCATGTAAAACAACAAAATGGGGATTACGTGTTACGTATAAATGTCATCGTTATAAAAGTGACGTAATCAGCAGGAACATTCCATTGGTTTCCATGGTGATTCTGGGGGTAAAGTTCTAAAAGTGATGTAATCAGTAGGGATATTCCATTGGTTTCCATGGTGTTTCTGGGGTAAAGTTCTAAAAGTGATGTAATCAGCAGGAACATTCCATTGGTTTCCATGGTGATTCTGGGGGCAAAGTTCTAAAAGTGAAGTAATAAGCAGGAACATTCCATTGGTTTCCATGGTGATTCTGGGGCAAGGTTCTAAAAGTGATGTCATCAGCAGGAACATTCCATTGGTTTCTATGGTGATTCTGTGGCAAAGTTAGAGTTCCAATGGAATGTTCCTGCTGATTCCATCACCTTAGAATGCTGACATCTATATGTAACAAGTACAGGAAACATCCCAGAGAGCAATACTTCCCAAGTCTATACTGTTACCGTCCAGTACACGTCACACAGATTTGCACTTCACATATTTATTTAAAGGATCAGCAGTTGGAACTGTTGCTGCTCCAGCTCCTTTTGGGTCATTTTCCCTGTGGTTTGTTTCTTGTAACATGAGAGATTCTGAGGATTAAATCTGCTCCCATATTGTGTGGGATCCTTGAATCTGATGATCTGCTTCCTGTTTCTCACCTTCCTGAGCGTAGTGGGATTTCACATTCCGTACTTTCTGAAATGCAGACCATTGAACAAGAAGCGCCGAAAAATGCCAAACCCAAAAAGATCTACCAGGAGGAAGAGCCTGAGGATTTCTTCTTCAGAGCTTCCAGATCCCGGTGAGTCCATTACTGCTGTGCAATGAGTGGTTTATAGAGGAAGGGACCAGCCAATCGGCTTCCAACCTCTGTCTCGCCCAGTTCATACACATTACAGCAAACGTTCCTATACAACAACAGTCTGTGTAAAGAAAGTGTTCCCATGCAGCCGCAAACTCTTTTTTTTGGCCTTCACTTTGCAATTCACTTCTCAATTCCATTTTTCATGATAAAGACTTCTGGTTTTTTTCCGTCTGCCTCAACCTGACGTGCGGCTCCTAAATTCTCTCCTTCATGCCGACAATTTAACATTTCACCTGCAAGAATCCAGACTCCCATCATGCTCTGTATCTCTTTACTAGGAGACACCACAGACACGTGATGTGATAGATTTTTCTTGTTTTCTGTTTGATCTATACATACTCTTACACTATACACCACCGCACTGCATTGGGAGCCTGTCAGCTTGGAGGAAGTTGTTTTACGCATGTTCCGCTCTTCATTTAATCCAGATACCGGGATGATACTCCAGAACCCGTCAGTGGTTCTTTCCAGAGCTGGGAAGATAATTCTGATGATTACTGGAAGAAGGACAGTGGTGGGGGCAGCAGTGATCTCTCCATCACACTCGGCACCAAATCCTCTAGTTACGATGAAAGGTACAGACCAATCTCGTGCCCCCCAGGAGTGTAAAATAAGAGATGGCAGCTCAGGATGAGTTCAGGCCCCTTTAGTATACAGTCGGGGCTTTCTTAGGTTTGCAGAGATTAGACCCCTGGATGGATAATCTGTCACGGATGAGAATTGACCATTATATGTACTGCGCGTGTCATCTGGAAGTTCTTCACTAGATGGCGCCATCCAGCCGCTTCTATCTTTACTATAGACACTGTTATTAAACACACCAGACAAGACTTGGGTCATTATCCTGTGGGTGTAGATTTGTGTTAATAAAAATGACTCTGATACCCCCTGTATTGTAAGTGGAGGGGCTTTCCCATCACCTTTACCCCACCAGGACCTACATTGTGTGTGTGTATATCTTTAATTGACAGACAGAGGGTCTGTGCTTGTAAAGAGTTAAACAAGGCTCCAGTATTCGAGAGGAGGCCCCTAAATTTGATTTGGACCCCCCCCCCCCCCCCCAGTCTTTATTCTGCAGGCATTAAAGCCAGGCTGTCTTAACAGTGCAGTTTGCTTCGTTCTAGACCTGCCACTCGCCGTAAGCCTGATCTAGAACCGGCCGCGACATCAGACGACGCCCAGAGGAAGTTTGGAAATGCTAAGGCCATATCGTCAGACATGTATTTTGGAAAGCAGGACCATGCAGACGTGAGTACAACCTGCTCCGTGACTCTCGGATGCGGACATTTCTAACATGCTGTGTGTTCTGTTTGCTGTATGTATTTTATATTTTTGTTTTCCAGTATGAGACGAGAGCCCGGCTGGACAGGATGTCTGGAAGCTCCGCCATCGGCTCGGCTGACCTATTTGATGACCAAAAGCAACATTCGTCAGGTAAAGTTACCTAACCCCACATTTAAAGAGACAGGTGCATATCCCAGAACCCCAGTGTACGTGGAGACGATTCCTCTACTGCCCCAGTATCCATGCTTTCCTTTTGATGCATAGAAGCAGCCGTCTAGCTAAGCATTAAACCTTTATCCCATCCTTGGAATTTTCCTATGTATAACATTCATCCCATTCTGCTGGGAGACTATTCCATGCAGCCACTACCTTTTCTGTGATACTTTCTCAATTGTAGGCTCTGACCCCTCGTGTTATCATTTCATTAATAGATTAGTTACCAACAGAGATCCTATTACTGACTATAATGTTATACAAACAACTTATACGCAGCTAATACTGACTAGAGCTTTATACAAATGACTTATACGCGGCTAATACCGACTAGAACTTTATACAAATGACTTATACGTGGCTAATACCGACTAGAGCTTTATACAAATGACTTATACGCGGCTAATACTGACTAGAACTTTATACAAATGGCTTATACATGGCTAATACCGACTAGAGCTTTATACAAATGGCTTATACATGGCTAATACCGACTAGAGCTTTATACAAATGACTTATACGCGGCTAATACCGACTAGAGCCTTATACAAATGACTTATACGCGGCTAATACCGACTAGAGCTTTATACAAATGACTTATACGCGGCTAATACCGACTAGAGCTTTATACAAATGACTTATACGCGGCTAATACCGACTAGAGCTTTATACAAATGGCTTATACATGGCTAATACCGACTAGAGCTTTATACAAATGACTTATACGCGGCTAATACCGACTAGAGCTTTATACAAATGACTTATACTCGGCTAATACCGACTAGAACTTTATACAAACAACTTATACATGGCTAATACCGACTAGAGCTTTATACAAATGACTTATACGCGGCTAATACTGACTAGAACTTTATACAAATGACTTATACGCGGCTAATACCGACTAGAGCTTTATACAAATGGCTTATACATGGCTAATACCGACTAGAGCTTTATACAAATGGCTTATACGCGGCTAATACCGACTAGAGCTTTATACAAATGGCTTATACATGGCTAATACCGACTAGAGCTTTATACAAATGGCTTATACGCGGCTAATACCGACTAGAGCTTTATACAAATGGCTAATACCGACTAGAGCTTTATACAAATGGCTTATACGCGGCTAATACCGACTAGAGCTTTATACAAATGGCTTATACGCGGCTAATACCGACTAGAGCTTTATACAAATGGCTTATACATGGCTAATACCGACTAGAGCTTTATACAAATGGCTTATACATGGCTAATACCGACTAGAGCTTTATACAAATGACTTATCCATGGCTAATACCGACTACAGCTTTATACAAATGACTTATCCATGGCTAATACCGACTAGAGCTTTATACAAATGACTTATACGCGGCTAATACCGACTAGAACGTTATGGCTGAAATATATATATATTTATACACAGATAGATAGATAGAGATATATACAAGTTAATTTTATTGATCTGGATTTTACCTTTGAAAGTCAGGATTCTGGTTTTGATATTTTATTTGTATTTTTTTATTTTAAGGAAATTACAATCTGACGAACGTTCTGCCTTCTGCCCCCGACATGGCGAATTTCAAACAGGGGGTTAAATCTGTCGCAGGCCGCCTCTCTGTTCTGGCGAATGGCGTTATGACTTCAATTCAGGTTAACTTGGCTTTCTCTCTTACACACTGAGGATCTGACTCATCTGACCCAAGATATCCGGCCCCTGATAGAGCTATATGAAACAAAGATTCTAAACAACATGTCCGCCCCCTGATAGAGCTATAAAGAGCAAAGATTCTAAACAACATGTCCGCCCCCTGATAGAGCTATACAGAGCAAAGATTCTAAACAACATGTCCGCCTCCTGATAGAGCTATACAGAGCAAAAATTCTAAACAACATGTCCGCCCCGATAGAGCTATACAGAGCAAAGATTCTATACAACATGTCCGCCCCCTGATAGAGCTATATGAAACAAAGATTCTAAACATGTCCGCCCCCTGATAGAGCTATATGAAACAAAGATTCTAAACATGTTTGCCCCCTGATAGAGCTATATGAAACAAAGATTCTAAACATGTCCGCCCCCTGATAGAGCTATATGAAACAAAGATTCTAAACATGTCCGCCCCTGATAGAGCTATAAAGAGCAAAGATTCTAAACAACATGTCCATCCCCTGATAGAGCTATACAGAGCAAAGATTCTAAACAACATGTCTGCCACCTGATAGAGCTATACAGAGCAAGGATTCTAAACATGTCCACCCCCTGATAGAGCTATACAGAGCAAGGATTCTAAACATGTCGGCCCCTGATAGAGCTATACAGAGCAAAGAGGCCTCAATAATTTGCTTTATTTACAGTTTTTCATTAAAGCATTTTTTATTTAAAATGTCTACACTTAATGCAATCTTTCAATTATAAACTAACGGTATAGCAGACTCTTCAAAACATATGCACTATTCAATACATTTTTACAGACGAGCTTTAAACAACATGGCTACAAAAGGTTTGAATGTTTGTTTTTTATAGTCTGTCTCATTTTGTTCAGGATCGATATGGATCTTAGCCATGAGGCTGCCGCATGTTGTACGGATACTGGAACCTCAGGGCTCTTGCGATCTGGGAACTACAATCAATTATTTGCACGCCGAGAACTGGACTTTTATTTTATTATATTTTTTTTTCTTAAAGGGAATCATGACTTTTGTGTTTTTTTTTCCTTCAGTGTGTGCCTTTAAGAACATGCCTTCTCTAGCCCTTAAAGGGTAAACTGGGGGGCTCCACACCATCCTCTCTGAGACTCCCTGGGTCTGCTGGTTTTTGTGTCTGACGACTGTCAGGTGGATTAAATCCTCTGTAATATAGAAGCGGATATAGCTGTCATCTGCCTGCCCGATGGGGTTTATACCCTGCTTATACAGTCTCATTGCTGTGGGTCCGGCTGGGGAGATAAGAGTAGTAATTCCTAGGATTACACAGTCACTGCTTTATTTTCCCCTTTTATACAAATGAGAAACATACAGGAAATTAATAGAAATGTCACTATAAATACATGAATATAGAATAGGATTCACTAAAAGAGACCGTGAAACAGACACTCATTAAAGATCCTCCTAATTCTGGGGTTTGAGCCCCAACGTTTCCCTGTTCAGCTGGACTTTGATTTAATCCCCTGTACCTTGATCTGTCTTGGTTTCTCTGTAGTGTGAGGATCATTTTGACCTAAAGATACAGTTTCCCTATAAAACGTAAGACACATAAACCTGTTAATGTTGATAAAAACGTCATATATTAACCTTGAAAGTGCAATTCACCATCCTGGTATCAAGACACGTAAACCGTTTAGTTTTTTCCCTTCTGCTCTGTTTTATACCATTTTAAAATATTTATACAGCTAATTTGGGATTTTTCATATCACTCCCATTAATGTTCCTGAAAAATGCAAGTTAAGCAATAATTACTGGAAGGTCCCGGGGGAATTAATTGAACTGCGGTGATAATAGAAATATAAACTCCATTTCTGGATGTGGGATGTGTCTGCATTAATCTGCATACATCGCTTCCCCAAAGTGTTTAGTAATGTGCTGCTCACATTCCCTAGAATAATTCCATGTTTTTTTCTGTGCAGGATATTTGGGGGGGGGGGGGGGGGGGCAGGATTGTGTTTTTTTTTTTAAATTATCATCTGGCAATCTATTATCAGAAGATGTTCATCCCAAGACAGGTGGTTTTTTTGGGGTCCTCCGTATTGCGAGGCTTTGTGTCAGACCGGCCTCGGGAACCGTTTCTATTTTTTTTTTTTTGTCAAGTCTGGTTTTTGCTGAGTCTCTGAAAACACAAACAAGTTTATTTTACACACAGCTGTCCCCACTATAATGTTCCTGTGGACCAAACAATTGGCATCCCCTTCCCCATTGAAAGCAATTAGCATTTATAGGTTTCCCAAGGGTCGTATCCCACACTTGGCTACTTCAAATAACCCCTACGGATGTTACAATTTTGCACCAATCTGGAAGCGAGACCTTAACAGGGGCCTCTGTCGCCTAAACATTGCTTATACTGTGCAAGTAGAGAATGAACATTGATCTATATACATGGTGTGGACAAAATTGCAGCAAATGCATCAAATAAGAGAAATATAGGTTTTTAAAAGTGTCTGTGGCGTTGTCCATTGCACTTTCATTTGCATACCAAGCCACAGGTGATGTCATAAGGAGGCGACACATTTATAACATACACTTATCTTATTTTACGCATTTGCTGCAATTCTTTTAACACAATATATAGATGATTTTCTAGATGTTTTTTCATCGTTTTGTTTTTCTCTCTGTTCGCTGTATACAATATTAGGAGACAGACCCTTTGAGTAAGATGCTGCTGTATTCTAGCCGGACAATCAGACATGTTTGTAGATCTTTGTATAGACACGTTGCTCGCAGGTGCGATGTGAGTTTTCTTATCCATACTTTATGCAAAAGGCCTTGAATTTCTATATAGTAGAATTGTAAATGAAGTTAATGCTGATCTATAAGGGCCTTGTGACCCTGCGTTTGGTTAGCTGGGAGCTTAGTAACTGGCTTGGGTTTCTGTAGTACAGAGACTTCTGGCTGGTTTTCCTTCTGTGTTTTTTTTTGGATTATGTGGAAATGTTTTAGGTTATTTTTTAATCTATATAATGCTCCGAGTTTGTAAAACAATCTTTGTAATTATTTGGATTCTTTAATAAACATTATGCTGCAGAATCCACAGTCATTTTATTTGTCAAATCTCTTCAATAAGAGCGTATTTACCAAGCAGAAAGGAACGTTTAGATATTCTCACCTTTAGGCTTTATTTCATGGATTGCAGGTTTACATTTCCCTTCTCAATTCCCTCTTTTATAAATGAAGGCCTTTAAAGGGACAGTCTGGTCCCAAAACTCACTTTGGTGCAAGATGAAGATTACTGCTTGTATAGTGCAGTGTGATTTGATGCTCTGCATAAATCACATTTTTAATATTTGACTCAAGCCCTCCCCCCAGTGATTACTCTGCATGTCTACTGCAGGTACAGCAGCACTGATTATATAGGCACTGAGCAGATAAAGTTTAGTCCCTTCCTGTGCTTCTGGAATAGAATATATTGTGTGGACTGTAATAGACCTGCTCTTGTACACAGTAGGATCTCTTAACAGTGCAACACATTGTCTGATGACATCACGATAGAGACACTTTGTTATGTAGAATGATAACTAATGGGGTTATATATATGTATATATACATCGGACACTTCTGTAGGTGGGACTACAACCTCCACCAAACGGTGAGGTAACCGCGTGTGAATAAGTGTCGGACATTTGGTAACATTTTGTGTCATTTTAAAGTAGCAGTTCCACTTAGCTTACTCTCTGTATGTTGTACGTATGTTTAATATCTGTGAAATGCACTGATTATTACTTTAAAACAAGTTCCAGATCTCATGTACTTTTACATTGAAAATAATTTCACCGGGGCTTCTCAATTCAGTGACATTCCAATAAGGAGGGGACTGGAGAGAGAGAGGAGGGGCTTGGAGAGATGGGCGGGACTTATTGTACATGCCTTATTTTAGAAAGAGTTGAGGGAAAAGACAGATCTGTTTCTTTCCATGACGCTGAACGTATCTCTAATTGTCAGCCGAAAATGAATTCTTCGCACATATTAAAGGCATAAAAACAAGATCAGGAGTAAACATGCTGTGTCACGAGTAACAAAATCTAATAGACGAGAGAGGAAGAAAGAAAAAGGGGGAAAGAGGAGGGAAGACTGCGGAAAATAACCCTGAGGGGCCACAAATAAAGAACTTGGAAGGACGTCCGCACCAGGTGTCACGAAGGGGTTAATGATCTTTCATCTGTTTCTCTTCCTTTGTCTAATATAATTTACACCTGTGATCAGCAGCCCTACCTGTCTCCGCCTCCTGATCAGGATATCTCTCTCTCACTGCAATGGGAACAGGATGTTCCATGATCACATAGGTAGGTGACATGCACCATGAATTGGGACATGGGATGGGGGCATGCACTATGGATGGGGACATGCACTATGGATGGGGACATGGGATGGGGACATGCACTATGGATGGGGACATGCACTATGGATGGGGACATGGGATGGGGACATGCACTATGGATGGGGACATGCACTATGGATGGGGACATGGGATGGGGGCATGCACCATGGATGGGGACATGGGATGGGGACATGCACCATGGATGGGGACATGCACTATGGATGGGGACATGGGATGGGGACATGCACTATGGATGGGGACATGGGATGGGGACATGCACTATGGATGGGGACATGGGATGGGGACATGCACTATGGATGGGGACATGGGATGGGGGCATGCACTATGGATGGGGACATGGGATGGGGGCATGCACTAGAGATGGGGACATGGGATGGGGGCATGCACCATGGATGGGGACATGGGATGGGGACATGCACTATGGATGGGGGCATGCACCATGGATGGGGACATGCACTATGGATGGGGACATGGGATGGGGGCATGCACTAGAGATGGGGACATGGGATGGGGGCATGCACCATGGATGGGGACATGGGATGGGGGCATGCACCATGGATGGGGACATGGGATGGGGACATGCACTATGGATGGGGACATGGGATGGGGGCATGCACCATGGATGGGGACATGCACTATGGATGGGGGCATGCACCATGGATGGGGGCATGGGATGGGGACATGCACTATGGATGGGGACATGCACTATGGATGGGGGCATGCACTATGGATGGGGGCATGGGATGGGGACATAGAAACATAGAATGTGTCGGCAGATAAGAACCATTCGGTCCATCTAGTCTGCCCAATTTTTTTTTGAGTACTTTTATTAGTCCCCCGTTCCCGGTCTTATATCTAGGATAGCCTTGTGTCTATCCCACGCATGCTTAAAATCCTTGACTGTGTTTACCTCTACCACTTCTGCTGGAAGACTATTCCTACCCTCTCAGTAAAGTAATACTTCCTGATATTAGTTTTAAATCGTTGCCCCTCTAATTTAAGACTATGTCCTCTAGTTGTGGTAGTTTTTTCTTCTTTTAAATATACTCTCTTCCTTTACTGTGTTGATTCCCTTTATGTATTTAAATGTTTCTATCATATCCCCCCTTTTACGTCTTTCCTCCAAGCTATACATGTTAAGATGCTTTAACCTTTCCTGGTAAGTTTTATCCTTCAACCCATGAACCAGTTTAGTAGCCCTTCTCTGAACTCTCTCCAAAGTATCAATATCCTTCTGTAGATACGGTCTCCAGTACTGCGTACAATACTCCAAGTGAGGTCTCACCAGTGCTGCGTACAATACTCCAAGTGAGGTCTCACCAGTGCTCTGTACAATACTCCAAGTGAGGTCTCACCAGCGCTCTGTACAATACTCCAAGTGGGGTCTCACCAGCACTCTGTACAATACTGCAAGTGAGGTCTCACCAGTGCTCTGTACAATACTCCAAGTGAGGTCTCACCAGCGCTCTGTACAATACTCCAAGTGGGGTCTCACCAGCACTCTGTACAATACTGCAAGTGAGGTCTCACCAGTGCTCTGTACAATACTCCAAGTGAGGTCTCACCAGCGCTCTGTACAATGCTCCAAGTGAGGTCTCACCAGCGCTCTGTACAATACTCCAAGTGAGGTCTCACCAGCGCTCTGTACAATACTCCAAGTGAGGTCTCACCAGCGCTCTGTACAATACTCCAAGTGAGGTCTCACCAGCGCTCTGTACAATACTCCAAGGGAGGTCTCACCAGCGCTCTGTACAATACTCCAAGTGAGGTCTCACCAGCGTTCTGTACAATACTCCAAGTGAGGTCTCACCAGCGCTCTGTACAATACTGCAAGTGAGGTCTCACCAGCGCTCTGTACAATACTCCAAGTGAGGTCTCACCAGCGCTCTGTACAATACTCCAAGTGAGGTCTCACCAGTGCTCTGTACAATGGCATGAGCACTTCCCTCTTCCTACTGCTAATACCTCTCCCTATGCAACCAAGCATTCTGCTAGCATTTCCTGCTGCTCTATTGCATTGCCTACCTACCTTCAAGTCCTCTGAAATTATTACTCCTAAATCCCTTTCCTCAAATGTTGAGGTTAGGACTGTACCAAATAGTCTATATTCTGCTTTTGGGTTTTTACGCCCAAGGTGCATAATCTTGCACTTGTCCACATTAAATGCCAGTTGCCACTGCTCTGACCATTTTTCAAGTTTAGCTAAATCATTTGCCATTTGGCTTATCCCTCCATGAATATCAACCCTGCTGCAAATCTTTGTATCATCAGCAAAAATACATGCTTTGCCAACAAGACCTTCTGCAATATCGCTAATAAAAATATTAAAGAGAATGGGTCCAAGTACAGATCCCTGAGGTGCCCCACTAGTAACAAGACCTTGCATCGAATATACCCCATTGACTACAACCCTCTGTTGCCTGTCACTCAGCCATTGTCTAATCCATTCAACAATATTGAAATCCAAACTTAAAGATTTCAGTTTATTGATAAGCCTTCTATGTGCGACAGTGTCAAAAGCCTTACTGAAATCTAGGTAAGCAATGTCTACTGCACCACCCTGATCTATTATTTTAGTCACCCAATCAAAAAAATCAATAAGATTAGTTTGGCATGATCTCCCTGAAGTAAACCCATGCTGTCTCTGATCTTGAAATCCAAGCGACTTTAGATGTTCAACAATCCTATTCTTTAACAAGGTTTCCATTATTTTCCCCACTACTGAAGTAAGACTTACTGGTCTATAGTTGCCCGCCTCCTCCCTACTACCTTTCTTGTGAATGGGCACAACATTAGCTAATTTCCAATCTTCTGGAACTACTCCCGTTAACAATGAATGGTTAAATAAATCTGTTAACGGTTTTGCTAGTACACCACTAAGTTCTTTTAATAACTTTGGATGTATCCCATCAGGTCCCATCGACTTATTTGTCTTTACTTTAGACAGCTGAAGTAAAACCTCTTCCTCTGTAAACTTACATGCATCAAAAGACTCATTAGTCTTTTTCCCTAAATGAGGTCCCTTACCCTCATTTTCATTTGTAAAAACTGAACAAAAATATTCATTAAGGCAGTCTGCTAAGCCTTTATCCTCTTCTACATAGCATCCTTCTTTTGTTTTTAATCTAACTAATCCTTGTTTTACTTTCCTTTTCTCATTTATGTATCTAAAAAATGTTGTATCCCCCTTTTTCACTGACTGGGCTATAGTCTCTTCTGTGTGTGCTTTGGAAGCTCTTATAGCTTGCTTTGCCTCTTTCTGCCTACTCTTATAGATCTTTCTATCTTCCTCACTCTGAGTATTTTTATAATTACTAAATGCTAGCTTTTTATTTTTTACTATTTTAGCCACCTCTGCGGAGTACCACAGTGGTTTCTTCAATTTTTTGCTCTTACTGACAAGCCTTATGCAATTTTCTGTTGCCTTCAGTAGTGCAACTTTTAGATAATCCCATTTCTCCATTTAAATTGCTCCAGTCTGATAATGACTCCTTCACATCTAATCTAATTTTAGAAAAGTCTGTTTTTCTAAAATCTAAAACTTTAGTTTTTGTGTGGTGTGACTGCGTCACTGTTCTTATATTAAACCCCACTGACTGATGATCACTAGATCCTAAACTTTCACCTACAGTAATATCTGATAACAAATCTCCATTTGTGAACACTAAGTCTAGTATGGTCTGCTTTCGAGTTGGCTCCTCCACTACTTGTTTTAGAGATAATCCCAGTAGGGAGTTTAGGATATGCGTACTCCTGGCGCAAGTAGCTATTTTGTATTTCCAGTTCACATCAGGAAGATTAAAGTCACCCATGATGATCACTTCTCCCTTCATTGTCATTTTAGCTATTTCCTCAACTAGTAGATTATCTAACTCCTCTATTTGACCAGGGGGCCTATAAATCCCACCTACCCGAGTTACCATATGATTACCAAATTCTAATGTAACCCAAACTGACTCTATGTTCGCCTCACAAACTTGTATTACGTTACATTTTAAGCTATCCCTCACATACAGGGCCACCCCTCCCCCTTTTTTACCTTCTCTGTCTTTTCTATATAAAGAGGACCCTGGTATTGATATGTCCCAGTCATGTTTTTCATTATACCAAGTCTCAGTAACAGCCACTAAATCTACATTCTCAGTTGCCAATATTGCCACAAGTTCATGGATCTTATTGCCTAAACTGCGAGCATTTGTAGACATGACCCTAAGCTTATCATTTTTCAGCACACTGACTACAGGTAACTTCTGTCCCTTTTTGGGGGGGCAATTGGATTGATGTTTTATCGCCATTTTGCCCCCTCTTTTAGTTTAAAAACCTCCTAGCAAAACCTCTGAACTGCTCACTGAGAACATTCGTTCCCTTTTGAGAAAGATGCAAACCATCTTTTTTGTACAGTTCCTTTCTATCCCATAGTGAACTTCCATGAGAAACAAAGCCAAATCCTTGTTCCCGACACCATTCTCCAAGCCACAAGTTGAAGTCCCTAATACGCATCCGTCTATCATTCTGAATGTTATGCACAGGCAGAACTTCAGAAAAGGACAGTGTGGACACAACCTGCCGTATATCATTGGCAAGAACACGAAATGCTTCCTTCACCTCTGAAACCTCATTGCAAGCCAAATCATTTGTCCCTAGATGAACCAGTACATCCAATTCTCCTTCCTGATTTGCTTGCTTAACAATATTAGAAATACGCCTCCTGTCTCTGCGAGCAGTAGCTCCAGGAAGACATCTCACTAAGCCAATACTGTCCAACTCCGCACCTCTTATGATAGAATCGCCCAACAACAACTGCTTTCTATCAGGCCTCACCTTTTCCTTGCACACCTTAGTCATAGAGGAGGGTGGTTCCTCAAACTCTGCGTCTGAGCCTGCCTCCACAACACCACTGCACTCTGAAAGTGCAGAAAATGAATTCTGGACAGCCACAGACTGCGGGACATGCCTTTTATCCACAACTCTAAGCCTACCAGATCCAACAGTAACCCACCTGCCATTCCTAGGAAGCCTCTGCGGCAATGGCCTCTGTGGCAGTGACTTCACAACAGTCTCAGCCCGAGTTTGTTTTACAGATAAATTACAAATCTCGGACTTTAAAAATGCAATCTCCTGCTGCAATCTTGAGAACTGTCTACAGATTAGACAGCCTCCAAACCTCCAAAAAATGGAACGTGAAACAAATGCAGAACAATTATCACAGTAAACCAAATCTGCCATTTTAAGAATTTAAATCAAAAAAGATCTTTTAGTTTTTCTCACCTCTTGTATACCTTAGACTACCTCCAAAGTATCTCCAGAATATCTCTAAAATATACTCTTTGAAAAGCAGGGGATGGGATGGGGACATGCACTATGGATGGGGCATGCACCATGGATGGGGACATGGGATAGGGGGCATGCACTATGGATGGGGACATGCACTATGGATGGGGACACCTTGACCACCCCTGCTGGAATCTTATTCCATGTATTCACTCCACCTTTCCATGCCGAATGAATAACTCCTTGTGTTTCTCTCTTTCAGGCTCCAGTCTAAACATGGTCCCAAGCCCTCTCCTCCTCAAGCTCTCTGAGATGAAGCCTAGATCATGGATGATCATGCTGGTTTCATTTAGCTGTCTCTCTTTCCTGTTCGTTGTGGTCTGTTTGATATTTCCTCCATTATCTGAGGACGAGGTCCAGATGCACCACCTCCCTCAGAAGGTTAAATGCCCAGATGGGTTGTCCAAGGCAGAAGACCGGTCTCCTAGCGGCAGCAGGAGCCCTGGGATGTTCTTCGTGGAGACCTCGGAGAGGACGAACCTAAACTTCCGGATGATGTGCGCCGTTGAATCCGCAGCCAGGACTCATCCCAACACCAAAGTGACTATGCTAATGAGGGGTCTGTCCAACCGGACCTCCCAGAGGCTCCCAGAGAATCTTGGAATATCCTTCCTGAGCTGTTTCCCTAACGTAGAGTTTCTGCCACTGAACTTCAAGGGTCTTTTTGCCGACACCCCCCTCAGCTCCTGGTACCTCGCCGTCGAGAAGAAGAGAGAGCTCAGCGACTTGCCCAACCTCTCCGATGCGTGCCGGCTGGCCATCCTTTGGAAGACCGGGGGCATCTACCTAGACACGGATTTCATAATCCTCCGGAATTTACATAACCTCACAAACTCAATGGGACTTCAGTCTATGTCCACAATCAACGGCGCCTTCCTCTCCTTCCACGCCGGCCATCACTTCATCAAGTTGTGCATGGAAGACTTTGTTCGGATGTACAATTACTGGATCTACGGACACCAAGGACCCCAACTCCTGACCAGAGTCTTCAAAAGGTGGTGTGCGATCCACAGGTTGAGAGACAGTAGGGGCTGTAAGGGGGTCCATGTGCTCTCCAAGGAAGCCTTTTATCCTGTGGATTGGCAGGCTTGGAGAAGGTACTTTGAAGATATTAACCCCAGAGATTTGAGAAAGTTACTGAAGGACACATACGGGGTTCATCTTTGGAATAAAATGAGTCAAGGTGAACGTGTGAAGGAAGGGTCCTTCTTAGAGCAGCTCCAGTTACATTTCTGCCCTGAGACCCACAAACTAATGAAGCTGTACCTCTAAAGGTGCCTTCAGGGGAAAACAATGACACGAATCTCATGACAAAAGCAAAAACTGCTCACCTGATGTATTCCTCTGTCTTATTAATCTGTTAAGGAGTAGTTTAGTAATTCAGGTCAATATATTCAGCCCTAGACAACCCTGTTGTTTAAAAGGATTTTCAATTTTGCTTTAAAAAGAAAAAAAAAGAAAGTTGGGTAAATATGTTCTTGTCTCCTTCCGCCATCAGAAACTGTGTGTGCAAGTTCATCTAGGCTGTATCCAGTCCTTTCTTGCCTTGCTCTCTTGTTTATTATTTATGCTCACTCCTGTCTTTTACTTATAAACCTGTACCTCTGCCCACTCCAAGCCACAGACTGGCACCTGCTCAAGTCTAGCTAAAGTTCACCGCCTGTCCTGAAACTCTGTAATGGGGATGTTGTGTCCTGAAGCCCTGTCATGGGACTTCCCTGTCCTGGGACTTCCCTGTCCTAAAGCCCTGTCATGGGACTTCCCTGTCCTAAATTCCTGTCATGAGACTTCCCTGTCCTAAAGCCCTGTCATGGGACTTCCCTGTCCTAAAGCCCTGTCATGGGACTTCCCTGTCCTAAAGCCCTGTCATGGTAATTCCCTGTCCTAAAGTCCTGTAATGGGAATTCCATGTCCGAACCTGGCTAACAGCACATTAAAGGATTTACCTTTACCAAACACCGGTGTGTCAAGTCCATTATTTCTTATCTATCTAAGTGTGAGGTACCTTGACACTGATGGCAAGCTTATCAACTCATGGCCATTTGGTATAACTAATCCCGTACTATTTACCATCTAAGATTTCTACACTATCCTGTTTGTGCCTGTGTTTTTTTTTGTGTCCTTTAAGTTCTGTTGCTATGCCCTTTGTCTGTTTTTGCCCTGTATTTTCGTATTTGCTTTAAGCCCTGTATTTCTTATCCTCAGTTTGGTTTCTGCTATGTCCTGCTCAGGTCTGTTTTAGTTCTGCTTTTGTTCCTTGTTTTATGTTGTGTGTGACAGTTCTGTCATAGTCTTTTCTTAGCCCTGTACACTGAATTCTGTCTCAGCTTGCTATCCTGCAATCAATCTGTTTAGCCTGCCTGCCTGAGCCGGCACATCCAGTTTATCCTGTCATGTTGCTTCCCTGCTCGAGGATGTTTGCAGGAGTATCTCCAAGTCTTGGCTGTACTGGATACACCAGCTGCTACTTCTGGGCCCTGGCATGTGGCTGCACCAACCTGGGGCTTCAAGCCTTCAGAGACTGCGGTTACCCTGCACCAGGCTCTGCCCCTCCATTATCTGCAACATGACTCCTGAATACAGGCGCTCAGGGTCCCATATCCCCTGCACCCTGTTCGTGACAGAAAAATGTACAGCCTTTTAAAGGAAACTTTAATGATATGGGGTATAACTAGGAATATCGGTATAACGTTCCAAAAAAGTGTACAAGTCGCCAAGGAAATCGATCACGGAATTTTTTGGATGATTATTCCACCCTTAGAACTTTGTCCCGATATTTCTGGGAATGTTTAGCGTGATTCTGAAGGTTTTGAACATTGAAGGCTTTCTGGAAGTACATTATCCATCCCGTGTAAAAAATACTGTGTGTTGGAGGAGACAGTGTTACATATGTGTGATAATAATGTGATGCACAGCTTCCCAGCTTCCCCTGGTGATTTGCATGAATCCTTTTCAGCATTCGTGATGACTGGCGGCCTGTGTGTCTTATAGATTGCGTGAATATATTATCTGGTCACCTGCTGCCTGGCTAATGAACTCACAACATGTTCAATCATTTAGAAAATCTAATAAACCCCTCGCTGGCAGGTTACGTAGACCCACTGCCAAGACTTCAAATGATGCGCTTTTCTGGTAAACGTGTAATTTGGAAATGAAGCCACGAGGTGATGTCGCTCAGGAGACACGTTCTCTTATTTTATGTATTTGCCAACACAATGTATAGATCATTTCTATTCTCTACATTCACAGTAAAAAACAGGGTTTTTTTTTTTTTGCTGTAATCTCTCTTTCTCATTTATTATATTCACACAAACTATATACTATTTTTTTATTAAAGTTTTTTTAATCTTCTGCTCGCAATATAAAGCTACTTTTGTTTAAATTCTCCAAGGTAGGGCCAGTATCAAAAATGGTGGCGCACAGTATATTATATACATAAAACTGTAATATCATACAGCCATCTATTGGTCAGTCCATAGAACTGCAGTAACTATAACTATGCAAAAAACATCAATTCGATATATAAATATTAGAATATAAAAACCAAACAAAAGAGAGAGGAAGGGGGGAAATATCTGGAGAGGAAGGGGGAAATATCTGGTGGAGGAAGGGGGAAATATCTGGTGGAGGAAGGGGGAAATATCTGGTGGAGGAAGGGGGAAATATCTGGAGAGGAAGGGGGGAAATATCTGGAGAGGAAGGGGGAAATATCTGGAGAGGAAGGGGGAAATATCTGGTGGAGGAAGGGGGAAATATCTGGTGGAGGAAGGGGGAAATATCTGGTGGAGGAAGGGGGAAATATCTGGAGAGGAAGGGGGAAATATCTGGTGGAGGAAGGGGGAAATATCTGGTGGAGGAAGGGGGAAATATCTGGTGGAGGAAGTGGGAAATATCTGGTGGAGGAAGTGGGAAATATCTGGTGGAGGAAGGGGGAAATATCTGGTGGAGGAAGGGGGAAATATCTGGTGGAGGAAGGGGGAAATATCTGGAGAGAAAGGGGGAAATATCTGGAGAGGAAGGGGGAAATATCTGGTGGAGGAAGGGGGAAATATCTGGTGGAGGAAGGGGGAAATATCTGGTGGAGGAAGGGGGAAATATCTGGTGGAGGAAGGGGGAAATATCTGGAGAGGAAGGGGGAAATATCTGGAGAGGAAGGGGGAAATATCTGGTGGAGGAAGGGGGAAATATCTGGAGAGGAAGGGGGAAATATCTGGTGGAGGAAGGGGGAAATATCTGGTGGAGGAAGGGGGAAATATCTGGAGAGGAAGGGGGAAATATCTGGTGGAGGAAGGGGGAAATATCTGGTGGAGGAAGGGGGAAATATCTGGTGGAGGAAGGGGGAAATATCTGGAGAGGAAGGGGGAAATATCTGGAGAGGAAGGGGGAAATATCTGGTGGAGGAAGGGGGAAATATCTGGAGAGGAAGGGGGAAATATCTGGAGAGGAAGGGGGAAATATCTGGAGAGGAAGGGGGAAATATCTGGAGAGGAAGGGGGAAATATCTGGTGGAGGAAGGGGGAAATATCTGGTGGAGGAAGGGGGAAATATCTGGAGAGGAAGGGGGAAATATCTGGAGAGGAAGGGGGAAATATCTGGTGGAGGAAGGGGGAAATATCTGGTGGAGGAAGGGGGAAATATCTGGTGGAGGAAGGGGGAAATATCTGGTGGAGGAAGGGGGAAATATCTGGTGGAGGAAGGGGGAAATATCTGGTGGAGGAAGGGGGAAATATCTGGAGAGAAAGGGGGAAATATCTGGAGAGGAAGGGGGAAATATCTGGTGGAGGAAGGGGGAAATATCTGGTGGAGGAAGGGAGAAATATCTGGTGGAGGAAGGGGGAAATATCTGGTGGAGGAAGGGGGAAATATCTGGTGGAGGAAGGGGGAAATATCTGGAGAGAAAGGGGGAAATATCTGGAGAGGAAGGGGGAAATATCTGGAGAGGAAGGGGGAAATATCTGGAGAGGAAGGGGGAAATATCTGGTGGAGGAAGGGGGAAATATCTGGTGGAGGAAGGGGGAAATATCTGGTGGAGGAAGGGGGAAATATCTGGTGGAGGAAGGGGGAAATATCTGGTGGAGGAAGGGGGAAATATCTGGAGAGAAAGGGGGAAATATCTGGAGAGGAAGGGGGAAATATCTGGTGGAGGAAGGGGGAAATATCTGGTGGAGGAAGGGGGAAATATCTGGTGGAGGAAGGGGGAAATATCTGGTGGAGGAAGGGGGAAATATCTGGTGGAGGAAGGGGGAAATATCTGGAGAGAAAGGGGGAAATATCTGGAGAGGAAGGGGGAAATATCTGGTGGAGGAAGGGGGAAATATCTGGAGAGGAAGGGGGAAATATCTGCAGAGGAAGGGGGAAATATCTGCAGAGGAAGGGGGAAATATCTGCAGAGGAAGGGGGAAATATCTGCAGAGGAAGGGGGAAATATCTGCAGAGGAAGGGGAAATATCTGGCACAAGAAGAAGGGTGCTCGGACCAGGCTTCACCAACGCCTTTAAATATCAAAAGAAAAAGACCAGAAGTCCAGAACACCGTGAAAAGGAGTCTTTTATTCAGACTACACAGGCAATGAAATGATAAAAGGCACAATGTGAAAATCTTTGGACCCTAAACACCTTCAGTGGACTCATCCAATGGTCATTATCCCTTTAAATGACACAGTCCCATGACAACCGCCTATCAGTCAGCGGACACAGGTAAACTCCCAGTACCATCAGCCGACCAGTGAGCTAGTGTTTGCCTTTTATTCCTGATCACAAGTGTGATAATAACCAGGATTCGGAGTCTCTGCCCATCCCCGGTCCGGTCCATTGGGTAAGAACGCTCCCATCACGGGTTTAAAACGGGACAGAAGCGTAGGAGATCGGCAGACAGAACAGAAAAGCAGCAGATTATTCCTTCCGTCTTCTTCATTATCACAGGGAGGATCTGCAAACACTCCAACCATCCTCTAAAAACACACAAAGCCAAACCTAGAAAACAACAAAAATCAACCTCACAGCAGCTGCCATTTTGGAATTAACCCCATTACGTTTTGGAGCAATAGAGGGCCACGAGTAACAAGTATCAGACCAGTGCTTTGCGCAGCCTCTGAGGCACCAAGGCTTAACTCCGCCTCTTGCGTAAATCAATGGGTTAATAGAGAGGCAGCCCGGGTACGCCTAATATAAATCCGGATTATTGCTGCTGAGCAGGATGGGATAGGCAGTCCCAATAAAACGGCCGTGGCGATATACCACGATCTGCAGCTGGTACTCCTCCACGCGCACCGTCTCCCTCGTGATCTTCTCCTGAGACGCCAGGAAGATAATGGTGTAAACGGCGAACTCAAACTCTGGGCTGACGCCAATGAAACTGCTGCCCACTGGCTTCACCATGTCCTTCCAGCTAAACTGCAGATTCAGCACCTGATCATCTTCATCCGGCTGGAAGAAAAAAAAAACAGGAAACGTCAAAATGCGTTACTGAAAGAGTAGTAGATGCATGGAAGTCAACGCAGCAGAGGTGGTGGTGAAATGTTCTTTGCATTCTTACCCTGCTTTTATACTGCCGGGCGACAAACCCCTTGTAATCAATGTTATTCCGCTTCTCCTGCAGGTAAAACTGGACCCAGTTATGTAGGCCCATAATCTCTTTACCCCGCTTGGACTCTCCCACAAAGACATGCTCAAACCCACAGGAATCGTGCCTGGGAGGAATTAAGTATAAAGAAATTATAAACAATCTACAAATACAGAGTGAGAGAGAAAAAAAAAAAAGAGTTTAACAAACATCTTTTTAGAGAGAAACTGGGCGAAGGAATGGTAGAATTTGTTGCCAAGTCCACATCCGATGGGTCAGCGACAGACTCTCGGCTAGAGCAGCGAGCGACATTCTCGTCACCAATAGGGAAGGTGTTAACTAGGTCCCCTCGGTTGGTGACATCGAGAGACGAGGGTCTCTCTCTGCACTAGCAGCAAGAGAGGTGGTCAGTAGAGTTGAGCGGACACCTGGATGTTGAAGTCAATTGGGACGCGAACTTTTGGCCACTAAAATGCCTCTAAAAAAGTCCTGGAAAGGGCTAGAGGGCTGCAAAATGAAGTATAATGTGTGTGAGTGTCCCCATTCAATTGACCTATTCTTATGAATGGGGACTCTAGTTCGGTTTATGGAAAGCCAATAGTATTACATGTATTCCATAAGCCGAAAGTCTATAAACTGAACGACATTCGGTTTATAGACTTTCGTTTTATAGAATACATGTAATGCTATTGGCTTTCTATAAACTCAAATAGAGTCCCCATTCATAAGAAACTGTTATGAATGGGGACTCTGTTTCGGTTTATAGAAAGCCAATAGCATTACATACAATGTAATCGCCGAACCACGAACTCCAACACGAACATACAGTGAAATGTCCGTGTTCCGGTCCGGGGTCCAAAAACCGTAATGTTCGGTACGAACCCAAACAGTGCGGTTCGGGTTCGCTCAACACTAATGGTCAGCCTTAAAAGATGGCAAGCAAACACAGGGGCCGAGCCCCCCGCTATATCTAGCCCGTCAGTCGGAGGCCAATCAAAGTGTCCTCAGAGAGCATCCCGCTGCAGAGAACATAACAGGAACATCCCACCTATCGCGAGACATTCCCAATATACACGGAGGGGTTTCATATCGGTCAGACAGATAATCAGGACTTCTAACGCATATTAAATCCCAATCGGCACAATAAAACCTCTTCTAGTGTCAAATCGAGTTTAATAAAATGATAATTTCTCATTTACTCCCTGGATATTTGGCGACAAACCCAACTCTTTTACTACCAGCGAAAGGGAATTGAATATTTACAGAGCTGGTCAAGGTAACGTTGCTATCCAGATACCGGGTCTCTAGAAAGACTCACCCCGTCCCCGATTCTCTGCTGTACAACTGGAACCAGATACTGTACAACTGGGATCTGAAATCTCGCAGGTTTGGCTTGGACAGGTTCTTCTTCACCAGATATTCATGCGCCAGCTGCAATGTGGGGGGGATTGAGGGGGGAAAAGATCAATTAATGGAGACCTATTTAAAGCGCCTCTCTTAGAGACACAAACCAAACCGGAATTTAAGCAAAAGGACTTCTGACCTTCATGACTTTGGTTTCCAAGATGGCATCAAGAAACTTGTTGTTTTCTGTAATTTCGTCAGCGGTGACCACTTCTGCCACCCCCGTGGACATCTCGTAATTATCCAGGAGAGATATAAACGCTGCAAGATAAAGACAAACGCAATATCATTCTAAAAGATTCCTGTAACCAACGTGATCCCACAATATTGGAAGGAAAATCCAACAAAAAATAAAAATCTTGACTGAATAGCGACATGCAGATGAATAAAATACTTTGACATTTTTTTCTATGATGTCCTGTCTCCTAGATATTAACCTTTTATTTAAATGGGCACTCCTTTCAACATATTCCTTCCAACAGGTGTTCCTTTTTCTAACCCCCCCCCCCATACAAATGCATGCAGGCACTCCTTGGGAATCTATTGCTGTAGCCCTGCCTTACTTGCAAGAGGATCAGTGCAGCTGCATTGGGTCGTGTGTTAATGAGGCAGAGATTGGAGGCGTCACCCATTAGGAGAAAGAGGACCTACCTGCAAATGTCTTTTTACTCCTTAGTTGCTCCTCATCTACAAACTGGAAGAGGGGGAAGGAAGCGCTGTCTCTGGCTATGTTGCTGCCAGAGGGTACGTAGCCTGCCTTCCCCTGCAGGGAGATCTGGTAATCCTTCCCGGGAACCATGCGGTTTAGATCTGCATCCCACAACTGATTAAACAGCTTGGAAAGTTCATGATTTAAAGAGCCTCTGAAATGAAACACAAACTGGAGTTACAGATATTTTAGAAGACAGTGTTTAATTAAAAAAGACTGTATCAAGTGTAGGCATTTTAAACAAAAATACGTTATGGAGCTTTCTTTGCTCTGTATACCCATATCAGGGGGTGGACATGCTGTTTAGAATCTTTGCTCTGTATAGTTCTATCGGGGGCGGACATGCTGTTTAGAATCTTTGCTCTGTATAGCTCTATCAGGGGGCAGACATGTTTAGAATCTTTGCTCTGTATAGCTCTATCAGGGGCAGACATGTTGTTTAGAATCTTTGCTCTGTATAGCTCTATCAGGAGGCGGACATGTTGTTTAGAATCTTTGCTCTGTATAGCTCTATCAGGGGGCGGACATGTTGTTTAGAATCTTTGCTCTGTATAGCTCTATCAGGAGGCGGACATGTTGTTTAGAATCTTTGCTCTGTATAGCTCTATCAGGGGGAGGACATGTTGTTTAGAATCTTTGCTCTGTATAGCTCTATCAGGGGGAGGACATGTTGTTTAGAATCTTTGCTCTGTATAGCTCTATCAGGGGGAGGACATGTTGTTTAGAATCTTTGCTCTGTATAGCTCTATCAGGGAGGACATGTTGTTTAGAATCTTTGCTCTGTATAGCTCTATCAGGGGGAGGACATGTTGTTTAGAATCTTTGCTCTGTATAGCTCTATCAGGGGGAGGACATGTTGTTTAGAATCTTTGCTCTGTATAGCTCTATCAGGGAGGACATGTTGTTTAGAATCTTTGCTCTGTATAGCTCTATCAGGGGGAGGACATGTTGTTTAGAATCTTTGCTCTGTATAGCTCTATCAGGGGGAGGACATGTTGTTTAGAATCTTTGCTCTGTATAGCTCTATCAGGGGTGGACATGTTGTTTAGTCCCTGACCTTATCTTATATCTAAGATAGCCTTATACCTATCCCATGCATGCTTAAACTCCTTCACTGTATTAACCTCTACCACTTCTACTGGAAGACTATTCCATACATCCACTACCCTCTCAGTAAAGTAATACTTTCATTAGTCCCTGGCCTTATCTTATATCTAGGATATCCTTATACCTATCCCATGCATGTTTAAACTCCTTCACTGAATTAACCTCTACCACTTCTACTGGAAGACTATTTCATACATCCACTACCCTCTCAGTAAAGTAATACTTTCATTAGTCCCTGGCCTTATCTTATATCTAGGATAGCCTTATACCTATCCCATGCATGCTTAAACTCCTTCACTGTATTAACCTCTACCACTTCTACTGGAAGACTATTCCATGCATCCACTACCCTCAGTAATGGAATACTTTCATTAGTCCCTGGCCTTATCTTATATCTAGGATAGCCTTATACCTATCCCATGCATGCTTAAACTCCTTCAGTGTATTAACCTCTACCACTTCTACTGGAAGACTATTCCATACATCCACTACCCTCTCAGTAAAGTAATACTTTCATTAGTCCCTGGCCTTATCTTATATCTAGGATTGCCTTATACCTATCCCATGCATGCTTAAACTCCTTCACTGTATTAACCTCTACCACTTCTACTGGAAGACTATTCCATACATCCACTACCCTCTCAGTAAAGTAATACTTTCATTGGTCCATGACCTTATCTTATATCTAGGATAGCCTTATACCTATCCCATGCATGCTTAAACTCCTTCACTGTATTAACCTCTACCACTTCTACTGGAAGACTATTCCATACATCCACTACCCTCTCAGTAAAGTAATACTTGTATTAGTCCCTGGCCTTATCTTATATCTAGGATAGCCTTATACCTATCCCATGCATGCTTAAACTCCTTCACTGTATTAACCTCTACCACTTCTACTGGAAGACTATTCCATACATCCACTACCCTCTCAGTAAAGTAATACTTTCATTAGTACCTGGCCTTATCTTATATCTAGGATAGCCTTATACCTATCCCACGCATGCTTAAACTCCATCACTGTATTAACCTCTACCACTTCTACTGGAAGACTATTCCATGCATCCACTACCCTCTCAGTAATGTAATACTATCATTAGTCCCTGGCCTTATCTTATATCTAGGATAGCCTTATACCTATCCCATGCATGCTTAAACTCCTTCACTGTATTAACCTCTACCACTTCTACTGGAAGACTATTCCATGCATCCACTACCCTCTCAGTAAAGTAATACTTTCATTAGTCCCTGGCCTTATCTTATATCTAGGATAGCCTTATACCTATCCCATGCATGCTTAAACTCCTTCACTGTATTAACCTCTACCACTTCTACTGGAAGACTATTCCATGCATCCACTACCCTCTCAGTAATGTAATACTTTCATTAGTCCCTGGCCTTATCTTATATCTAGGATAGCCTTATACCTATCCCATGCATGCTTAAACTCCTTCACTGTATTAACCTCTACCACTTCTACTGGATGACTATTCCATACATCCACTACCCTCTCAGTAATGTAATACTTTCATTAGTCCCTGGCCTTATCTTATATCTAGGATAGCTTTATACCTATCCCATGCATGCTTAAACTACTTCACTGTATTAACCTCTACCACTTCTATTGGAAGACTATTCCATACATCCACTACCCTCTCAGTAATGTAATACTTTCATTAGTCCCTGGCCTTATCTTATATCTAGGATAGCCTTATACCTATCCCATGCATGCTTAAACTCCTTCACTGTATTAACCTCTACCACTTCTACTGGAAGACTATTCCATACATCCACTACCCTCTCAGTAAAGTAATACTTTCATTAGTCCCTGACCTTATCTTATATATAGGATATCCTTATACCTATCCCATGCATGCTTAAACTCCTTCACTGTATTAACCTCTGCTGGAAGACTATTCCATACATCCACTACCCTCTCAGTAAGGTAATACTTTCATTAGTCCCTGACCTTATCTTATATCTAGGATAGCCTTATACCTATCCCATGCATGCTTAAACTCCTTCACTGTATTAACCTCTACCACTTCTGCTGGCAGGCTATTCCATACATCCACTACCCTCTCAGTAAAGTAATACTTCCTGATATTACATTAAATCGTTGCCCCTCTAATTTCAGACTATGTCCTCTAGTTGTGGTAGTTTATCTTCATATAAATATCCTCTCCCCCGTTACTGTGTTGATTCCCTTTATGTATATAAATGTTTCTATTATATCCCCCGTTACGTCTTTCTTCCAAGCTATACATGTTAAGATGGCAGGTTTAATCCTGCAGCTCAGCACATTGCACACAGAGGCGGCGGGGAACCTTTAGAACAGGGCTCGACAAACCCCGGGCGCCAGGTCGCCATGGCGACCTGGAAATTAAGCCTGGCGCCCGGGTGCCGTTCCCTACATGACCCCCTTGCTGCTGCCGTTTGTGTGTTAGTGGATTTTTGCAGCGCGAGGGGGAGAAGTCTGTGCGGATCGCGCAGACAGTAAGCTCCGCCCCCTCGCGCAACGTGTGTCTGAGTGCTGGGTGTCGTCACTTGACAACCCAGCACTCATCCGAAAGAGCAAGGAAGAACGGCTGCAGCACACGAATGTTCCCCAGCCCTGCAATGAGGTAAGGCAGCAGGGAAGGAACATTCGTGCTGCAGCCGTTCTTCCTTGCTATTTCGGATGAGTGCTGGGTTGTCAAGTGACGACACCCAGCACTCACAAGTTAAGACAGGGGGAAAAAAAAAATAAACTTTTGTATGTGTGAGGTGTATATGTGTGTGAGGTGTATATGTGTGATGTGTGTATGTGTGAGGTGTATATGTGAAGGGGGGGGTGTATATGTGAAGTGGGGGGGTGTATATGTGAGGTGTATATGTGAAGTGGGGGGGGTGTATATGTGAGGTGTATATGTGAGGTGTATATGTGAAGTGGGGGGGGGTGTATATGTGAAGTGGGGGGGGTGTATATGTGAAGTGGGGGGGGTGTATATGTGAAGTGGGGGGGGGGTGTATATGTGAAGTGGGGGGGGGGGGGTGTATATGTGAAGTGGGTTGGTGTGTGTGTGTGTGTATATGTGAAGTGTGTGTGTGTGTGTGTGTATATGTGAAGTGTGTGTGTGTGTGTGTGTGTATATGTGAAGTGGGTTGGTGTGTGTGTGTGTGTGTGTGTGTGTGTGTGTGTGTATATATGTGAAGTGGGTTGGTGTGTGTGTGTGTGTGTGTGTGTATATGTGAAGTGGGTTGGTGTGTGTGTGTGTGTGTGTGTGTGTGTGTGTGTATATGTGAAGTGGGTTGGTGTGTGTGTGTGTGTGTGTGTGTGTGTGTGTGTGTGTGTGTGTGTATATGTGAAGTGGGTTGGTGTGTGTGTGTGTGTGTGTGTGTATATGTGAAGTGGGTTGGTGTGTGTGTGTGTGTGTGTGTGTGTGTTTATGATTTGCGTGTATGTTTGCGTGATTGTCTGGCTCCTAAAAAATTTTGCTGGCTCCTAGAATCAAATTAAATTTGTCAAGCCCTGCTTTAGAATACATGGGTTCTGAATAGGGGGGGTTCTAGATTCCATGTCCATTATACAGACAGACAAGTAACGAATGCTGCTGGTTCAGCAAGTCACAGCCACGTCTGAACACGGGCTTTGTGTCATGTGGCAGTATCTGTAACACACGCCCCAGGACACGGCACTGTACTCTCTGCTTCTGGTATATCTGACATTGATCCCAGTATGGAGGGTGCACTCCCCGCAGTGCGCATGGTGGTGGGAATAAGCATTGTTTATACCATGAAACTATAAAATAAATAGAAACAAATGAATTCAATAAGAGAAATATTGTCTCCTGTCTATGACATCACCAAATATGACATCACCTAATATGACATCATCTAGGGCTTAATATATGAAAAAAATTTATTAAAAAAAAAAAATGATGAAGAATGATCTATATATTGTGTTAAAATACTTGCAGCAAATGCATAAAATAAGATAAGGCTATGTATTAAATGTGTCTGTAGAGTCTCCGGCTTATGACATCACCTGTGGCACGGTATGCAAATGAACTCCCATATCAAGCCACAAGGTGATGTCATAAGCCGGAGACTCCACAGACATGTTTAATACAATGATTTAGTGACCAGGTGCCTCTAATGATGTTCTCTGGAGCTTCACAGACACTGCTAATTATTAATCTAAAAACGAGGGGTCTCTCCGGACAGGCACAGCTGATTGGCTGATAGACGCACTAATATTTTCCACTTATAGCTACCCTGGGCGTGCAGGGAGAAGGGGCAAGTGTCTTCTGATGTGCATGCTGCTTCTCACTCTGATCAGAGGCTTTGGTAGGGTGTAAGAGAATGGGGGACAGCGATGGGGGGGGGGGGGGGGGGGGGGGGAGCGCAGATGAACATGGGCAGCTCTGTCTGCAATGGGTGGAGATATCAAATACATGAAGTTATACTAGGATCAGTTTCGTTTCCTGGTATTCTGGGTCTCAGGACAGGAAGCAGCACACCACACGACATCCGGGGCAAACGATCTCAAAACGCTATTTATCAGATTCCAGAAATCCTCACTACCAAATTCACATTTTATTTAACATTTGCCCAATTACTTTCATGTGCTGCAAATCATTTTTGTCTAATGCTCTCAGGAAAACAAAAATATCTTCTAAAATTGGATGTTTTTCAATCTGGTCTTTGCAAAGTTAAATTTCAAAATTCAGAAATGCGACTTATAGATCTATATATTGTCGGCTCCGTTTGCCAGACAGGAAACTGAACCTGCATTTAGCAGCTGAGCAAAAGTATAATATTAATTTGTCTTTGGACCAAATAAAGCTGATAGAACAGGGGGATTCAGCATACTAAGCTGGGCCATTCTGTTACCTACAACCAGCCTTTAGGAAACACGCTAGATTGCAAGCCTTTGATCTGGTTTTTCGGATAGTAAAATGTTGTACAGATGGCTTTTGACTGCGTGTCTGCTGAGCACAGGATGGAGAAGCAAAATTGTTTCAACATGTCAGACACAGGAGATCATCGATGTAAAGCTTGGTATATGTGTGTGTGAGAGGAACTGTGCAATGGATATATATAGATAGAGATATATACACACACACACACACACACACACACACACTGATCAGCCATAACATTATGACCCCCTGCCTAATATTGTATTGATCCCCTTTTGCCACCTAAACAGCCCTGACCCGTCGAGGCATGGACTCCACTAGACCTGTGAAGGTGTGCTGGGGTAACTGGCACCAAGACGTTAGCAGCAGATCCTGTAAGCTCTCCTCTGCAGCCACAAACATTTCTACAAAAACTATATTCCTATGTTATACCCAACTTCACAGTAAAATGTTCTCAGGTGACATCTAACAGTTATTGGAAAGACTTGTTACACTACCAGGGATGCTAAATCCACCCATTTAAACCGCGTAACCGGCAACGCCTTGTCCCAAGGGCAGGCAGTACCGCTAGTTTATAAAGATGGAACTATTTATACTGTACAATGTGCTGTACAAAGGATTCAGAAACCACCGTATGGCTTAAACCTGTGGGAAGCATGAGAGCTATTATTAGCAGCATCCTGAATAATAAGATGGATTCTGTTTAACTGGAAGATTGTAGTGTCGGCATTTTAAATAGAAATATAAATGAAAGAAAATAAATAAAGCATAATTTTGAGACATCTTTGCTCTTCATTGAGCCCTGATAGAGTTCTTCATATATCTGACCCAAGATTCTAACCAACATGTCCGCCCCCTGATAGAGTCATACAGAGCAAAGATTCTAAACATGTCCACCCCTGATAGAGCTATACAGAGCAAAGATTCTAAACATGTCCGCCCCCCTGATAGAGCTTTACAGAGCAAAGATTCTAAACAACATGACTGTCCCCTGATAAAGCTATACAGAGCAAAGATTCTAACCAACATGTAAGCCCCCTGATAGAGCTTTAAAGCGCAAAGATTCTAAACAACATGTCCGCCTCCTGATAGAGCTATACAGAGCAGAGATTCTAACCAACATGTCCGCCCCCTGATAGAGCTATACAGAGCAAAGATTCTAACCAACATGTCCGCCCCCTGATAGAGTCATACAGAGCAAAGATTCTAAACATGTCCACCCCTGATAGAGCTATACAGAGCAAAGATTCTAAACATGTCCACCCCTGATAGAGCTATACAGAGCAAAGATTCTAAACATGTCTGCCCCCTGATAGAGCTATACAGAGCAAAGATTCTAAACATGTCCACCCCTGATAGAGCTATACAGAGCAAAGATTCTAAACATGTCTGCCCCCTGATAGAGCTATACAGAGCAAAGATTCTAAACAACATGACTGTCCCCTGATAGAGCTATACAGAGCAAAGATTCTAAACAACATGTCCACCCCCGATAGAGCTATACAGAGCAAAGATTCTAAACAACATGTAAGCCCCCTGATAGAGCTTTAAAGCGCAAAGATTCTAAACAACATGTCCGCCTCCTGATAGAGCTATACAGAGCAAAGATTCTAACCAACATGTCCGCCACCCGGATAGAGCTATACAGAGCAAAGATTCTAACCAACATGTCCGCCACCCGGATAGAGCTATACAGAGCAAAGATTCTAATCAGCATGTCCGCCCCCTGATAGAGCTATACAGAGCAAAGATTCTAACCAGCATGTCCGCCCTCTAATAGAGCTATACAGAGCGAAGATTCTAAACAACTTGTGCGCCGCCTGATAGAGCTACACAGAGCAAAGATTCTAAACAGCATGTCCGCCCCCTGATGGAGCTATACAGAGCAAAGATTCTAAACAACATGTCCAGCCCCCTGATAGAGCTATACAGAGCAAAGATTCTAAACAACATGTCCTCCCCCTGATACAGCTATACAGAGCAAAGATTCTAAACAACATGTCCTCCCCCTGATAGAGCTATACAGAGCAAAGATTCTAAACAACATGTCCACCCCCTGATAGAGCTATACAGAGCAAAGATTCTAAACAGCATGCCCGCCCCCTGATCAAACTGAAGTTCATTTTTTGCAACTGTTGTCCTTTAATACAAAGTGAGATCTCACATAATAATGTCCGTCTGCCCTAAACATTGGAAATAATCACTGATCCCAGCAGGAGTTTGACATTGGCAAAACAAAGAGGTACAGCTGAGATTTAAACACACTGCTGCCTGACGTGCCTACGATGCACAGACTCACAGCTGGATGTGGGAATGGGCGCCTGTCATTTTAAATGGAATGTATTTTTGTGCTGGGCCCAATGGCTTGCACTCTATGCAGGAATGGCAACTAGGTTGGCCACCTCAACCATTTGTTACTAGCCACATATAATTATGCCATGCTGATTTGCAAAGTGTAGAAGTTATGTGACCAGAGGGAAATCATTTAATGAATTAACTTGGTCCTGTGGGATCCACTAGATTATTTCACTGATTTCCTTTAGATCACATTTGACTTCACACACTGCTATTGGGGGTACAGAAAAGGGACAGGGCAGTAATTGGGGGTACACAGAGGGGGCAGGGCAGTTACTGGGGGTATGCAGTGGGGGCAGGGCAGTTAGTGGGGGTATACAGAGGGGGCAGGGCAGTCACTGGGGGTATACAGTGGGTGCAGGGCAGTCACTGGGGGTATACAGTGGGTGCAGGGCAGTTACTGGGGGTATACAGTGGGTGCAGGGCAGTTACTGGGAGTATACAGAGGGGGCAGGGCAGTTACTGGGGGTATACAGTGGGGGCAGGGCAGTTACTGGGGGTATACAGTGGGTGCAGGGCAGTTACTGGGGGTATACAGTGGGGGCAGGGCAGTTACTGGGGGTATACAGTGGGGGCAGGGCAGTTACTGGGGGTATACAGAGGGGGCAGGGCAGTCACTGGGGGTATACAGAGGGGGCAGGGCATTCACTGGGGGTATACAGAGGGGGCAGGGCAGTCACTGGGGGTATACAGTGGGTGCAGGGCAGTTACTGGGGGTATACAGTGGGTGCAGGGCAGTTACTGGGAGTATACAGAGGGGGAAGGGCAGTTACTGGGGGTATACAGTGGGGGCAGGGCAGTTACTGGGGGTATACAGTGGGTGCAGGGCAGTTACTGGGGGTCTACAGTGGGGGCAGGGCAGTTACTGGGGGTATACAGTGGGGGCAGGGCAGTTACTGAGTGTATACAGAGGGGGCAGGGCAGTCACTGGGGGTATACAGTGGGTGCAGGGCAGTTACTGGGGGTATACAGAGGGGGCAGGGCATTCACTGGGGGTATACAGAGGGGGCAGGGCAGTCACTGGGGGTATACAGAGGGGGCAGGGCAGTAACTGGGGGTATACAGTGGGGGCAGGGCAGTTACATGGGGTATACAGTGGGTGCAGGAGAGTTACTGGGGGTATACAGTGGGGGCAGGGCAGTTACTGGGGGTATACAGTGGGGGCAGGGCAGTTACTGGGGGTATACAGAGGGGGCAGGGCAGTTACTGGGGGTATACAGAGGGGGCAGGGCAGTTACTGGGGGTATACAGAGGGGGCAGGGCAGTTACTGGGGGTATACAGAGGGGGCAGGGAAGTTACTGGGCGTATACAGTGGGGGCAGGGCAGTTACTGGGGGTATACAGTGGGGGCAGGGCAGTTACTGGGGGTATACAGTGGGGGCAGGGAAGTTACTGGGGGTATACAGAGGGGGCAGGGCAGTTACTGGGGGTATACAGAGGGGGCAGGGCAGTTCCTGGGGGTATACAGAGGGGGCAGGGCAGTTACTGGGGGTATACAGTGGGGGCAGGGCAGTTACTGGGGGTATACAGAGGGGGCAGGGCAGTTACTGGGGGTATACAGAGGGGGCAGGGCAGTTCCTGGGGGTATACAGAGGGGGCAGGGCAGTTACTGGGGGTATACAGAGGGGGCAGGGCAGTTCCTGGGGGTATACAGAGGGGGCAGGGCAGTTACTGGGGGTATACAGTGGGAGCAGGGCAGTTACTGGGGGTATACAGTGGGGGCAGGGAAGTTACTGGGGGTATACAGAGGGGGCAGGGCAGTTACTGGGGGTATACAGTGGGTGCAGGGCAGTTACTGGGGGTATACAGAGGGGGCAGGGCATTCACTGGGGGTATACAGAGGGGGCAGGGCAGTCACTGGGGGTATACAGAGGGGGCAGGGCAGTAACTGGGGGTATACAGTGGGGGCAGGGCAGTTACATGGGGTATACAGTGGGTGCAGGAGAGTTACTGGGGGTATACAGTGGGGGCAGGGCAGTTACTGGGGGTATACAGTGGGGGCAGGGCAGTTACTGGGGGTATACAGAGGGGGCAGGGCAGTTACTGGGGGTATACAGAGGGGGCAGGGCAGTTACTGAGGGTATACAGAGGGGGCAGGGCAGTTACTGGGGGTATACAGAGGGGGCAGGGAAGTTACTGGGCGTATACAGTGGGGGCAGGGCAGTTACTGGGGGTATACAGTGGGGGCAGGGCAGTTACTGGGGGTATACAGTGGGGGCAGGGAAGTTACTGGGGGTATACAGAGGGGGCAGGGCAGTTACTGGGGGTATACAGAGGGGGCAGGGCAGTTCCTGGGGGTATACAGAGGGGGCAGGGCAGTTACTGGGGGTATACAGAGGGGGCAGGGCAGTTACTGGGGGTATACAGTGGGGGCAGGGCAGTTACTGGGGGTATACAGAGGGGGCAGGGCAGTTACTGGGGGTATACAGAGGGGGCAGGGCAGTTCCTGGGGGTATACAGAGGGGGCAGGGCAGTTACTGGGGGTATACAGTGGGAGCAGGGCAGTTACTGGGGGTATACAGTGGGGGCAGGGAAGTTACTGGGGGTATACAGAGGGGGCAGGGCAGTTACTGGGGGTATACAGAGGGGGCAGGGCAGTTACTGGGGGTATACAGTGGGGGCAGGGCAGTTACTGGGGGTATACAGAGGGGGCAGGGCAGTTACTGGGGGTATACAGTGGGGGCAGGGCAGTTACTGGGGGTATACAGAGGGGGCAGGGCAGTTACTGGGGGTATACAGTGGGGGCAGGGCAGTTACTGGGGGTATACAGTGGGAGCAGGGTAGTTACTGGGGGTATACAGTGGGGGCAGGGCAGTTACTGGGGGTATACAGTGGGGGCAGGGCAGTTACTGGGGGTATACAGTGGGGGCAGGGCAGTTACTGGGGGTATACAGTGGGAGCAGGGTAGTTACTGGGGGTATACAGTGGGAGCAGGGCAGTTCCTGGGGGTATACAGAGGGGGCAGGGCAGTCACTGGGGGTATACAGTGGGAGCAGGGCAGTTCCTGGGGGTATACAGAGGGGGCAGTATATCACACACCTGGCTGCTGTGGCAGATTGAGTCATGTCTCCAGCCGGATGCTCACTCACTGTCACTCAAACTTCTGGAAGTTGGAACCAGCATTAGGACCCAGCCACGCCCTCATCTGTTACCCAGCGCCTCAGCCAATCACAACGTTCCTCGACCACACCCAGCAACGGAATGGGCAGGGACCTCTGCCAGCATCGTGAGGCGGAGCTAGCTGTCTGGCAGAGTGATAGACAGCTCGTTGAGTCAATCAGAGTGAGGAGGCGGCCCAGACGTGGCGCGTGATGACGGTATTGAAGCGTAGCTGCGTGAGGATGATTGGCAGACGTGTCTGCTAATCAGCGCGCGGTTGGGAGGCGGGGCCGTGCTGGTCTCCGGGCGTGGAACACACTTATGATTGGCAGGTGTCTTGGCTAATGAGCAGGCGCCGGGGGCGGGATCTGTCAGTTGCAACTCGGAACCTTCAGTAAATCGCAGTATTTTCTCCGCCGCCTCAGACCGAACTCATGGGGGCTCAGATCAGCTCGGTAAGACCACAGACAACGACCCTCTCTCCCCTTCCCTCCCGGCACCACAGACACCCCCCCCGCCCCCCCCAGCTAGCCTGGCACCACAGACACCCCCCCTCCCCCCCAGCTAGCCTGGCACCACACACACCCCCTCCCCCCCCCCCCCCCCCCCCCAGCTTGCCTGGCACCACAGACACCCCCCCCCCCCAGCTTGCCTGGCACCACAGACACCCCCCCCCCCAGCTTGCCTGGCACCACAGACACCCCCCCCCCCCCAGCTAGCCTGGCACCACAGACACCCCCCTCCCCTCCCCCCCCCCCCCCTAGCTAGCCTGGCACCACAGACACCCCCCCCCCCCCCCCAGCTAGCCTGGCACCACAGACACCCCCCCCCCCCCCCCCAGCTAGCTGGCACCACAGACACCCCCCTCCCCTCCCCCCCCCCAGCTAGCCTGGCACCACACACACCCCCCTCCCCCCCGCCCCCCAGCTAGCCTGGCACCACAGACACCCCCCTCCCCCCCGCCCCCCAGCTAGCCTGGCACCACACACACCACCCTCCCCCCCGCCCCCCAGCTAGCCTGGCACCACAGACACCCCCCTCCCCTCCCCCCCCCCCCCAGCTAGCCTGGCACCACACACACCCCCCTCCCCCCCGCCCCCCAGCTAGCCTGGCACCACAGACACCCCCCTCCCCCCCGCCCCCCAGCTAGCCTGGCACCACAGACACCCGCACCCCCCCCAGCTAGCCTGGCACCACACACCCCCCCCTCCCCCCCGCCCCCCAGCTAGCCTGGCACCACAGACACCCCCACCCCCCCAGCTTGCCTGGCACCACAGACACCCCCTCCCCCCCAGCTAGCCTGGCACCACAGACACCCCCTCCCCCCAGCTAGCCTGGCACCACAGACACCACCACCCAATCTATTCTGGCACCACACACACTCCCCTAATCCCCCCCCCCCCCCCTCGCTAGCCTGGGCAGATGAGTGCACTGCTTACAGTCTATAGGCAATAACTGCAGAACAGCATTCCCTTGCTGTGCCCTTTATACACATATTTGCAGTTATTTGTTGCAGGTAATGGTTGCATTAAGATCCCTATGGCCATGAGTGATCCATTTGGCACCTGCCGTTCCCCATTCTGTATTGTCTCATGTTTGGCTTTGGGGATGTTGTTGGCTGTGCCTTTCCCTGTAGTAAGTGCCGCAGGGAGGGATAATGTACACAGGTCACATTATAATGTGTACTGCACTCTGATGTCTCAGGGGTACATGTTCCAGTGTTGGCACAGCTCTTTTAGTGTCTCTGGTGGTGGTGCTACAATAATTTGTATGTTTCTTGGCAGCACTGGGTATTGTACAGGCCATGGCGATACTAATTTGCAGTGAATGAAATGTATACCCAGGGGTTTTAAGACTTTCAGTGTATTGCTGCCATTAAAGGGCCTCTGTCACCCAAACACTGCTTATACTGTGACTGTATCACCCAAACACTGCTTATACTGTGACTGTATCACCCAAACACTGCTTATACTGTGACTGTATCACCCAAACACTGCTTATACTGTGACTGTATCACCCAAACACTGCTTATACTGTGACTGTATCACCCAAACACTGCTTATACTGTGACTGTATCACCCAAACACTGCTTATACTGTGACTGTATCACCTAAACACCGCTTATACTGTGACTGTATCACCCAAACACTGCTTATACTGTGACTGTATCACCCAAACACTGCTTATACTGTGACTGTATCACCCAAACACTGCTTATACTGTGACTGTATCACCCAAACACTGCTTATACTGTGACTGTGTCACCCAAACACGGCTTATACTGTGACTGTATCGCCCAAACACTGCTTATACTGTGACTGTGTCACCCAAACACGGCTTATACTGTGACTGTATCGCCTAAACACTGCTTATACTGTGACTGTATCACCCAAACACTGCTTATACTGTGACTGTTTTACCTAAACACTGCTTATACTGTGACTGTATCACCCAAACACTGCTCATACTGTGACTGTATCACCCAAACACTGCTTATACTGTGACTGTATCACCCAAACACTGCTTATACTGTGACTGTATCACCCAAACACTGCTTATACTGTGACTGTATCACCCAAACACAGCTTATACTGTGACTGTATCACCTAAACACTGCTTATACTGTGACTGTATCACCCAAACACTGCTTATACTGTGACTGTATCACCCAAACACTGCTTATACTGTGACTGTATCACCCAAACACTGCTTATACTGTGACTGTATCACCCAAACACTGCTTATACTGTGACTGGATAACCTAAACACTGCTTATACTGTGACTGTATCACCCAAACACTGCTTGTACTGGGGCCGTGTCACCCAAACACTGCTTGTACTGGGGCCGTGTCACCCAAACACTGCTTGTACTGGGGCCGTGTCACCCAAACACTGCTTGTACTGGGGCCGTGTCACCCAAACACTGCTTGTACTGGGGCCGTGTCACCCAAACACTGCTTGTACTGGGGCCGTGTCACCCAAACACTGCTTGTACTGGGGCCGTGTCACCCAAACACTGCTTGTACTGGGGCCGTGTCACCCAAACACTGCTTGTACTGGGGCCGTGTCACCCAAACACTGCTTGTACTGTGAATGCAGAGAATGAATGGATCTATACATTGTCTCCCCAGAAATACAGAAAATGCATAAAATATGCTAAATATTTTTATCCCACTTGAAAATAACCTTGTCCCCCCCCCCCCCCCAAGGCATCTGTAAGTCCAATACATTATATAATGTGAGTATCTGTATTCCAACATGGTAGAGTGTTGTGTTTGGAAGGATACCTGTAACGCCTTCAGCAAGTGTAACTGAAAGTGGGAATCGTTTCATTAATCAGTGGATTTTATGTCCCACATGAATTATATGTTCTGAGGAGGTAAAAGTAAAAAGGCCATCCATAAAGTAGTTTTAAAGCCAGCCCCCCCCCCCCCCCCCTTCCCCCCATTACTGCTATTTACTTGTGGTGTACTCTGTGCAGCCTTCATGGAAGTTCACAAGTCTTGTAGAAAGAGATTTTACAGATAGGAATCTGCCCTTGGGTAGATTGAGAGGACATGCATTTTGGAAACTTTGAGGCTGTTTTGCAATGCCAGGGACAAAGAGGGGATTTGCTAACACCCCCCCCCCCCCATAACCCTGAGAGCTTTATTCACTCAACGAAACAACTGCAGGGAATTAAGAAGACAATTTCAAATTTAAGGCCAAAGTAGCAGAGTTCAAAAATTCCCCCATTCTCCACTTCTCTCTCATGAATAAAGACCTACGTCTCAGAAATTATTTGTTTCCCAAAAAAAAAAAAAAAAACAATTAATGGTTTTAATATTTACTACAATATATCACAGATAATTGGGTAACGGGAAGCTTTGACTTGCACTGCTAGCCTGGAGAATGGTTTGAATCGATGATCTGTAATATTTCTTATCTCTCAGTAACAGATCCCCAGCTATCTGGAACAAATTGTACATTAAATTAGCTCAGTGGGGGAACAAATACACCCTTTACAGGAGGAGGGGTCTGTTACAAGAGGGTACAACAAATTTTAAAAATGTGTGTTCCCTTCAAACATAATCCCCACCATCCTCTACCAGGCGTAACGGAGATTGCACGGACTTTGAGAGTTGGTAGACGTAGGTGATGGTACTAAATATCAAGGTTTGAATTGGTTCAGTTAGTTAAGACTCTAGTGCTAGTTTTATGTGTGTGGGGGGGGTCGTGGGTGGTTATTTTAAAGCTCTGTACAGTAATATCCGACAGTACTGTGTACATTTCTCCTTCTCTTGTAACCAGGACATATTCTTATAGTAAGTACAATAGTCTGGGGCAAAGTTTGAAAAGTGATGTAATCAGAAGGAACATTCCACTGGTTTCCATCTAGTCTGCCCAATTTTCTGAATCTCATAAATAAGACAGCCTTATACCTATCCCATGCTTGCTTAAACTCCTTAACTGTATTAACTTCTACCACTTATACTGGAAGACTATTCCATACATCCACTACCCTCTCAGTAATGTAATACTTTCATTAGTCCCTGGCCTTATCTTATATCTAGGATAGCCTTATACCTATCCCATGCATGCTTAAACTCCTTCACTGTATTAACCTCTACCACTTCTGCTGGAAGACTATTCCATACATCCACTACCCTCTCAGTAAAGTAATACTTTCATTAGTCCCTGGCCTTATCTTATATCTAGGATAGCCTTATAACTATCCCATGCATGCTTAAACTCCTTCACTGTATTAACTTCTACCACTTATACTGGAAGACTATTCCATTCATCCACTACCCTCTCAGTAAAGTAATACTTTCATTAGTCCCTGGCCTTATCTTATATCTAGGATAGCCTTATACCTATCCCATGCATGTTTAAACTCCTTCACTGTATTAACCTCTACCACTTCTACTGGAAGACTATTCCATTCATCCACTACCCTCTCAGTAATGTAATACTTTCATTAGTCCCTGACCTTAACTTATATCTAGGATAGCCTTATACCTATCCCATGCATGCTTAAACTCCTTCACTGTATTAACCACTTCTACTGGAAGACTATTCCATACATCCACTACCCTCTCAGTAATGTAATACTTTCATTAGTCCCTGACCTGATCTTATATCCAGGGTAGCCTTATATCTATCCCATGCATGCTTAAAATCCTTCATTGTATTAACCTCTACCACTTCTACTGGAAGACTATTCCATACATCCACTCCCCTCTCAGTAACGTAATACTTTCATTAGTCCCTGACCTTATCTTATATCTAGGATAGCCTTATACCTATCCCATGCATGCTTAAACTCCTTCACTGTATTAACCTCTACCACTTCTACTGGAAGACTATTCCATACATCCACTACCCACTCAGTAAAGTAATACTTCCTGATATTACATTTAAATCGTTGCCCCTCTAATTTCAGACTATGTCCTCTAGTTGTGGTAGTTTATCTCCATATAAATATCCTCTCCTCCGTTACTGTGTTGATTCCCTTTATGTATATACATGTTTCTATCATATCCCCGTCTCATCTTTCTCCCAAGCTATACATGTTACTGTAACACATTTGCCCCAATGTTTAGCTATTTTCACTCTTGGTCAAATCACAATCTGTTTCCAGACTATGGTTTTATACATCAGAGAGAATTGCAAACTAAAGGCCAAAGTAGCAGAGTTGGAAACATGTTTCCCATTCAGCTCAATGGATGAACTTTTCCAAATCTGCTACTTTGGCCTTAAGTTTACAATTCTCTCTGATGTATAAAGCCCCATGTTGAATCGTCCCTTGGGGAGGGGAGATGACTAAGGAATCTTTGTTAGAATAACTGGGGGATGACTCATTTCATGTCAAACTCTTGCACAGTGTAAATCCTGTGTTAAAATGAAGACCCTGTAATGTTATTTTATGTTTGTTTCTGGAGGGCACATGTTGTTCAGATCATTACTAATGTCAGACGAGCAGCACAGGTCATTTTCTTTCCGTTCTTGGCGTTTGAAGCATTGGAAATATAAATGGAGTATGGGGCGTCTGTACTCTCCTAATAAGCCACCTTTAATGGAGTAATGAATAAAACATGGCAGTGATAGAGCTCGGATCTGCCAGGGCTGAGGAACGGGAATCATGGCTTTATTACCTCCGTCTCCCCAGAATGAGGGTTTTCGCATCCTGGTGCATTAATGTTTGGCATAGAGACAGCGGTGCCTTCCTGCCGATTCCCTCCAGCATGAGTCACCATCAGGGCGAAGATTCCCAAAAATAACCGTCTCCAAGGGGCTTTATTCATGAAAGAGAATAGCAGGGAGTGTCAAACAAGAAAAAAAAAAATATTTTCTATTTCATCTTTTGCTAAGTTTGCCTTAAGTTTGAAATTCTCTTGCCAATTCCCTGCAAATTACTTTTTTGATGTATACATGTTTTAACGGGTGTGAGCTGGGCAAGATTGAGAATCAAGTAGTGTTAAATTGTTATCCCTTATTGGCCAACTAGTTTGATTTCAAGGAGGCGGACATGTTTAGAATCTTTGCTCTGTATAGCTCTATCAGGGGGCAGACGTGTTTTTTAGAATCTTTGCTCTGTATAGCTCTATCAGGGGGCAGACGTGTTGTTTAGAATCTTTGCTCTGTATAGCTCTATCAGGGTGCGGACATGTTGGTTAGAATCTTTGCTCTGTATAGCTCTATCAGGGTGCGGACATGTTGTTTAGAATCTTTGCTCTGTATAGCTCTATCAGTGGGCGGACATGTTGTTTAGAATCTTTGCTCTGTATAGCTCTATCAGGGGGAGGACATGTTGTTTAGAATCTTTGCTCTGTATAGCTCTATCAGGGGGAGGACATGTTGTTTAGAATCTTTGCTCTGTATAGCTCTATAAGGGGCGGACATGTTGGTTAGAATCTTTGCTCTGTATAGCTCTATCAGGAGGTGGACATGTTGATTAGAATCTTTGCTCTGTATAGCTCTATCGGGGGGAGGACATGTTGTTTAGAATCTTTGCTCTGTATAGCTCTATCAGGGGACGGACATGTTGTTTAGAATCTTTGCTCTGTATAGCTCTATCAGGGTGCGGACATGTTGGTTAGAATCTTTGCTCTGTATAGCTCTATCAGGAGGTGGACATGTTGATTAGAATCTTTGCTCTGTATAGCTCTATCGGGGGGAGGACATGTTGTTTAGAATCTTTGCTCTGTATAGCTCTATCAGGGGGCGGACATGTTGGTTAGAATCTTTGCTCTGTATAGCTCTATCAGGGTGCGGACATGTTGTTTAGAATCTTTGCTCTGTATAGCTCTATCAGGGGGAGGACATGTTGTTTAGAATCTTTGCTCTGTATAGCTCTATCAGGGGCGGACATGTTGTTAGAATCTTTGCTCTGTATAGCTATATCATGGTGCGGACATGTTGGTTAGAATGTTTGCTCTGTATAGCTCTATCAGGGGGCGGACATGTTGGTTAGAATGTTTGCTCTGTATAGCTCTATCAGGGGGCGGACATGTTGGTTAGAATGTTTGCTCTGTATAGCTCTATCAGGGGGTGGACATGTTGGTTAGAATCTTTGCTCTGTATAGCTCTATCAGGGGAGGACATGTTGTTTAGAATGTTTGCTCTGTATAGCTCTATCAGGGGAGGACATGTTGTTTAGAATGTTTGCTCTGTATAGCTCTATCAGGGTGCGGACATGTTGGTTAGAATGTTTGCTCTGTATAGCTCTATCAGGGGGCGGACATGTTGGTTAGAATGTTTGCTCTGTATAGCTCTATCAGGGGAGGACATGTTGGTTAGAATGTTTGCTCTGTATAGCTCTATCAGGGGGTGGACATGTTGTTTAGAATCTTTGCTCTGTATAGCTCTATCAGGGGAGGACATGTTGTTTAGAATGTTTGCTCTGTATAGCTCTATCAGGGGAGGACATGTTGTTTAGAATGTTTGCTCTGTATAGCTCTATCAGGGGAGGACATGTTGTTTAGAATGTTTGCTCTGTATAGCTCTATCAGGGGGCAGACATGTTGGTTAGAATGTTTGCTCTGTATAGCTCTATCAGGGGGCGGACATGTTGGTTAGAATGTTTGCTCTGTATGGCTCTATCAGGGGGTGGACATGTTGTTTAGAATCTTTGCTCTGTATGGCTCTATCAGGGGGAGGACATGTTGGTTAGAATGTTTGCTCTGTATAGCTCTATCAGGAGCCAAGCAAGTTTACAATGTTGGGTGAAAGCAGATTTGATCCACGATGTCTGCCCCCTGATAGAGGAAAGAGGGCTCAGTTTATTTGTGTGTCTCAGTATTTCAAGTATTTCTTGTTAAAATGTCTTCACCTGATACAATCTTTCAACTAAACCGAACTGATTGTTTTGCTGACTGTTTGTTTCCTTTAAACACATGTTGGAATAATTGAGTAGTTGCAGGTATTCTGTGTGTATATATAAGCATGCGTGTTATGGGTTTGCGTGTGTGCTAAACATGATTCTGGTATGTTTCTATTTTTGGTTCTGTGAAGGGGAATAAAGGTTACAAATCCTTTCTGATTTAATTCTCCTGATCTGTCTCCATCCTCCAGCTGTATCCCTGGGAGTCTAATGCATGGGGTTATTTACCTACATTCTGTAATTAAGGGATTTTCTATCCCGTTAATCTCCAGCAGTTTATTCTACATTCCTCATTACGTAGCCAGGCATATTATACATTTTATCAGCATTGTTTTAATGTATCAGTGGGATTTTGCATTAGTATATGTGACACTCGACTCTTTTTGGAGACTTCTATTTCTCAAAGATCCACTATTAACACGAATAGATTTTACCTTGACTCCACCTTAAGTCTATATCTGAAGGATTCCAAGTGTACAGCTGTACTGGTACGGATATCATGCAGCACAGCATGTACAAATTAGAAAATAGTGCCTTAAATCGTCAGTGTGTATCTAGCTCTGCTTTGGGTAAAGTGGGCCTTCTCTTTCTTATCTATCATAAGTTATAAATGTTTGAACTTTGATTGTGTTGGTAAAACTGCAGCAAATGCATAAATTAGGAGAAAAATGTGTTTAAACATTTCTGTGGTGTTTTAAAATACTTTTTTTTTTTTTTTTGTAATTTGCATATCACGCCCCAGATGATAAATTTTCTTAGATAATTCTGTCCTTCTTTTTATTTTATGCTCTACAGTCACAGTATAATCCATGTTGCGGTTGACCTTCAGCCTGTACCTCAGTATCCGTGTATAAACTCTGCACAGTTCACAGCCGTGGGGGTCTTATCATGCCTTCTCTACTTTCAGCTCGCACGGACTGTGGTGGGTTACCCATTCGTGGTCATTTATGGGATTTTCCTGCGAATCTTTGGGAAGCGTCCCCCTGCTATCACCTTGGAGAGCGCAGACATTAAATATCCCCTGAGACTCATTGACCGTGAGGTAACATTACCTATGCAGGGCTTGTACCCTTTAATTACCCTTCATCTATACGCTGATCTATATGTGATTCTAGATGCGGGGCCTGTACCCTTTAATTACCCTTCATCTATACGCTGATCTATATGTGATTCTAGATGCGGGGCTTGTACCCTTTAATTACCCTTCATCTATACGCTGATCTAGATGCAGGGCTTGTACCCTTTAATTACCCTTCATCTATACGCTGATCTATATGTGATTCTAGATGCGGGGCTTGTACCCTTTAATTACCCTTCATCTATACGCTGATCTATATGTGATTCTAGATGCGGGGCTTGTACCCTTTAATTACCCTTCAGCAATACGCTGATCTATATGTGATTCTAGATGCGGGGCCTGTACCCTTTAATTACCCTTCATCAATACGCTCATCTATATGTGATTCTAGATGCGGGGCCTGTACCCTTTAATTACCCTTCATCTATACGCTGATCTATATGTGATTCTAGATGCGGGGCTTGTACCCCTTAATTACCCTTCATCTATACGCTGATCTATATGTTATTCTAGATGCAGGGCTTGTGCCCTTTAATTACCCTTCATCTATACGCTGATCTATATGGGATTCTAGATGCAGGGCTTGTACCCTTTAATTACCCTTCATCTATACATTGACTGTGTGGCATTGTGTGTTCTAGATCATCAGCCATGACACTAGAAAGTTCCGCTTTGCCCTACCGTCTCTGGAACATGTTCTGGGTCTTCCTATCGGTAAGTAATGCTCCGTTACTGACCCGGCACTGTACTAATACTTTATTACGGCTTTGTTCGGTAAAGAGGGAATTTAAAGAGAATTTCAAACTTGAGGCCAAAGTAGCCGAGCTGGGAAAATTCTCCTATTCAGTTTTCAAGAAGTTTTGCTACTCGCAATCACATACATACATAATTACACACGTGCCATATACATATAATCATGGGTATGGCATGCAGTGCCATATAAATGATTCTCTGCCCATGTAAGAAGGTAGTGGGGGGGCGGGGGGTTATGGGATGTGTATTATAGCCTCTGGGAGGCCGCAGTTGGATGACTAGTCCTTTAGGGGCTTGACCACAGCTGGGGAGTTTGATTTCCCCAAGTTGGGGCCGAGGGTGGACAGTTCAGAGTTGACCATACCCAACCGGTCTCATGGCGGTGCCCGCCCCGCTCTCATGGCGGTGCCCGCCCTGCTCTCATGCCGGTGTCCGTCTGTCTCATATTGCAGGGCAGCATATCTACCTGTCGGCCAGGATTGATGGCAATTTGGTTGTCAGACCTTACACGCCGGTGACCAGTGATGACGATAAAGGATATGTAGACCTCGTTGTAAAGGTGAGCTTTCTCCTGTCCTGAACATTTTATAAACTGCAAATAAACAGGCATTAAATAGGTACTGGCAGCACAATGTAACTTTAACTGAATGATGGCATCAAGTGCAGGCATTTTAAATAGAAATGCTTTAATGAAAGAATACAAATAACGTACCTTTATTTGAGCCCTGGCTCCACTGTATAACGCTACCAGGGTGCGGACATCTTGTTTAGAATGTTGGATTGGATGAAGCATGATCGGACCCAAGATGGCCGCCCCCTGATAGAGCAAAACAAGCAGCGAGGGCTCCATTAGGTGCTTAATTGTTATTCTTTCATTAAAATATTTCTATTTAAAACACCTGCACTTGATTCAATCTTTCATTTAAACAGTTGTCCTCTAAGAGCAGAGTTGGGAAATCTTATTCTCCATGTTGCCTGTTTTTCTAGATCCTCTTTTAATACATTTCTTTGTTTTATTGACTATTCCCCCCCCCCCCCCCCCCCCCGTCTATCATTTTCCTATCGGCTGCCTTTACATATTATCTAACCTAGAACGTTCAATAATCCTTCACCATGGGGGGAAGTCTTGCAAAGTATACTGCAGCCCACCATCCGGTGATGAGACGGCTGGATTTACAGTAACCCTGTCTTTGATTCGGTGTGGCTTCTTTCAGATCTACTTTAAGGGGATACATCCGAAGTTTCCGGAAGGAGGAAAGATGTCTCAGTATCTGGAGGGGCTGAAACTGAACGAGACCATTGATTTCCGGGGGCCTAGTGGGCTGCTGGTCTACAAAGGGAAAGGTAAATGCTTCCGACAGACGGGTTGTATCGTCTCTAATCTCCCTGGAGCGTGTTACAACCTCTCAAACATTGGGGAAGATCTGCTGGGTCTGTCACGGTATCTTTTAATTGTAAATGACAAACTTAAACTCTTTGTTTTAAAATAGAAGACGTAAGTGTGGAAAGAATAGTGTCCCTTGCCACAACTAAACCCCAACATATGAATCTTTAGAGATACATGCGGATTTACTCTCTGCTCTGCCTCACTGCTGAGGCAGAGCCGGGTGGGAGGATGTTGTATGATGAAAGTGTCCGTGAATGCGCTTAGCTCGTCTAATCTGGGTCCGTATGGAGTGACCCCCGTGTTCTAGTTAAGGATCCCCTTTGAAAACGAGTATTTATCTGCACCAGTAGTGGGAGGCAGTCGCTGACCAGACCGGGCTTTGCAGGGAATCATGGCGGCTTCCGGTTACAGGATCAACTGGCTGATGTACTAAAGCTACTGCCGGTTTATTCTCATACATTGGACACTCAGTGTTTCACTTGTGACTCTTAATAGAAGGGGTTTATAAGTAATATCAGGAAGTGTTGCTTTGCTGAGAGGGTAGTGTATGCATGGAATAGCCTTCCAGTAGTTTTGGGCAGACTGGATGGACCAAATGATTATCTCTGGTGACACCTATTTAATGCTTCTGTTTGTTTACAATGTTATTAGTTAGGGATTGTTTTAGCTTTGGATAACACCACCTTACTGTGCCTGGTGTGGCAAATCATGCACTCGCCTCTCCCATCTGCTGGGGGATTTAGGAAGGAGGCATTTCTACTGTAATGATAGACTTGTTTTATGAAGGAGGCTGTCTGTCCTAGATAAAGGTCCGTAGTGGAACAAAGTCCTAAAAGTGCAGTCACCATGGAAACCAATGGAATGTTCCTGCTCATTACATCACTTTTAGAACTTTACCCCCAGAATCGCCATGGAAACCAATGGAATGTTCCTGCTGATTACATCACTTTTAGAACTTTACCCCCAGAATCACCATGGAAACCAATGGAATGTTCCTGCTGATTACATCACTTTTAGAACTTTGCCCCCCAGAATCACCATGGAAACCAATGGAATCTTCCTGCTGATTACATCACTTTTAGAACTTTCCCCCCAGAATCACCATGGCAACCAATGGAATGTTCCTGCTGATTACATCACCTTGATATATCTGAGGGAATTAGACTGTGCCACATTCAGACTTTTTCTTTTATTTGTGTTTGTGTTTCATTTTTTTTAATCTTTTTTTAGGAACGTTTGAAATCCGCCCTGACAAGAAATCCCCAGCAGTTTCTAAAAGTGTAAAGCACCTGGGGCTGATTGCTGGTGGCACGGGTAAGTAGAGAGGACCTGGTTTGTCATGGGGACAGGAGATTCATGTTCTGTAATTTGTGCTTACATTGCCTCTTCCCTAGGAATCACACCGATGTTACAACTCATCAGAGCTATAACAAAAGACAAAGATGACAAGACTACCTGCTATCTGCTGTTTGCTAACCAGGTAAGTGACTCCAAAGGTTCCCGAAAAGGTTTGTGTATTGTGCAGGTCCCAGGTGTTTACTGGTGAAGGATGTTATGTCTTTATGTACCAGTAGAGGGCGCATCTGGCCTTATCTTATATCTAGGATAGCCTTATACCTATCCCACGCATGCTTACACTACTTCACTGTATTAACCTCTACCACTTCTACTGGAAGACTATTCCATACATCCACTACCCTCTCAGTAAAGTAATACTTTCATTAGTCCCTGACCTTATCTTATATCTAGGATAGCCTTATACCTATCCCATGCATGCTTAAACTCCTTCACTGTATTAACCTCTACCACTTCTACTGGAAGACTATTCCATACATCCACTACCCTCTCAGTAATGTAATACTTTCATTAGTCCCTGACCTTATCTTATATCTAGGATAGCCTTATACCTATCCCATGCATGCTTAAACTCCTTCACTGTATTAACCTCTACCACTTCGACTGGAAGACTATTCCATACATCCACTACCCTCTCAGTAATGTAATACTTTCATTAGTCCCTGGCCTTATCTTATATCTAGGATAGCCTTATACCTATCCCATGCATGCTTAAACTCCTTCACTGTATTAACCTCTACCACTTCGACTGGAAGACTATTCCATACATCCACTACCCTCTCAGTAAAGTAATACTTTCATTAGTCCCTGACCTTATCTTATATCTAGGATAGCCTTATACCTATCCCACGCATGCTTAAACTCCTTCACTGTATTAACCTCTACCACTTCGACTGGAAGACTATTCCATACATCCACTACCCTCTCAGTAAAGTAATACTTCCTGATATTGCTTTTAAATCGTTGCCCCTCTAATTTCAGACTATGTCCTCTAGTTATGGTAGTATCTTCATTTAAATCTCCTCCGTTACTGTGTTGATTCCCTATATGTATGTAAATGTTTCTATAATATACCCTCCCAGATATATGTTAAGATCCTTCATGCACAGGACTGTTTAAAAGTATCTGTTCCTATATCTGAACACCAGAGGGAGACAGAGTCCTACCCAGCCTGTGTTGCCTGGCTGGAATTTAAAGTGCAGGCAGATGTGGGACATGCACAGTGAGGTTACAGCATCTTGTTCAGTGGATCTGGCCAGGAGTATAGATGCCACTGATTCAATGACTTGTGCTTTAACCTCGTCCCCCAGCTGTCCTGCCTTCAAATGTTCCCTAAACATGTTCTATTACCGGATCGATATAATGTATAGACCCCTGTGTGGGACTGAAATGCTGATCCTTGTTTAATAATCCTTAGCTCCTTCCACCAATCTCTCCATTACTTTGCTGGGATTGGGCCGGGGCACAGACTGTATAGATCAAGATTTATTTATTTGTCTAAAGTTTCTATTGGATGAATTCTCAGCTCTGGGTTATAAAGGGAATTGACAAGGGAATTTCAAACTTCAGAGAATTGTTCCCAAATCTGCTATTTTGTCCTTTAAGTTTGAAATTCCCTTTTCAGTTCCCTCTTTCATGTGTAGCACCCTATGTTTATTAATTGGTTCTCAGCTTCCAAACCTCTGACCGTATCTCTTTGTCTTCACAGACTGAGAAAGATATTCTGCTCAGAGATGAATTGGAGGAAATCAGAGCAAATTATCCCAGCTTCAAACTGTGGTACACGCTGGACAGAGCCCCCGAGGGTAAGTGACGCCCGCCCCATAAAACAAGGGAATTAGAAACAAAAAGGACAACTGGCTGAACAAAATGAAGTTATATCTAATCAAAGACTGCATCAAGTGATGGTATGAAAAAAAACAAAGCACTTACCCAGCCCTCTTTGCTCTTTATCGCTCTATCAGGGGGCAACCATGTTGGATCAAAACTTTCTTCATCTGACCCTAGGTTCTAAACATGTCCTCCCCTGATAGAGCTATACAGAGCAAAGATTCTAAACAACATGTCCTGCCCCCTGATAGAGCTATACAGAGCAAAGATTCTAAACATGTCCTGCCCCCTGATAGAGCTATACAGAGCAAAGATTCTAAACAACATGTCCTGCCCCCTGATAGAGCTATACAGAGCAAAGATTCTAAACATGTCCTGCCCCCTGATAGAGCTATACAGAGCAAAGATTCTAAACAACATGTCCGTCCCCTTATAGAGCTATACAGAGCAAAGAGGGTCAATGAGGTGCGTTATACTTATATTCTTTCATTAAAGCATTACTTTTTAAAAAGTCTACACTTAATGTAATCTTTCTATCAAACAGAACTTCATTTTGTGCCAGTTTCTCCTTTTTATAGCCAAAGTAACACTTACTCCCATTCTACTGACGTTTGACATTCCCTCATTATGAATAAATCTCATATGAAATGGGAATCTTTCAATAACTGACCTGGTTACGGTGAGTTTAATGCCGACCTTTTAATGCTGTTATAATCGTACAATGACTTGGGGTTTGTTTCCGCTTTGACACATTAAGGGTTTAATTATGAAATGAGGCAATTCTGAGCCAAAGTTCTGCAAGTCGCGCTGTCAGCTGGAATATTCCACTGGTTTCCACGGTGACAGCACCATGTTTAGAACGTTGCCCCAGATCTGAGTTGTATGATTACCTCCCCCCCCCCCGCTCCCCTTCTGTTAGAGTTACAGAGATGAGTATTGTAAGATTCTCCTTTTCTCACGGCGTATTTATTTATTTTAGACTGGGACTACAGCCAGGGGTTTGTCAATGAAGAGATGATCAAGTCCTTTATGCCCCCTCCTGGTGACGATGTTCTCATCTTGATGTGTGGACCCCCTCCTATGGTCCAGTACGCCATAAACCCAAGCCTGGACAAGTTGGGCTACTCGCAGGACCGGCGGTTTGCTTACTAAGGCCCCCTTCCGACCCCCCCCTTCTGTACACCAGCTTGGTGTGACTTGCCCTCCCTGGCATGTGTTATCAGCTGGCATCACAGAGAAAGTTTCCTCCAGGTGTCTTCTTGTAATTATTCCGTGGGTCGTTTACCCTGTGCCTGAGACGTGTGTTTATTATCGCTGCCCTCCATTTTTTTCGCCTGCTTGGCTTTTTTTCTTTTTACACAGCGCAGTGTGCCCAGTGGCAAGCTGACCTGCACAGTGTGTGTCTGCAAGTGCTCTGTGGTCTGAGACCATGGTTATTCAGAATGTGTGGTCTGGTGGTGGATACGGGTAGAGAGGCCGGCGTTTTGATGATGACTAACCCCTGCATGGGCAGTCTCTTCCCAGAGTACTGGGAGTCCATAGGAGTTGTCAAATAGGAATCTCCATAGATCAGGTGGGAATCTGTTGGAAGGTAGGGAATCTTCCTGAGACAAGGGGATCAGGTCACCCTCTCCCTGCCAGATTCTGCTCACACTACATAATACATAATACTGTGCTGACACAACCTGCAAGGTCCAAACCAGGGGGCAATCCCACTGCTAAACAGCAACTCTCACCATGCTCAGCAAAGCCACAGCTGGAAGGCGACAGACACTGCACCTCGCACAGTACAGTGGCAGGCCACATAGCTTCGCACCCAATGACACGCTATTAATCCCAAAGGATTATATACTACTTGTCCACTAGCACTGATCCACGCCCTGCTTCTGTCTGGTTTTACTGTAGTCACTACTCACACACATTGTGCGACATTAGAATGTCTCTATCTATTTGCACTAAACGTGGCTCTCCGTGGCAGTGCGGATTCACTGATCTCTTTCTCGTGCATGAGAAATATTTCTACAGCCTCTCATAATATAAACACTTCTCCTGCAATGTATATGTGATAGTCTGTGGCTTTGCGGGCAGCCGGTGGGGGCAGCCTGGAGGGGGGCATGATTACCAGCAATAACTCCTGAATATTTACAGTATTACCCACGCACCACTCTAATAGTAAACTGACCTATTACTTCAGCCGGACTCATTCAGTATAAATAGTTCTAACACATCAGTCCCTTGTATGAACATCAACATAAAATAACATGTTACATGTGTGTCCAGGCCTCTGAGAACTTTAGGAACATTTTTGCCCCATTTGGGTTTGGTGACTGTTAGCAGAACCTAGCACTCGGATATTGTATTCTGTGCAAGACATCCAGTAATACCCCCCAAATAAGAATCCCCCCATGAAATGGTACCATGCTATCCCTGCGCAGGATGCTATTCAACGATTCATCCAAACGTCCGCTCCCTTTAAGTATCTAAGTGGCACACGGGCATCGTATGGGGGCAATAGATCACTATGGGGGGAATAGGTCACTATGGGGGTAGACGAGATGCTTCGTTGAAGGCGGCTTATATATTCTGGAGTATTGCAGCAAGTCCTACAGACAGTGTATTAATCTCTAGCACTGGTGGGTTTTATTTCTTGTGAAAGTGCCTTTTCTCCTTTATAAATCATGTATTCGTGTCCATTAATCATATCAAGATGTATAACAGTTTACCAAAGAAGTATCTTTACATATAAACATTAAACATGGATTTGCATTGGCTCCTGGCTTGCTTTTTTTATACCATAGAATGTGTCTGCTGATCCGAATCATTCAACCTATCTAAAAATAAATTATATCTGAATCCTCTCATTAGTCCCTGGCCTTATCTTATATCTAGGATAGCCTTATACCAATCCCACGCATGCTTAAACTCCTTCACTTTATTAACCTCTACCACTTCTACTGGAAGACTATTCCATGCATCCACTACCCTCTCAGTAATGTAATACTTTCATTAGTCCCTGGACTTATCTTATATCTAGGATAGCCTTATACCTATACCATGCATGCTTAAACTCCTTCACTGTATTAACCTCTACCACTTCTACTGGAAGGCTATTCCATGCATCTACTACCCTCTCAGTAATGTAATACTTTCATTAGTCCCTGACCTTATCTTATATCTAGGATAGCCTTATACCTATCCCATGCATGCTTAAACTCCTTCACTGTATTAACCTCTACCACTTCTACTGGAAGACTATTCCATGCATCCACTACCCTCTCAGTAAAGTAATACTTTCATTAGTCCCTGGCCTTATCTTATATCTAGGACAGCCTTATACCTATCCCATGCATGCTTAAACTCCTTCACTGTATTAACCTCTACCACTTCTACTGGAAGGCTATTCCATGCATCTACTACCCTCTCAGTAATGTAATACTTTCATTAGTCCCTGGCCTTATCTTATATCTAGGATAGCCTTATACCTATCCCATGCATGCTTAAACTCCTTCACTGTATTACCCTCTACCACTTCTACTGGAAGACTATTCCATACACCCACTACCCTCTCAGTAATGTAATACTTTCATTAGTCCCTGACCTTATCTTATATCTAGGATAGCCTTATACCTATCCCACGCATGCTTAAACTCCCTCACTGTATTAACCTCTACCACTCCTACTGGCAGGCTATTCCATACATCCACTACCCTCTCAGTAAAGTAATACTTCCTGATATAACATTAAATCGTTGCCCCTCTAATTTCAGACTATGTCCTCTAGTTGTGCTAGTTTATCTTCATATAAATATCCTCTCATCCGTTACTGTGTTGATTCCCTTTATGTATATAAATGTCTCTATCATATTACGTTACGTCTCTTTCCTCCATGGTTAGTAAACGTGAGATGATTTCAGGATGGGGTGATGCTGGGTCCTGGTTACCATTCTTGTGATCTCAACTTTACACAAATCCATTGTCTTCCCTGAAAACCATACAAATCACATGAGTTCCAGGTATCGGCCAGGCCCTCGGTGTTACGTTTACAAACTGGAAGGAGGTGACTTACTCAACCTCTCGTCACAGGTGAGAAACGGCTGCTGCAGAACCTCTTGGCCGTCTGTGCTGTTAGTTGAGAGGTGCTGCAGCAGCTGTAGCCAATCAATGGATACTAGAGTGAAACCTGCCAGACCTTTTCTGATCTCATAATGCAGTGGTTGAAGTCCGTGCAGAGACGTGTAATGGACTAATCTCTCCCCAGAGCTCAGATTTATTCTATAGATTAAACAAACTTTACCACCTTTTTCCAGTGGGAAAAAAAATTGTCAAATAATCAGATCACTATTTTGTTCATTTATTATTATTATTCCAAAAAACCTGCCTCCTGTGTTGGCAAGACCTCGAGGACCCCACACTGCACTTAAAAAAGACCCCACGCACATTATAATTTCCCAACTGGGAAATATTCCCCAGACAGAGCATTTATTAACAGTTTCCACATAAATAAATATATCTCTCCGGAGTTAGCGGGACCAGCACAGTGCAGATTTCATTGCTGTCTCTGCCTGCACACAGGAGTTCACCTGTGTTGATGCAGTGCCCCCCTCTCTCTTGGTATTCATGTGCTACGGCCATACTGAGAGGCTGTAATAACTGTGCCGATTACAGAATCCGATGTATTAAAACAGTGATGGGAACATTGTTGAATTTCAGTGTCCAATCTACTACAGGAAGCCAAGACTAAACTCTCACACTGCTCCTTACACGTGAGTGTCCTTAATCGGGGTACGCCCACCATTTGGCCATCGAGCCCCTGCTGTGAGGTCACCAGCTAAGCCCAATATACAAATAGCTTGCCATCCCCTTCCTATTAATGATGCCGGGGGAAGAGGCGGCAGATGTTTATAACCTCCACCTCCCGCTATTTAACACAGTATTCTATAGTCATTAAAAAAGGGAATTGACAAGGGCAAATCGAACTTAAGGCCAGAGTAGCCGAGTTGGAAAAAATTCTCCAGTTCAGCTAAATGGGAGAATTTTTCCTACTCAGCTACTGTGGCTTTAAGTTCCCTTGTAATTTACCTGTATTTCCCTTTTTCCCTGGATACAGCCCAATATAAATATTTCTGTGCCCCCCAACTCTCTCCAGGAGAACACAAAGATGTGTCCAGTTTGCAGACAGGACCTCTCTTCACCCCACTGACCAGCGATAACCAGATTCACAAGAAGTTGATATAAACTTTCCCAATGTTCCTCTGCCCATTCTTCCTCGACATACAAGTCTCCAGCATCTCCCTAGTGGGGAGGAAGGTGTCCGTGCCAAGGATGAATTGTTCCAAGGCTTGTTCCCCCGGGGTCCTCCTCTTCTCCTTCATAACGCTATCCAGAAGCACTCCTCGGATATCCTTGGGCTTCCCCGGCAAACCAAACACCATGAATAACCCCATGCAGTCCGTCCCTACCAGGCCACAGAAGTCCTCCAACTTCTCGAACGGGCATTTGTCCTCGTACTTGGCGTCGGTCATCTGGACTTCCTTGCAGTGGGCACAGTTAGTCATACTGTGCGTCTTTCTTCCGTGCATGATGAAATCAGACATCTCCAAGGCTTGGACGGCTATCTGAAGCTTCACCACTTTGTCGGAGCCGAAGAGAGTCCAGATCCAGTCGACGCCAAGCAAAAGGGACTGCTGCTTGGTCATCTTGCTGGTGGCAATCCTCTCCTCCACGCCCTTCTCAATGCAGAAGTTTATAAAGTTCACCAGGAAGATCTCCACCAGCGTGTCGGTACTTGGGCGAAGGTTGCCATAGGGGTCTTCGAACCCGAGATATTCCTTTAGTTTCTGGGAGGAATGAACCACGCCTTGGCTAAAGATCTCGCATATAATGTCCGCCTTGTCCTGTTGGACGACTGTGTCTGGTGTGGACGCCGTCTGTCCCATTGTCCGTGGTAACTCAGTACTGAAACGTCATCAATACGGCCACCCAAAGGAGACAAGTCATCGGGAAGTGATCCGACGAGTCCCAGCTCTGCACCCAGGAGCTTTAAGACCGTACGGCTCTGTGCAGAATGTAATCTGCCAATTTGAGAAGGCGATCATGCCTACAAAGAGAGGTGTGTCCGGTTACTCTATCCAAGAAAAGCGTCCAGACTGGTTGTGCAACTTCTCCCCCCCTCCCTCCGCACACACAATTAAATTCATATTAACATACAGTAAATAAAAAGTGAGCAACGGTTTGTCCCACAAAATCACTGAGACACGGACGTGAGAAACGTGCAGATAGTGACCAGGAGCGAGGGATTCTGGGAATCAGGCTGGTCGCAGGACAACTTGACATAAACAAAGAGAGGCAGGTGATATAATCAGTCCATCTCCATGTCACTAAACGGAGAGATTCAGGATGGTGTTTAAAGAGAAAGGTTATGTATTATTCATTCACACAAAGGACAACCGTCTGCAAAACATTTACTTGTGTTCAATTGAAAGATTCCTTCAAGTGTAGACATTTTATATAGAAATGCATTAATGAAAGAATACAAATAAGGCACCATTTTGAGCCCTCTTTTCTCTGTATAGCTCTATCAGGAGGCGGACATGTTGTTTAGAATCTTTGCTCTGTATAGCTCTATCAGGGGGCGGACATGTTGTTTAGAATCTTTGCTCTGTATAGCTCTATCAGGAGGTGGACATGTTGTTTACAATCTTTGCTCTGTATAGCTCTAACAGGGGGTGGACATGTTGTTTAGAATCTTTGCTCTGTATAGCTCTATCAGGGGGCGGACATGTTGTTTAGAATCTTTGCTCTGTATAGCTCTATCAGGGGGCGGACATGTTGTTTAGAATCTTTGCTCTGTATAGCTCTATAAGGGGGCAGACATGTTGTTTACAATCTTTGCTCTGTATAGCTCTAACAGGGGGTGGACATGTTGTTTAGAATCTTTGCTCTGTATAGCTCTATCAGGAGGCGGACATGTCGTTTAGAATCTTTGCTCTGTATAGCTCCATCAGTGGGCAGACATGTCGTTTAGAATCTTTGCTCTGTATAGCTCCATCAGGGGGCAGACATGTCGTTTAGAATCTTTGCTCTGTATAGCTCCATCAATCATTTTGTTTAGAATCTTCACTGATAGAGCTATACGGAGCAGATAGAGCTTATTAAGGAGCTTTATTTGGATTCTTTCATTCATATTAAATGTTTACACTATACAATGTTTGAGTTAAGCAGAATCTTTTGCTAAGGCCCTGTGTATATAAATAGCGAGATGGGTTATTTTTGTCCTTTGTACGAGTGAAGGCAAATTAATTCAAATGGCTTCATGCAAATTGACAGACGGCAATCAAGCAGTCAGAGGGTTAAGGTGAGTTACAGGACTCATTCACCTTGTGTATACGTTTCTATTCATGTGTCACAAACCTTGAATTAAGGTTGGGGAAGATGGGAACGAGCCAACCTCACCTGTAACAGGAGATTTACCTTCCAAGTCCTCTACGTGTAGCAGAGGTAGAAACAAAGTCATCAACAGAACAATGATCATTGCAGAGAGGAGGGCAACGACCGGAGAGAGGAGGGCAACGACCGGAGAGAGGAGGGGGGAAGGACCGGAGAGAGGAGGGGGGAAGGACCGGAGAGAGGAGGGGGGAAGGACCGGAGAGAGGAGGGGGGAAGGACCGGAGAGAGGAAGGGGGAAGGACCGGAGAGAGGAGGGCAACGACCGGAGAGAGGAGGGGGGAAGGACCGGAGAGAGGAGGGGGGAAGGACCGGAGAGAGGAGGGGGGAAGGACCGGAGAGAGGAAGGACCGGAGAGAGGAGGGGGGAAGGACCGGAGAGAGGAAGGACCGGAGAGAGGAGGGGGGAAGGACCGGAGAGAGGAGGGGGGAAGGACCGGAGAGAGAAGGGAACGACCGGAGAGAGGAGGGCAACGACCGGAGAGAGGAGGGCAACGACCGGAGAGAGGAGGGCAACGACCGGAGAGAGGAGGGGGGGGAAGGACCGGAGAGAGGAGGGGGTAAGGACCGGAGAGAGGAGGGGGGAAGGACCGGAGAGAGGAGGGCAACGACCGGAGAGAGGAAGGGAACGACCGGAGAGAGGAGGGCAACGACCGGAGAGAGGAGGGCAACGACCGGAGAGAGGAGGGCAACGACCGGAGAGAGGAGGGCAACGACCGGAGAGAGGAGGGGGGAAGGACAGAGGAGGAGGGAAGGACCGGAGAGAGGAGGGGGAAGGACCGGAGAGAGGAGGGGGGAAGGACCGGAGAGAGGAGGGGGGAAGGACCGGAGAGAGGAGGGGGGAAGGACCGGAGAGAGGAGGGGGGAAGGACCGGAGAGAGGAGGGGGGAAGGACCGGAGAGAGGAGGGCAACGACTGGAGAGAGGAGGGCAACGACTGGAGAGAGGAGGGCAACGACCGGAGAGAGGAGGGGGGGGAAGGACTGGAGAGAGGAGGGGGGAAGGACCGGAGAGAGGAGGGCAACGACTGGAGAGAGGAGGGCAACGACCGGAGAGAGGAGGGGGGGGGAAGGACCGGAGAGAGGAGGGGGGAAGGACCGGAGAGAGGAGGGGGGAAGGACCGGAGAGAGGAGGGGGGAAGGACCGGAGAGAGGAGGGGGGAAGGACCGGAGAGAGGAGGGGGGGAAGGACCGGAGAGAGGAGGGGGGGGAAGGACCGGAGAGAGGAGGGGGGAAGGACCGGAGAGAGGAGGGCAACGACCGGAGAGAGGAGGGGGGAAGGACCGGAGAGAGGAGGGGGGAAGGACCGGAGAGAGGAGGGGGAAGGACAGAGGAGGGGGGAAGGACCGGAGAGAGGAGGGGGGAAGGACCGGAGAGAGGAGGGGGGAAGGACCGGAGAGAGGAGGGGGGAAGGACCGGAGAGAGGAGGGCAACGACTGGAGAGAGGAGGGCAAAGACCGGAGAGAGGAAGGGAACGACCGGAGAGAGGAGGGCAACGACCGGAGAGAGGAGGGCAACGACCGGAGAGAGGAGGGCAACGACCGGAGAGAGGAGGGCAACGACCGGAGAGAGGAGGGCAACGACCGGAGAGAGGAGGGCAACGACCGGAGAGAGGAGGGGGGAAGGACAGAGGAGGGGGGAAGGACCGGAGAGAGGAGGGGGAAGGACCGGAGAGAGGAGGGGGGAAGGACCGGAGAGAGGAGGGGGGAAGGACCGGAGAGAGGAGGGGGGAAGGACCGGAGAGAGGAGGGGGGAAGGACCGGAGAGAGGAGGGGGGAAGGACCGGAGAGAGGAGGGCAACGACTGGAGAGAGGAGGGCAACGACTGGAGAGAGGAGGGCAACGACCGGAGAGAGGAGGGGGGGGAAGGACCGGAGAGAGGAGGGGGGAAGGACCGGAGAGAGGAGGGCAACGACTGGAGAGAGGAGGGCAACGACCGGAGAGAGGAGGGGGGGGAAGGACCGGAGAGAGGAGGGGGGAAGGACCGGAGAGAGGAGGGGGGAAGGACCGGAGAGAGGAAGGACCGGAGAGAGGAGGGGGGGAAGGACCGGAGAGAGGAGGGGGGGGAAGGACCGGAGAGAGGAGGGGGGAAGGACCGGAGAGAGGAGGGCAACGACCGGAGAGAGGAGGGGGGAAGGACCGGAGAGAGGAGGGGGGAAGGACCGGAGAGAGGAGGGGGAAGGACAGAGGAGGGGGGAAGGACCGGAGAGAGGAGGGGGGAAGGACCGGAGAGAGGAGGGGGGAAGGACCGGAGAGAGGAGGGGGGAAGGACCGGAGAGAGGAGGGCAACGACTGGAGAGAGGAGGGCAACGACCGGAGAGAGGAGGGCAACGACCGGAGAGAGGAAGGACCGGAGAGAGGAGGGGGGGGAAGGACCGGAGAGAGGAGGGGGGAAGGACCGGAGAGAGGAGGGGGGAAGGACCGGAGAGAGGAGGGGGGAAGGACCGGAGAGAGGAGGGGGGAAGGACCGGAGAGAGGAGGGGGGAAGGACCGGAGAGAGGCGGGGGGAAGGACCGGAGAGAGGCGGGGGGAAGGACCGGAGAGAGGAGGGGGGAAGGACCGGAGAGAGGAGGGCAACGACCGGAGAGAGGAGGAGTGAAGGATGGGAGAGAGGAGGGGGGAAGGACCGGAGAGAGGAGGGGGGAAGGACCGGAGAGAGGAGGGGGGAAGGACCGGAGAGAGGAGGGGGGAAGGACCGGAGAGAGGAGGGGAAGGACCGGAGAGAGGAGGGCAAAGACCGGAGAGAGGAAGGGAACGACCGGAGAGAGGAGGGCAACGACCGGAGAGAGGAGGGCAACGACCGGAGAGAGGAGGGCAACGACCGGAGAGAGGAGGGCAACGACCGGAGAGAGGAGGGGAACGACCGGAGAGAGGAAGGGAACGACCGGAGAGAGGACGGGAACGACCGGAGAGAGGAGGGGAATGAGGAACGGGGGGGGAATCTCATTCCACCAACAGAAACGACTATCAGAAAACAAGCAACGCCTTCTAGTTAAACATAAGCTCATTTATTAGAGTAAATATATACTGACACATGAACATCTGCTGTATAGTCTTTAGCATAGTAATGTCACTGCAAATGCTGAGTTTAATCAGCTCCCAAAACGTTACCCCCCCCGTGTGATCAGCCTTGATTCCTGCCATCGGTTACAGTCTCATCAGTGTTATAAATAAAGGAAAAAGATACAAAAGAGAGAGTTTTATAAATAGTATGAAATACACGCATGTTCGGCAGTCACACGCATGTTCGGCAGTCACACGCAAGTTTGGACACGTGATAAACCCATTTATTATTAGGAAAGAATTTAAAGAACCCCCCAAGGCGCAGCCTGCCTCCCCCAGTACCCAGCTGGTGTAGAGTGACAAAACCACAGCCACATGAGAGAATACAATGGTTTTTATTTTATACATATATATCGTTTTTTGTTTTTTTTAATAAAACAATTTTTAAATAGAAAAAAAAAACTCTATAAAAAATAACAGTGAGTTATGGAAACAAAATCGGAGACACGGTATACAAAGCGTATCTTCTGTTTGGCGTGATCACAGATCAGATGGGTGGCGTTCTGTCATTATAACGAATAAAATCCGATAAGATTATGCATGTGACAGCGTGGTAATTATAGGGCGAGAGGAGGGGAATCTGAGGGTAAATTCGGGGCGTTCAAAGAATTTCAGTGGTTGTTAAAAAAAAAAAAAAAAAGACCCCACAGTAGCCTGGCATCTTAAAAACCTTTAATCCACAAAGCATAAGAAAATAATTATATATATAACAAACAAAAAAAAACAAAAAAACCCCTAAAACCTTAAAGATGGTTTAACAAACAAATTCACTTTCATGATGTCCCGTGTGCCTTATCCTGATTGGCCTCTCGGTTTGCGCGAATATAAAACTCTTTTCGATGAGGTCCAATGCTGCGGGGACTAGATAACAGAACCTGTCAGTGCTGGGGGAGGGTCAGATGAGGGGGTTTGAGATAATCTCGTTCTCTTATAATAAAACAGAAAGGTCCATGGATTTAATCATGAGGGTGGGAATCTGCATTATGAATAATCCCGGGTCAGAGGTTCAGAACCAAACTAACCTCCCTACACCCTCTGACATCATTCAATGACGCCTGATGACACCCGTATTCCACATCTATTAAAGGGACTCTGTCACCTAAACACTGCTTATCCAGTCCATGCAGAGAATAAAATCACCTATACATTGAGTTAGCAGAATTGCATGAAAATGCATTAAATAACGGACAAATGTGTTTTAACCATGAATGTGACGTGACTGCTTATGACGTCACCAGGGGCTTGATATGCAAACAAACTGCTTTTCAATGGGAAACATGTCATTTGCAAATAAGGCCACAGCTTATGACATAAGCAAGAGACTCCACAGACAGACACACAACATATAGCTCTTATTTTACGCGTCTGCTGCAATTATGCGACTATTTTTCCGACTTATTTTCTCACAAAAACAACTTGTTATATTGAGAAAACAAGTCAGAAAAATATTTAAAATACATGGCCTCTCTGAGCGTTTGTAAAATTCTGCAAACACACTGTATAGGTCATTTTTCCGATTTTTGTATTCTCTACATTCACAACATTCTTGGGTCTGGAAAAGATCCGCTGCCAGCTGTACAAAAATACGTAAAAACAAACAAAGAGCAGGTAAGGTTATAAATACATGGCAGAATGTGGATCCCTGGTCATGGAACTGGCAGAGAGTCTACTCCCCGCGTAATACTGACATGTTGCGTCTGAATAGATAAATACTGCGCTGAAGACACAAACACAATATCGAGAAATCAATTCTTTAAAATAGATTTTTGTACATTAAATAAACACTGCCACTGACTGACCGAGGCCACCCCTGACTGGCCGAGGCCACCCCTGACTGGCCGAGGCCACCCCTGACTGGCCGAGGCCACCACTGACTGACAGAGGCCACCACTGACTGACAGAGGCCACCACTGACTGGCCGAGGCTCCTTTTTTTTATTGCCATGTAAAATCTTAAAAAAATAAAAAGGACATCATTCTACCTCGCCGCTAAAAAACCCGCTCGGCATAGAAACCATGATGAAGGCAAAATGCAAAAAAAAAATAATAATAATAATAATATATATATATCATTTTAAACACAGTAAATAAACTTCGGGGAGATTTTTGTCACACATTGGAGTCGTCCTCTGTAATACTGGCACTCGGCGAACAGGTGGAGAATTCTTTAAACATGTCGTCTTCCTTTAACATGTGCTGAAAAGAGAAACAAAGAGCTTACAATCTGATTCCCACAGCAACACGTAACCTCTGCTCCTCTGTGATCTCACTAAACTAACAGGTGAGGTGACTGCAGGTGAGATGAACATTTCATGTCACTGACTTAACTATACATTGTACAGGGACAAACTCACCAGACCCTGCACAATGTATAGAAGAATATATAGAAGAGATCAGCTGGCCATGGATAATGCAGAGTTACATCTTTACACACTGTCACTATATAACAATGCATTATACAGGGCCAACTCTGTTCTTCTAGCAGGAGAAACTCACCAGGCCCTGCACAATGTATAGAAGAATATATAGAAGAGCTCAGCTGGCCATGGATAATGCAGAGTTACATCTTTACACACTGTCACTTTATAACAATGCATTATACAGGACCAACTCTGTTCTTCTAGCAGGAGAAACTCACCAGACCCTGCACAATGTATAGAAGAATATATAGAAGAGCTCAGCTGGCCATGGATAATGCAGAGTTACATCTTTACACACTGTCACTTTATAACAATGCATTATACAGGACCAACTCTGTTCTTCTAGCAGGAGAAACTCACCAGACCCTGCACAATGTATAGAAGAATATTTAGAAGAGCTCAGCTGGCCATGGATAATGCAGAGTTACATCTTTACACACTGTCACTTTATAACAATGCATTATACAGGGCCAACTCTGTTCTTCTAGCAGGAGAAACTCACCAGGCCCTGCACAATGTATAGAAGAATATATAGAAGAGCTCAGCTGGCCATGGATAATGCAGAGTTACATCTTTACACACTGTCACTTTATAACAATGCATTATACAGGGCCAACTCTGTTCTACTAGCAGGAGAAACTCACCAGACCCTGCACAATGTATAGAAGAATATATAGAAGAGCTCAGCTGGCCATGGATAATGCAGAGTTACATCTTTACACTGTCACTTTATAACAATGCATTATACAGGACCAACTCTGTTATTCTAGCAGGAGAAACTCACCAGACCCTGCACAATGTATAGAGAATATATAGAAGAGCTCAGCTGGCCATGGATAATGCAGAGTTACATCTTTACACACTGTCACTTTATAACAATGCATTATACAGGGCCAACTATGTTCTTCTAGCATGAGAAACTCACCAGGCCCTGCACAATGTATAGAAGAATATATAGAAGAGCTCAGCTGGCCATGGATAATGCAGAGTTACATCTTTACACACTGTCACTTTATAACAATGCATTATACAGGACCAACTCTGTTCTTCTAGCAGGAGAAACTCACCAGACCCTGCACAATGTATAGAGGAATATATAGAAGAGCTCAGCTGGCCCTGCACAATGTATAGAAGAATATATAGAAGAGCTCAGCTGGCCATGGATAATGCAGAGTTACATCTTTACACACTGTCACTTTATAACAATGCATTATACAGGGCCAACTCTGTTCTTCTTGCAGGAGAAACTCACCAGACCCTGCACAATGTATAGAGGAATATATAGAAGAGCTCAGCTGGCCCTGAACAATGTATAGAGGAATATATAGAAGAGCTCAGCTGGCCATGGATAATGCAGAGTTACATCTTTACACACTGTCACTATATAACAATGCATTATACAGGACCAACTCTGTTCTTCTAGCAGGAGAAACTCACCAGACCCTGCACAATGTATCGAATATATATAAGAGCTGAGCTGGCCATGGATAATGCAGAGTTACATCTTTACACACTGTCACTTTATAACAATACATTATACAGGGCCAACTCTGTTCTTCTAGCAGGAGAAACTCACCAGACCCTGCACACTGTATAGAAGAATATATAGAAGAGCTCAGCTGGCCATGGATAATGCAGAGTTACATCTTTACACACTGTCACTTTATAACAATGCATTATACAGGGCCAACTCTGTTCTACTAGCAGGAGAAACTCACCAGACCCTGCACAATGTATAGAAGAATATATAGAAGAGCTCAGCTGGCCATGGATAATGCAGAGTTACATCTTTACACACTGTCACTTTATAACAATGCATTATACAGGGCCAACTCTGTTCTTCTAGCAGGAGAAACTCACCAGGCCCTGCACAATGTATAGAGAATATATAGAAGAGCTCAGCTGGCCATGGATAATGCAGAGTTACATCTTTACACACTGTCACTTTATAACAATGCATTATACAGGGCCAACTCTGTTCTTCTAGCATGAGAAACTCACCAGGCCCTGCACAATGTATAGAAGAATATATAGAAGAGCTCAGCTGGCCATGGATAATGCAGAGTTACATCTTTACACACTGTCACTTTATAACAATGCATTATACAGGACCAACTCTGTTCTTCTAGCAGGAGAAACTCACCAGACCCTGCACAATGTATAGAGGAATATATAGAAGAGCTCAGCTGGCCCTGCACAATGTATAGAAGAATATATAGAAGAGCTCAGCTGGCCATGGATAATGCAGAGTTACATCTTTACACACTGTCACTTTATAACAATGCATTATACAGGGCCAACTCTGTTCTTCTTGCAGGAGAAACTCACCAGACCCTGCACAATGTATAGAGGAATATATAGAAGAGCTCTGCTGGCCCTGAACAATGTATAGAGGAATATATAGAAGAGCTCAGCTGGCCATGGATAATGCAGAGTTACATCTTTACACACTGTCACTATATAACAATGCATTATACAGGACCAACTCTGTTCTTCTAGCAGGAGAAACTCACCAGACCCTGCACAATGTATCGAATATATATAAGAGCTCAGCTGGCCATGGATAATGCAGAGTTACATCTTTACACACTGTCACTATATAACAATACATTATACAGGGCCAACTCTGTTCTTCTAGCAGGAGAAACTCACCAGGCCCTGCACAATGTATAGAAGAATATATAGAAGAGCTCAGCTGGCCATGGATAATGCAGAGTTACATCTTTACACACTGTCACTTTATAACAATGCATTATACAGGGCCAACTCTGTTCTTCTAGCAGGAGAAACTCACCAGACCCTGCACAATGTGTAGAAGAATATATAGAAGAGCTCAGCTGGCAATGGATAATGCAGAGTTACATCTTTACACACTGTCACTATATAACAATGCATTATACAGGACCAAATCTGTTCTTCTAGCAGGAGTAACTCACCAGACCCTGCACAATGTATAGAAGAATATATAGAAGAGCTCAGCTGGCCATGGGTAATGCAGTTACATCGTTATAACAATGCATTATACAGGGCCAGGTCTGTTCTAGCTGCAGAGCTTGTTACCTGGTCCTGCACAGAGCTGGCACTTACCGTCAGGTTGTTTATCCCTTCAGAGAAAGCTCCGATTTGACGCACTGTTCCTTCAGAATCATCCATCTTAAGACAGACAAAAGAAAGTGATCAGGAGAAGTGGACTCGAGAGCCATAAGAAAGAAAAGAAAGGTTCTGTTTAATTAAAAGATGGCATCAAGTGCAGGCATTAGAAATAGAAATACTCCAATGAAAGAAAAGAAATAAAGCACCTTATTGAGCCTCTGCTCTGTTTAGCTCTATGTTTAGAATCTTGGGTCAAATGAAGGAAGATCTGACCCATCAGATGCTCTATTTATATCTTTCATTAAAGTATTTCTATTTATAATGTCTGCACTTGATGCAAATCTTTCAATTAAACAGAAGTAGATTTTTTTGCAGACAGTCCTTTAAACCTGTCTCACTCCCAATGTTTACAATTGGAGCTATTCACTCCATGGACATTGACAAGTGAACTGTAAAAATAGTAAGAAAATAGTAAGTACTAGTGGAGCTGAAAAGACAGGCAAGTGGGAGATTTAGCTGCAATACTGCAAACACAATGTATAGATAATTTTTTATTCTCTACAGTCACAGTATAAGCAGTGTTTGGGTGATACAGTCACGGTATAAGCAGTGTTTGGGCGATACAGTCACAGTATAAGCAGTGTTTGGGTGATACAGTCACAGTATAAGCAGTGTTTGGGTGATACAGTCACAGTATAAGCAGTGTTTGGGTGATACAGTCACAGTATAAGCAGTGTTTGGGTGATACAGTCACAGTATAAGCAGTGTTTGGGTGATACAGTCACAGTATAAGCAGTGTTTATCTGATACAGTCACGGTATAAGCAGCGTTTAGGTGATACAGTCACGGTATAAGCAGCGTTTGGGTGATACAGTCACGGTATAAGCAGCGTTTGGGTGATACAGTCACGGTATAAGCAGCGTTTGGGTGATACAGTCACAGTATAAGCAGTGTTTAGGTGATACAGTCACAGTATAAGCAGTGTTTGGGTGATACAGTCACAGTGTGAGCAGTGTTTGGGTGATACAGTCACAGTGTGAGCAGTGTTTGGTTGATACAGTCACAGTGTGAGCAGTGTTTGGGTGACACAGTCACAGTATAAGCAGTGTTTGGGTGACACAGTCACAGTATAAGCAGTGTTTAGGTGACACAGTCACAGTATAAGCAGTGTTTAGGTGATACAGTCACAGTATAAGCAGTGTTTAGGTGATACAGTCACAGTATAAGCAGTGTTTGGGTGATACAGTCACAGTATAAGCAGTGTTTGGGTGATACAGTCACAGTATAAGCAGTGTTTGGGTGACACAGTCACAGTATAAGCAGTGTTTGGGTGACACAGTCACAGTATAAGCAGTGTTTAGGTGATACAGTCACAGTATAAGCAGTGTTTAGGTGATACAGTCACAGTATAAGCAGTGTTTAGGTGATACAGTCACAGTATAAGCAGTGTTTAGGTGATACAGTCACAGTATAAGCAGTGTTTAGGTGATACAGTCACAGTATAAGCAGTGTTTATCTGATACAGTCACAGTATAAGCAGTGTTTAGGTGACAGTCACAGTATAAGCAGTGTTTGGGTGATACAGTCACAGTATAAGCAGTGTTTAGGTGATACAGTCACAGTATAAGCAGTGTTTGGGTGATACAGTCACAGTATAAGCAGTGTTTATATCTCACCTGTTCGAGTCGGTCCAGATCCTCGTCATCCAGCACCCGCAGGTCCAGTCCTGTTCGGAAGGGTTTGATGATGCTGTTTGCAGACGACTGACCCAGTTCCATTGGACACACGTATTCCTCATTTTCTTCCTGTCTCTTCTTCCTCAATGTCCCAAAGTTGCTGAATGTGAGTTTCTTGGGCTTGAAAAGAAATGTAAATGAATGGACTCAGCGTAATAGGTGAAGATTTAGGGAGTTTGTGAATCAGACTATAACTGGAATGAGTCCGTGACAGACTGCAGACAGAGGATCTAATGGCAGCCTCCTGCCGGTTATAACAATACAAGGCCTTGCTGAGGATTCATTCATTGGCGAGATTACCTTTACTTTGGCGGTCGCGGTCAGCAGCAGGTAATCTGGTGACGCCAGCGCCTCCTGTTTCTGCACCTGGGATTGCTGCCCAATGAGCAGATTAAAGTGAGTGGCCAGATGTCTGCGGAGGAGGGTCTTGTTTGGGGGGATATTGAGTAACTGCGCCATTGTCTCCACGTTAAACCGCGGCTCTAAGACCTAAAAGAAAAAAAAAACAAAACGTTTACCGATGACTTCGAAAAGCACCAATCCCTGAATAAATCCAATCTCTGCAAGGACAGAGCCCAGCGGGGTATCTCTAATAATCTCAATATACAGCAAAGAATCCGACAAATAAACCTATGTACATCCAGTCTCAGTTTAAAGCTTTCATTTCCTATACGTTTTGACCATATTGTCATTTTTTGAAGGATTTCGTCATTAAATCAGATGTCGGTTTTACATCAGAAATCACACATATTAGAGTGCTAGCTCTTGTTACCAGTGACTTTACACGCGTGTGCATGCACAGTGGCTATACGCCCTCTCCAGCATTGTATATGTAACCATGGTATGATATCCTCCCCCTCCATGCGTATATCTTGCAGCACAGACACATTTCTAGTCAGTAGGCTGTAATTATACAAGGAGCAGGCTGTAATTTGCAGGATTATATATAGTGTGCAGTCCTGAGTCGTGTAACAGCAGAAGAAAATAGAGATTTTACATTTCTATCATTTCATTAGAAGGAATAGAAATGTCTGATCCTCTAACAGAAGCACATGCTAGTTTTTCATTGCATCCGCTCTGAGGGAGAAGCGGCACTGAGTTCATCAGACACAAAGTAACCTTTGCTCCATTGAAAGAAATAAAAGTTCTGTTGGGAATTTGTGCAGCATTAAACTTTCCAAAGAACAAGAGTCAGGTTAGAAACAAAAATGGCTCAAATTACACTAAAGAGCTAACACTGGGACGAGCAAATCAAACAAACTGGGTGGGAAGGAAGGGGCAATGTTATGACAAACTGACAAAAGAGCAGAGTTTCCAGGTCACTGAAAGCACAAAAGCATTGAAGACCTTCATTGGAAAACTCCCAACGCAACAGAACAGTTACAATAATAAGCATGTCATGTATTTCCCCAGCTCTGCAATATAATCACACAGCAAGGCACGTTCTGAAATACTATACTGGGGCAACGTTCTAATCAATCACCATGGAAACCAATGGAATGTTCCGCAGTCACCATGGAAACCAATGGGATGTTCCGCAGTCACCATGGAATCCAATGGGATGTTCCGCAGTACCATGGAAACCAATGGGATGTTCCGCAGTCACCATGGAAACCAATGGGATGTTCCGCAGTCAGCATGGAATCCAATGGGATGTTCCGCAGTCAGCATGGAATCCAATGGGATGTTCCGCAGTCAGCATGGAAACCAATGGAATGTTCCACAGTCAGCATGGAATCCAGTGGAATGTTCCGCAGTCAGCATGGAATCCAGTGGAATGTTCCACAGTCACCATGGAAACCAATTAAATTCTCACTTTTAGAACTTTGCCCCAGAATTATTATTTTTTTAATATAACCCTCAGAATTCCTTCAGCTGCTGTAGTATTTCAATGTACCCCACAGCGACAGAGACTTACCATGAGACCTCCATGAACTCCACTACCCCTTAAATTGGGAGCATATTCAGCCAAATCCACGGATCGCAACCACTCCATCACCCGGTGATTGGTCCACTGCGCTACCTCAGATGGCGTGATATTGCTCTGTGGGGGAATAATAATACATTGCGTTAGCGCCTTAGAGTGATGTATATAAATGGCGGTCAGAGGTTCAGTAGGTGCCAGGTAACATTGTAGGCTTTACACGGATACAGGCTCGTTTATTAGCCCAATCCAGGAGCCATTAGTGGGGATTTCATTGGTCCCCCTGCTCCAGGGACGACTCATCCTTAGTAATTAGCTGTAATTGTCTGGATCAGTTACCTCGTCTGAAGGTCTCCTGCGCAGACAGTTTGGTTCGAAGCTGTTGACCCGCAGGACCTGTATGGCCCTCTTAATACTGAGATGGTGAAGGACACTGACCACTTTCAAGGATACCAAATCATCCTGTGGACAAACACGGGGAGAGGTTACAATCTGTATAATAACAGCACAATGTCTGCATTACAATCTGTATAATAACAGCACAATGTCTGCATTACAATCTGTATAATAACAGCACAATGTCTGCGTTACAATCTGTATAATAACAGCACAATGTCTGCGTTACAATCTGTATAATAACAGCACAATGTCTGCGTTACAATCTGTATAATAACAGCACAATGTCTGCGTTACAATCTGTATAATAACAGCACAATGTCTGCGTTACAATCTGTATAATAACAGCACAATGTCTGCGTTACAATCTGTATAATAACAGCACAATGTCTGCGTTACAATCTGTATAATAACAGCACAATGTCTGCGTTACAATCTGTATAATAACAGCACAATGTCTGCGTTACAATCTGTATAATAACAGCACAATGTCTGCGTTACAATCTGTATAATAACAGCACAATGTCTGCGTTACAATCTGTATAATAACAGCACAATGTCTGCGTTACAATCTGTATAATAACAGCACAATGTCTGCATTACAATCTGTATAATAACAGCACAATGTCTGCGTTACAATCTGTATAATAACAGCACAATGTCTGCATTACAATCTGTATAATAACAGCACAATGTCTGCATTACAATCTGTATAATAACAGCACAATGTCTGCATTACAATCTGTATAATAACAGCACAATGTCTGCGTTACAATCTGTATAATAACAGCACAATGTCTGCGTTACAATCTGTATAATAACAGCACAATGTCTGCGTTACAATCTGTATAATAACAGCACAATGTCTGCTTTACAATCTGTATAATAACAGCACAATGTCTGCGTTACAATCTGTATAATAACAGCACGATGTCTGGGTTACAAATGTTACAACTTCTGTATAATTGTAAGTTTGGATCAATTCTAGACATAAAAGTGCCTTACTGAGCCCTCAACGCTGTATAGCCCCCGATAGTGCTATACAGAGCAAAGATTCTAAGCAACATGTCCGCCCCCTGATGGAGCTATACAGAGCAAAGATTCTAAACAACATGTCTGCCCCCGATAGAGCTATACAGAGCAAAGATTCTAAACAACATGTCCGCCCCCGATAGAGCTATACAGAGCAAAGATTCTAAACAACATGTCCGCCCCCTAAAAGAGCTATACAGAGCAAAGATTCTAAACAACATGTCCGCCCCCTGATAGAGCTATACAGAGCAAAGATTCTAAACAACATGTCTGCCCCCGATAGAGCTATACAGAGCAAAGATTCTAAACAACATGTCTGCCCCCGATAGAGCTATACAGAGCAAAGATTCTAAACAACATGTCTGCCCCCTGATAGAGCTATACAGAGTAAAGATTCTAAACAGACACAGTGACACACTGCCGCCTACACACACACACAACAACTAAACAGACACAGTGACACACTGCCGCCTACACACACACACAACAACTAAACAGACACAGTGACACACCGGCTCCTGTACACACAGCACAACAACTAAACAGACACAGTAACACTGCCGCCTGTACACACAACAACTAAACAGACACAGTGACACACTGCCGCCTACACACACAACAACTAAACAGACACAGTGACACACTGCCACCTACACACACAACAAGCAGATTCAGCTCATCGTATCTCCCTGCGAGCGGATCTGAATCTCTGCTGAGATCACTTCCAAAGCGGATTCAGCTCATCGAATCTCCCTGCGAGCGGATCTGAATCTCTGCTGAGATCACTTCCAAAGCGGGATCAGCTCATCGAATCTCCCCGCGAGCGGATCTGAATCTCTGCTGAGATCACTTCCAAAGCGGGATCAGCTCATTGTATCTCCCCGCGAGCGGATCTGAATCTCTGCTGTGATCACTTCCAAGGCAGATTCAGCTCATCGTTTCCAAGATCCATACATACTGGAGCCAAGTGCGGTTTCCAAGGTGATATCACCACAAGTAGCATTATGTGCCAAATATGCACCGTTTTTTATTTAAAAATAGGGCTCAATATTTGGGCATTTTTACAGGACGCAGATCCCCATTGCTGCCAAAAAATTCATTCACAGAAAGGGTTAAAGACTCAAAAAAATCCCCCATTCCCTGCCATGTCAGAGCCCCCTCAAATCTCATTATTTTAAAAACGTAGATAGATTAAAAGGCTACAGATTGCCGATCTGTCCATCAGGGCAAAAAACTCTCCATGACCACAGGCACCCGTTACTGCGCTAGAAAACTGCACCGCCCCCCTGGACAGGAAGCGTTAACGCGAGACCAGATTTCTAACCGTAGCAGGCGAAATTCCCTGATACAGGAGAAAACCACAAGGGAAAAGAGAGAGAGAAACTCCAAATGTACCTTTTACAGAATTCTCTTCAATTGGAACAAAAATAATATTATAATAAATAACAATAATACCAATAAATAATAATAATATCAATAAATAATAATAATAATATCAATAATACCAATAAATAATAATAATAATAATACCAATAAATAATAATACCAATAATACCAATAAATAATACCAATAATAATAATACCAATAAATAATAATAATAATAAATAATAATAACAATAATATTAATAAATAATAATACCAATAAATAATAACAATAATATCAATAAATAATAATATTACCAATAAATAATAATAATAATACCAATAAATAATAATAATAATAAATAATAATAACAATAATATTAATAAATAATAATAATAAATAATAATAACAATAATATTAATAAATAATAATGCTGCTCATATCGTCCCTCCTCCTGCAGCTTTTACACCCAGTAATGAGGTCTATCACCTTCTCTTCAGAACAATACTGGCCATGCTATTGTCTTGAATTAATATGTATGTTTTAAATGTGTCTGACTTCTCTTGCTAATGACATCACCGTGTAGCTTTATATGCAAATTTACTACTTTTCAGTGGGAAATGTGTAATTTGCAAATCATTTACTTTTGAAAGTTAGTTAATTTGCATATCAAGCCACAGGTGATGTCATTAACAGGAGACGGCAGAGACATGTCTAAAACCACATTTTTATATATTTATATTACAAAACAAATCCTATCTATTTCTCTTATTTTCTGCAAGTCTGCCGACACAATGTATAGATTTGTTTTATTTTATACATTCACGGTATTAGTCCCTCTAAGATTGGCTTCAAGCCACCTGGAAAACCAAATAATGAGTTGGTAGCGCGTCCTGTGTGTATAGCGCGTCCTGTGTGTATAGCGCGTCCTGTGTCTATAGCGCGTCCTGTGTCTATAGCGCGTCCTGTGTCTATAGCGCGTCCTGTGTCTATAGCGCGTCCTGTGTCTATAGCGCGTCCTGTGTCTATAGCGCGTCCTGTGTCTATAGCGCGTCCTGTGTCTATAGCGCGTCCTGTGTCTATAGCGCGTCCTGTGTCTATAGCGCGTCCTGTGTCTATAGCGCGTCCTGTGTCTATAGCGCGTCCTGTGTGTATAGCGCGTCCTGTGTCTATTGCGCGTCCTGTGTCTATTGCGCGTCCTGTGTGTATTGCGCGTCCTGTGTGTATTGCGCGTCCTGTGTGTATTGCGCGTCCTGTGTGTATTGCGCGTCCTGTGTGTATTGCGCGACCTGTGTGTATAGCGCGACCTGTGTGTATAGCGCGACCTGTGTGTATAGCGCGACCTGTGTGTATAGCGCGTCCTGTGTGTATAGAGCGTCCTGTGTGTATAGCGCGTCCTGTGTGTATAGCGCGTCCTGTGTGTATAGCGCGTCCTGTGTGTATAGCGCGTCCTGTGTGTATAGCGCGACCTGTGTGTATAGCGCGACCTGTGTCTATAGCGCCTCCTGTGTCTATAGCGCCTCCTGTGTCTATAGCGCGTCCTGTGTCTATAGCGCGTCCTGTGTCTATAGCGCGTCCTGTGTGTATTGCGCGTCCTGTGTGTATAGCGCGTCCTGTGTGTATAGCGCGACCTGTGTGTATTGCGCCTCCTGTGTGTATAGCGCCTCCTGTGTGTATAGCGCCTCCTGTGTGTATAGCGCCTCCTGTGTGTATAGCGCCTCCTGTGTGTATAGCGCCTCCTGTGTGTATAGCGCGTCCTGTGTGTATAGCGCGTCCTGTGTGTATAGCGCGTCCTGTGTGTATAGCGCGTCCTGTGTGTATTGCGCGACCTGTGTGTATTGCGCGACCTGTGTGTATAGCGCCTCCTGTGTGTATAGCGCCTCCTGTGTGTATAGCGCCTCCTGTGTGTATAGCGCCTCCTGTGTGTATAGCGCCTCCTGTGTGTATAGCGCCTCCTGTGTGTATAGCGCCTCCTGTGTGTATAGCGCCTCCTGTGTGTATCGCGCGTCCTGTGTGTATCGCGCGTCCTGTGTGTATCGCGCGTCCTGTGTGTATAGCGCGTCCTGTGTGTATTGCGCGTCCTGTGTGTATTGCGCGTCCTGTGTGTATAGCGCGTCCTGTGTGTATTGCGCGTCCTGTGTGTATTGCGCGTCCTGGTCAGTAATGTCCCTTTTACCGTTTAGACATCAGGTGTTTTGTTATTGCAATATATATATATAAAGACCAGGAATGCTCTTAAAACTGCTCCAAACTGTTTAACCTGGAACCTAGGTGTTCCCTGCTGTACGTTCCTGCCTCTCATGTAACTGGTGACCTGTTTCTTCCCCTCAACTCTGCCTCCTAAACTGCAAATAAAGTGGAATAGAATTATTACTGTTGCTATAGCAACAGCCCCTCCCTTCTTGTGTTACGTGACCGCATACAGAGATGGCAGAACCCCCCCCCCCCCCCGCACTTGAAACCGCAGAGTTCAACATCGAGAGGCTGATTCCACAATAATGGCTACACGATATATAAAAGCGGGGGACATTTTCACACATGACCATCGCACATAACTTACCACAGCCATATAATGGAGCATTCTCCCGTCAATCTTGGCCTCATCAAACTGTGTCTTGTACTGTGGAAGGCCAATGTCATCCAACCACCCTAAACACAATAATGAGATGCAGTCAGGTCCATTTTACCAGCCCTAAAACACAATATATTATGAAGGAAGCATCAGGATTATCCTCAGCCCTGTGCAACATAAGGATTCTGAACAGGTGACGCTAGGGACAGGTGACGCTAGGGAGGTAATGTGGATTAGCGGAACATTCCACTGGTTTCCATGGTACCTGGAATCAGCAGGAACATTCCACTGGTTTCCATGGTGACTGCTCCACTTTTACAACTCTGGGAGGTATGCATGCACAGCAATTCTGACGCAACATTCTAAAAATGGAGCAGTCACCAAGGCAACCATTTGAATGTTACTGCTGATTCCAGTCACCATGGCAACCAATGGAATGTTCCTGCTGATTCCAGTCACCATGGAAACCAATGGAATGTTCCTGCTGATTCCAGTCATCATGGAAACCAATGGAATGCTCCCGCTGATTCCAGTCACCATGGAAACCAATGGAATGTTCCTGCTGATTCCAATCACCATGGAAACCAACTTCCACTTTTAGAACGTGGGACCAGATTTGCTCTTAAAAGAACTCTGTCACCTAAACGCCGCGTATACTGTGAATGAAGGGAATAAAGATGAAATGAAAAATGACCTATACATTTTTTTGGCAGACTTGCAGCTAAGGCATAAAATAAGAGAAATATATGTTTTTAAATGTGTCTGTGGTGTCCCCTGCTTATGACATCACTGATATGCAAATTACATATGTCCCATTGCAAATAATTTAATTTGCATGCCGATCCACAGATCATGTCATAATTAGGAGACCGCACAGACACATTTAAAACATATATGTCTCTAATGTTATGCCTTTGCTGCAATTCTGCCGACACAATGTATAAATCCTTTTTCATTATTATAAGTATAAGTGATGTTTAGGTTACAGAGCCCTTCAGACCCTTCTTACGCAGTTGTGCACTGTTCCTCTTTGCACCTAGTAGAAGGCCAAAATAAATATGTTGAGGACTCACGTCGGCCAAAATGGAGACTCACTTGTGACCCACTTGTATCCTAGTTTCCCATAGTTGCCCTCATCCTCTGACCCCAGGGACTGCAGAGCAAGTTGGAGTTTCTTGCGATGTAAAGGATGCTTAATACCGAGTTCCTTCAAAGAAAACAGAGACAGAAACACATCAGGGGAATATCTGGGGGCTTCACCTAAACACTGCTCCTACTGTGACTGTATCACCTAAACACTGCTCCTACTGTGACTGTATCACCTAAACACTGCGTATACTGTGACTGTGTCACCCAAACACTGCTTATACTGTGACTGTATCACCCAAACACTGCTTATACTGTGACTGTATCACCTAAACACTGCTTATACTGTGACTGTATCACCCAAACACTGCTTATACTGTGACTGTATCACCTAAACACTGCTCCTACTGTGACTGTATCACCCAAACACTGCTTATACTGTGACTGTGTCACCCAAACACTGCTTATACTGTGACTGTATCACCTAAACACTGCTTATACTGTGACTGTATCACCCAAACACTGCTTATACTGTGACTGTATCACCTAAACACTGCTCCTACTGTGACTGTATCACCCAAACACTGCTTATACTGTGACTGTGTCACCCAAACACTGCTTATACTGTGACTGTATCACCTAAACACTGCTTATACTGTGACTGTATCACCTAAACACTGCTCCTACTGTGACTGTATCACCTAAACACTGCTTATACTGTGACTGTATCACCCAAACACTGCTTATACTGTGACTGTATCACCTAAACACTGCTCCTACTGTGACTGTATCACCTAAACACTGCTTATACTGTGACTGTATCACCCAAACACTGCTTATACTGTGACTGTATCACCCAAACACTGCTCCTACTGTGACTGTATCACCCAAACACTGCTTATACTGTGACTGTATCACCCAAACACTACTTATACTGTGACTGTATCACCCAAACACTGCTTATACTGTGACTATCACCTAAACACTGCTCCTACTGTGACTATCACCTAAACACTGCTTATACTGTCACTGTATCACCTAAACACTGCTCATACTGTGACTGTATCACCTAAACACTGCTCCTACTGTGACTGTATCACCCAAACACTGCTTATACTGTGACTGTATCACCTAAACACTGCTTATACTGTGACTGTATCACCTAAACACTGCTTATACTGTGACTGGATCACCTAAACACTGCTTATACTGTGACTGTATCACCTAAACACTGCTTATACTGTGACTGTGTCACCCAAACACTGCTTATACTGTGACTGTATCACCCAAACACTGCTTATACTGTGACTGTATCACCCAAACACTGCTTATACTGTGACTGTGTCACCCAAACACTGCTTATACTGTGACTGTCTCACCCAAACACTGCTCATACTGTGACTGTATCACCTAAACACTGCTCATACTGTGACTGTATCACCTAAACACTGCTTATACTGTGACTGTATCACCCAAACACTGCTTATACTGTGACTGTCACCCAAACACTGCTTATACTGTGACTGTATCACCTAAACACTGCTTATACTGTATCACCCAAACACTGCTTATACTGTGACTGTATCACCTAAACACTGCTTATACTGTGACTGTATCAGCTAAACAATGCTTATACTGTGACTGTGTCACCCAAACACTGCTTATACTGTGACTGTATCACCTAAACACTGCTTATACTGTGACTGTATCACCCAAACACTGCTTATACTGTGACTGTATCACCCAAACACTGCTTATACTGTGACTGTATCACCCAAACACTGCTTATACTGTGACTGTGTCACCCAAACACTGCTTATACTGTGACTGTATCACCCAAACACTGCTTATACTGTGACTGTATCACAGTCTGTCCTCTCACAGTACAAGCCTCACCTTCTCCAGGTCTTGCTGAGAGGCGTGGAGCAGTGTCTGTCCGGATACGATCCACTGTTTGCAGCTGTTCACGTAACTTCCTAATCCCTGGTCCCGGAGCCAGTTGCAAACCTGCTCTTTAGTCCACTTGGCAAACGGTGTATCCAGCTCACTGCAAAGTAACACATGAAAAAGCCCAATACTTTATACTCAGCGCGGACAGACAGACAGGACCACAGAGTTAAAGGGACGTTGTGTGAGATCTATGGACTGTAGAGGCCTCTACCTGCACTGGAATGAAAAACCTGCTATATCTGAATAGTGTGGTTTATATTACTGAAGCTTTAATATTATAATTGCTTCATGTGCCATTCTGTATAATGACTGTCTGAGTGACAGAGACCCCGTAATAATACTGTACAGACCTGTTAGCCAGACACAGGTCCCTAGACCAGCCCAGCCTCGGCCCAGCAGTGGATCTGGTTCCTCCTCGTACAAACTCTGCTTCTTCAGATAGATCCTCTTCTTGGTTTAATGTGGTGGACTGACTTCTCTTCAACCTAAAAGAAACGCAGGGGTGAAACTCGTCTTCAGAATCCCCAACTTGGGGAAAACCTATCAGAGCCTCTGTATGAAGAGCAATTCTGGGGTAAAGTTCTAATAGTTCTGCAGTCACCATGGAAACCAATGGAATGTTCCTGCTGATTACATCACTTTTAGAACTTTACCCCAGAATCACTACTGAAACCAATGGAATGTCCTGGTCGCTCTGGGGGGGCAGGCTGGGGGCTGGGACGGGGGGGCTTTGCTAGATTACCTCTCTTTGTAAATTATTTATGATTAAAATATTTGAAAGCCTTTCTTATCCCCCAAAAAATATAATAATAATCAATTTGTGTGAATACAGTAAAGGCGAAAGAGGATTATTTCAAATTCCAGCTAAACACAAACACCACAGAGGTGTTAAAGCCTGTGATACCAAGGGTAAGACATGGCCAAAAAAGTTGTTTGACCAAGGGTCTTAACCCCTTCCCGACCTTATGACGAGTTAACTTGTCATAAGAGCCGCAGCGTTAGCGACCTTATGACGAGTTAACTCGTCATGCAGTCTAGCCGGCGGTGCGCTCCGTGGGCACCGCCAGCTAGTCTGCAACGGGTCCAGTACTAAGCCTCGCACCCGGGGCAAAGCTCCTGGACCCGATCGGTCAGTTTCCGGGCATGTGATCGCGGTGATTGTGTCATCACCGCAATAACATGCAAATTAGATGGCAAAGTCAGTGTGTTCACACACTGCCTCTAATTCACTCTCTGTGCTTCACATTCTTATAGTGAAGCACAGAGAGTGACCAGTAAGTAAAAATAAATTAATTACATACACATAGGTAAAAATAAAAAAAATTAACCCTTTCATTGCTGATCACAGTTTTTAACTGTGATCAGTTTCCTTCCACTTTATGGCCCTCATTTAGTTTTTTTTTTTTAACAGATTTTTTTATTTTTACAATTTATAAAGTTTTTTTGAATAAATAAAGGTAATTTTAATATATTTATTTAATAAAATTTAACCCCTGCATGCCTGTTGCATGATTTTTACTGATCTGACATCGCACTCTTCAGAGTTTTTTTCTGTCTTTTTTGTTATGGGGGGTTTGGGAACCAATATTTTTCTTTTTTATTAGTTAGTTAATTAGGGGGGATAAGTGGGTTAGTGTTGCACTAGTTATGTAGCTTATTATTGGGAAAATAATGGGGAAAAACTTTTTTTTCCTCAAAAATTTCCTCTTTTATATGTATTTTTTAATACTAAAATGTAAATCATTTTTATGTATAGGGTATCAAAAGAAAGCTCTAACTGTCCTCTAAAAAACAACATATAACTTGTATGGGTACGTTAAATGAGAGAGAGGAAATTTATGCTTCAAAAACCGCGTATTAAAAATTGAAAAACGCTCTGGCCCTTGGCCCAGGAAAATCCCTGGTCCTTAAAGGGTTAAATGCAATGTAAATAAACAAACTGAAAGTGATTTTTTTGGTTTGAGAGGTTTACAAACAAAATTAGGTATAGCAAGAATGGGGGTGTGTGTGTTTTAAATGAAATAAAACTAGCTGGATATATTTATCTTCTTCAACGTCAAGATCAGAAATAGTAAACCAGCTCGATAATACAGAAGGTCGGAGAAGAAATGTCTACTATCGGGCGGTGAGAAAAGACCCCATCACCAACCTGCATTCTGATTGGCTTCTTGGAGATCCAATCAAAATCCAGACAGTATTGACATTCTGGTCGGAGACCAGAAACTGTGTAGATGAGAATAAAAGTAATGGCCGCCGCCAGTCTGCTATAAAGATGCAGGTTTACCCTCACTCTTGGTTATTACCCTGGTTATTACCGCTGGGGGAAATCTCCACATTCAATTTTACTTACTTTCCAAACAACTTCTTGATCCCTCTTGGCTTCTTCTTGGAGTCTGGAGATGATGGCGAGCTTGGCGCGCTCCCTCCATCGCTTGAACGCGGTGATGAAACCGCCAAATCGAGATGGTCCGACGATCCTTTTTCGGTGTCTGCCAAAAAATAAAAAGTGGGCGAAAAATATCGCCCCCATTATTTGGTTAGAAAAGAAACTCAAATCGTATAATAAGTATCTTGTTAGACTGCGCACTCTCCTGCAAGCGCACACTGTACAAGCATTGCGTGGAATGCGTTTACAGAGTGTATACACATAGCCGGGGGTGGCTATGATGCCATTAGTAATGGAGTTTGTGTAGAATTCGTGTGATCAGAATTCAGTCCTCTCATCCAGGCCGTGACGAATGTTTGTAGATGCATAACCCTAACCCTAACGCATAAAATAAGAAAATGTGTGTTTTAATCATGTCTGTGGCAGTCTCCTGCTTATGACATCACCTGTGGCTTGATAAGCAAATTAACTACTTTTCAATGGAAATGTGTAATTTGCATACCGTGCCACAGGTGATGTCATAAGTAGGAGTCACAGACATGATTACAACACACATTTCTCTTATTTTATGCATTTGCTGCGATTCTGCCGACACAATGTATAGATCATTTTTCATCATGTTTTATTCTTTACATTCACAGTATATACAATGTTTAGGTGACAGAGTCTGTTTAATTAACACACGGATTCTGCACACTGCACAGCATCATGTATGACGGATAAGCTTGAAGGTAAACTAACGCTTGGAGTGCCAGGTGGGTAACCCAGACCATGCAAAGGTCCATCTTTCCACAACACAAAGGGTTTTACAGTCAGGTCTTGGCTAATGGTCACACTGGCAAGTTCCCAGGGTCCCCAGGATTCTACAGACCCCCTTTGTGCCACTGACACATTTAAACCCTTATGACATAGCCACTGATCTTCGTCACGAGTCATATGAGCAATGTGATTGGCTCCTGGAAGGCTGCCTTGTTTTTTGGGGCAGAGGGTGCGAGTGCATAGAGTACTGCTCGGATTGAGAGAGGACTGCGACTGGCAGGGTAGGGGGTCTCAGTGCACTGCTTTAAGACAAGGCTTACGATTCAATGCATTCTAGGTTCATATGGGATTATTTCCAAGCCAGACCCCATGAGAGGCGAACATGTCTGATTATCAGATCACATCTGGATTGTGTTTTGATTTCATCTCTTTCCTGTGTGCAGTGTCCCTGAGAATTTGGCTGCAGTTTGCACCCGTGCGTCTCTTGGGGAGGCGAGAGAGAGGATTCATTTGGTGCCTGCTAAACCGAGTGGCTTGTTATACAGATACAACATTAACCAGTTAGGATTGCATAGAGCCAAGGCCAGAGCAATTGTACAGATTCCGCTTTCAGAATTGGGGAAACAAAAAAAAAGCATTTTAGATTTGCACACATGTATACCATATACTCTTAAAGGGGCAGTGTCCACCTAACACGGCTCATACTGTCAATCTAGAGAATAAAAATAGGATCTATACATTGAGAAAAAGGCATAAAATAAGAGAAACATGTGTTTAAGGCGTCTGTGGCATCTCATGCTTATGACATCACCTGTGGATTTATTTTTCAGTGGGGAATGTGTGATTTGCATTTCAAGCCACAAGGTGATGTCATAAGCAGGAGACTCCACAGACCCATTTTGCTGAAACAATGTATACATCCTTTTTTATTCTCTCAATATAAGCATGGCTAGGTGGACATCGTTAGAGGCCACTGACTCCTGCCGTGACTCTGTCAATTAGTAAGTAAAAAAAAAATCCAAACTGTTAGAGGCCTGAGTGTCCCATTCGCCCGACCCCCGCACTTGCATGGTTAAAAGGGTCTTATGGCCAAGCACAATGCTTAAACAGCGAAGCAAATTCCGGGGGTCTAGCTGGATGCACACAGGTGATGGATGCACACAGGTGACTTTGGTGTTAATGCAGGAGATGGAATTGGGTTTCTAGAATGTCTCTCTTACTAGCTAGTTTAAGAAAGACTTCTCGCCCTTCCCACAACCCCAATAAATAAAATGAGCCAAAAAAAAGAAACAAATGATAGCAGTATAAACACCAATACCGGAAAATTCCCCAGATATTCATTTAAAGGTCCTGAATCCCATCAACACAGGGTGAGAATAGATTTATCTGCGCACTAGATATAGTGGAGATAGATTCAGTATTAGAGCAGAGAATGGACGCTAGTCCAACGGAAAAACCGGCAGAGCGGGGGGCGGAGGTAAACCCCCTGCTCCGTTGGTATGTGCCGTTACCCCCCAATGTGCTTCATTCATGAAACTGGGAACTGCTTGGAATTGACAAGGCAACTGTAAGGCCAAAATAGAGTCTGAAGCAACTTGACTACTTTGGTGTTAAGTTTGCAATTTCGTCTTTCCTGAATGAAGGTAATGTTATGGTCCCAGCACTAAAAAAAGGCTGTAGTTACAGTCTGACCATTTCTATAATCTCCAGTCCGACCCCCTGCACTTTGGTGTGAAAACCAAACGAAAGCGAGAGCAGAAGGAAGGAAAGATTGCAGGGAACGCTCTTCCAAAGAGGAGAGAAAATCCGCTCAGTGTGGAACAAAAAAGAGGAATCCGGGAACAGCGCCATTTTAAAGTTTTGCATCTACTGGTGAAGCAAGAGATCCAGATAACTTTCTGTACCACTTCCATGTCATTTACACTCTGGGCAACAAAAACCCATTTATCTGGGAATTATTATTAAGCGGAACTATAGCTTGCGGGTATTAGTTCTGCCAGTTACTGACAAATCCATGGTTATACGGGATCAGCATCTCTACACAAACACTTTTAGTGATGGTTATGGCGGAAGGCACGCAATGGGTGGATCTCTAGTGGTTAAGTGATGGTGGTGGAACATGCGCTATGTACTGTACCTAAAGTGGGGGCGCTCGCACTTCTGCTGCGGTCTTCAGCCCAGGGAGAGAAGGTGCAGAAAGACAAAGATTAAAGTCAGACAGAAACAGGACAGGAAGGGAAACAGGAGATAACAGTGGGGAAAAGGTCACGGGGCAACCCAAAGAGGGGTGACCTGCAAAACATCCTAGGGGGTCCATGGCAGGCTCTTTTGGAATGAGGTGACCCCCAGACCTTATAAGGATCCAGGGTGAAGAGTAAACCAGAAAGGTTGTAAAAACCCAAGACCTTGTATGGACCAAAGACAATCTTATTAGATCTCGTAGGGACCCAGGGTAACCCCAAAACCTTACAAGATCCCAGGGTAACCCCAAAACCTTACAAGATCCCAGGGTAACCCCAAAACCTTACAAGATCCAGGGTAACCCCAAAACCTTACAAGATCCCAGGGTAACCCCAAAACCTTACAAGATCCCAGGATAACCCTAAAACCATACAAGATCCCAGGGTAACCCGAAAACCGTACAAGATCCCAGGGTAACCCCAAAACCTTACAAGATCCCAGGGTAACCCCAAAACCTTATAAGATCCCAGGGTAACGCCAAAAGCCTTATAAGATCCCAGGGTAATGCCAAAAGCCTTATAAGATCCCAGGGTAATGCCAAAAGCCTTATAAGATCCCAGGGTAATGCCAAAAGCCTTATAAGATCCTAGGGTAACCCCAAGGTCTCATAAGGACCCAGGGTCGCAGTTTGAGGGGGCTCAGACAGATACGTACCTAGGTTCGGTGTGCTCACCGTCTTCTTGTTATTTTTGATCTTGAAAAATCCCCGACCAAAAGACGATCTGATTTTGCGAGTCCCAAAAGCTTCATCATCTAGGGGGGCGCTGTGTGCCGGGGGTCTGGGGGGCAGAGTCCCAAACTTGCCCGAGTCTGGAGAATTACCCTTCTGGCAGATCAAAAAGTGGAAAAAGGCACAGTGTCACTATAAGGTTTTAAACAACAAGAAATATAAGTAAATAAAATCCCTGTGTTTATATCCTGCATACACTGATTACAGCTTTGGGTAATACATTCCTAACTATGGATTTCACTGACCAAAAATGTTAGCCAGCATTAACATGGTGCAAAATGAGCAGCCAATCAGGAAGCGGGATGTGAGGTGCATGCTGGGACTTACGCCAACAGCTGACCATTTTACAAAATGTGAACACGACATACAGAGCGTTTCATTTGTAATGTTTCTGACGTGTCTGCTGGAATATTGATAAGCTCTTTGCAGAGAGTAGTGAGATTACAACATGGGAAGGACATGCTAGCTACATGTTATCACGCATGCAAACATGCTATGCAATAATTTGCGTGCAGTCATTACCTCGGCTGGCTTCAGTGCCGTTTGCTTTGGCTGCGTAAGAGGCAACAGAATCTAAGTTAGATGGGCCACACGCCGGATTCTGGGGTGCCACGGTCAGAAGATATTTTTACAAGTTAAAGAGCCCCTTAAGTGTTTATTCTCCCTTGTGCTTCTAATATAGGGGGTGAAGATAGCAAGAGAGAAGGCAGATGCAACAACTGGCACTAAGGAAGAAATATTAAATGGAGGTCTGTACACTGAGCCCAAGAGCTGACCATTAAACAGTATGCCATTTGTACTGTATCTATATCCCTGCAAGATCTGATAGGGAAGGATTGTGGGGAGAGGAAAGAAGAGCCGTCGCTGAGAACGTTATAGGGGGTAACCCCCAAAAGTGCCCACAGATGGGAGAATGGGTTTTAATTCTCGTTAATAAAATAAATCCTACCTTTCAAAAACAAATAAACGAGGATTAAGAACAAAACATGACGGGTGCTGTGTGAAAAACTATTAAAAGCAGATTATAAATATAGATCTATTGATCCTATTGGTAGTTTAATTGGGCAGCTTCCTAGATGATATTTAGGCTGAATTAATTTTACAGCAGTTCTCAAAAAAAGGACAAAAGTAAAATATAGGTTATCCCTCCCTCAAAAAAGATCCCCCCAACCAGCGCAAAAAACATATGTTATATAAAATGACCTGGGGTGGAAATATATAAGTATATATGTACAGTAAGGGAAGTTATCTTGGGATTTAAAGTCCATTACACAGGGGACATTACAGAAACCACAAAGAATTAAACAACCCCCCCATTATAGATTCTCTGCAAAGAACACGTGTGGCGGGGGGAAGATCCAATTAATACGTGTGTCATTATAACGCCATATGTAATTAGGGAGAAATACAGGACTGACCCCTTCTGAACGGTCTTTTTTCAGGTTGTCCAAACTGCTCGATTTCTTCACAGAAATTCTGAGGGGGAAAAAAAGATTAAGGTTCATGTTCTGAGTCAACAGGGGGGTGAAGGGCGGCGTTAGAGAAGGAGACAAAGGAAATAATAGGGCGACCCAATGGAGGGGTCATCATTCTCTGAATTTGGCCGGGATTTCAGATTTGGCAGTAAAGGGTCTGCGGATAAGTTACATCAGAGAGGATTTATCATGTGCGCAGGGGTCCTTTACCCATTGCATTTCACACCCGGCACGTTTAGTTGGCTTCGCTCAGGGGCCATTATTTACAAACTCACAGCATTGAGGGGGGCGAAGGGGTCATTTTCCCACAGTAAAAGGTGACTTCCGTTGTGGGGGGCACTGTGGGGTCAGCTCCGAAAATAGTAAAAGGAAGAAACCAGAGCCCAAAAATAAACCAGATCCCCATTCCCCTTGTGACCGCACGACGCGTTTCACATAAGCCCCGGGTATTATATACATACAGCGGTGACTCTTCAATGTTGGCGTCTGCGGAGGAACCTCCGCTCTCTACCTCCCTGTCAAGAGAAACAAAACATGCAGATTATTAAACAATGCAAAGAATAAACCTGCTAAGGGCTAAAGATCCACTGAACCAATATAAAAGCACAAGTGAAACAAGGACTGGCCTTCGTAAAGTGTCCGGTGCCATCCTCTGACCGGCCGCCATGATGCTTCGAATAATGAACGTTAAAATAATACTCTGGTTCCACTTTAATAACCTTGCAGTACCCGTCTGCGTTATGTACCATCAGAGTCTTGCCAAAGTGACCCCGGTAGGGGATTCGGATAAGCACTCAATCCTGCCAGAAAGCTTAAAGACCCACAATATGATATGGAGAGGCAACTGAATCAGATAGGTCAGTGACAGACCCTGTCCCCACCCGGGTTAACATGGATAACCCCCTCCTGCTGGTAGTGTCCAGGGAACGGAAACTATTACTTAAATCTCTTCAGCTGAATAGAAAAAAGGCCTTTCCAGCAACTTAAAAAGCAAATGGAACCAGTGATGTGAGTAATGAATGTGAAAGCACAAAAACACTAATACTCTGAGCTCTGTGCTGCATCCTGTGTGCCAGGGGCAACACTTTCTGTGCATCTGGGGTCTGCAGCGACAGCATGTCCAATGAGAGGTTATATAACATAGTGAGGGCAGTGAAATTCACTTTAATATTAGCTGTAATGTGCTGAAAAATAAATATATATATTTATACTAGTTGTGTTTTGGTTTACTCCCTGTTAGCTAACCCGGGGATCAGGGGGCCACATATAAAGACCAATCAGAGCAAGGTTCCAAGGTTCTACAACGTCAGACACGCTGTTCTGGGCCAAGGTTCTACAACGTCAGACACACTGTTCTGGGCCAAGGTTCTACAACGTCAGACACGCTGTTCTGGGGGAAAGGTTCTACAACGTCAGACACGATGTTCTGGGCCAAGGTTCTACAACGTCAGACACGCTGTTCTGGGGGAAAGGTTCTACAACGTCAGACACGATGTTCTGGGCCAAGGTTCTACAACGTCAGACACGCTGTTCTGGGGGAAAGGTTCTACAACGTCAGACACGATGTTCTGGGCCAAGGTTCTACAACGTCAGACACACTGTTCTGGGCCAAGGTTCTACAACGTCAGACACGCTGTTCTGGGCCAAGGTTCTACAACGTCAGACACGCTGTTCTGGGCCAAGGTTCTACAACGTCAGACACGATGTTCTGGGCCAAGGTTCTACAACGTCAGACACGATGTTCTGGGCCAAGGTTCTACAACGTCAGACACGCTGTTCTGGGCCAAGGTTCTACAACGTCAGACACGCTGTTCTGGGCCAAGGTTCTACAACGTCAGACACGATGTTCTGGGGAAAGGTTCTACAACGTCAGACACGCTGTTCTGGGCCAAGGTTCTACAACGTCAGACACGCTGTTCTGGGCCAAGGTTCTACAACGTCAGACACGATGTTCTGGGGAAAGGTTCTACAACGTCAGACACGATGTTCTGGGGAAAGGTTCTACAATGTCAGACTCAATGTTCTGGGCCAAGGTTCTACAATGTCAGACTCAATGTTCTGGGCCAAGGTTCTACAACGTCAGGGACTATGTTCTGGGTTCTACAATACGCTGTAATAATCAGATAATTTACCCAGGATCCGGAGCAGAAGGTTCTTCCGGCATGGAAAGCTTTGACCCCTCACTTTTTTTCTGGACTGCGGAGGATGAAAACGAGGGGATGGACACCTGCAGGATGCTTGTGTGCACCTCAACTTGCTGCTACAGGAAACAAAGCGAAGTGTGAGAGGAACATTCAGAGCCCAAAGTCCCCCCAACTCGTGTCAAACTGGTCACAGCACCACGAATAACAACATAGGATTTTATTTAACTAAAAAACAGGAAAATAATCTAATTATTCGGTTTGTGATTTCTTAAAAGAAATACATAAAAAAAATACATATTCCAGCGTTCCAAACGCTTCATTCAGGCAAAAGTGACCTGCCTGACAGACGGATATTAGTAGGATTGGTCTAAAGCACGTGCAGGACGCTGGCCATTCTAGGCTTCATTCATGAAACAGGGAATTGGCAAGAATATTTCAAACCTAAGGCCAAAGTCGCCAGTTTGGAAAAAATCTCCAGGTCTGAATGGATTAATCCAACTCGGCTACTTTGGCCTTAAGTTTAAAATTCCCTGCAATTCCCTCTTACATGAATGAAGCCCTTTGTAAATTCAGTACACTTAGATTCGTACAGAATATGGGGATCCAGCACCGATTCGGAGCAATGCAATCCTACAAAAGGTCTAAAAGCAATGTAATAATCAGCAGGAACATTCCATTGGTTCCCATGGTGACTGGAATCAGCAGGAACATTCCATTGGTTCCCATGGTGACTGGAATCAGCAGGAACATTCCATTGGTTCCCATGGTGACTGGAATCAGCAGGAACATTCCATTGGTTCCCATGGTGACTGGAATCAGCAGGAACATTCCATTGGTTCCCATGGGGACTGGAATCAGCAGGAACATTCCATTGGTTCCCATGGGGACTGGAATCAGCAGGAACATTCCATTGGTTCCCATGGGGACTGGAATCAGCAGGAACATTCCATTGGTTCCCATGGGGACTGGAATCAGCAGGAACATTCCATTGGTTCCCATGGTGACTGGAATCAGCGGGAACATTCCATTGGTTCCTATGGTGACTGGAATCAGCAGGAACATTCCAATGGTTCCCATGGTGACTGGAATCAGCAGGAACATTCCATTGGTTCACATGGTGACTGGAATCAGCAGGAACATTCCATTGGTTCCCATGGTGACTTGAATAAGCAGGACCAATTCCATTGGTAACCATGGTGACTGGAATCAGCAGGACCAATTCCATCGGTAACCGGCCAGAAGTGCTCTGACATAACATTTATATGGGACTAAACGCTAGTTTCTCGTGAACATTACATACAGTGACTCACCAGTGCGTCCTCGGGGGTCGGAGAGGCTGATAAAGGAGGGGGCGAGGGGGACTTGTCAGCGTCACTGAATACACCAGCGTCAAATACCAGAGAATTGGACCCCGATATCACAGAGTCATCACTTTCCACATCCTTCCCTGTAACATACACCACATAAGTAACAAAACCACAGACTTATTTTTATGGTCCAGCAGTTTAATGTATGCTTGCTTTTTTTTGTTTCTACCTTTCAATAAAGAGTTCCACGCCAATAAAGATAAAACGTATTAAATACAGTGGATACATATCTGGCTGACATCGTCTGTGGCACACTGGCCTATCCACTCAATTAAAGCAGGGATATTAACCAGAAGAATGCGACAGGGCTTATTTCATGCAACACTGAAGGAACACCCCCCAAAATACCCGTCCAGAGGACATTTACCCATTAATATACCTTTCTTAACATGCGCCATGACCACCATATCCTGTACTTTCTTGTATCGGTTCAGGGACTGCCGGAGTTCCTCTATTTTACGGTCCTACGGGGAGAAATATGACACCTATTTAGACTATAAACCAATCAGAAGGCGACATCCAGACTATAAACCAATCAGAAGGCGACACCCAGACTATAAACCAATCAAACAGCGACACCAAGACTATAAACCAATCAGGGGCCGACACCCAGACTATAAACCAATCAAACAGCGACACCTAGACTATAAACCAATCAGAAGGTGACACCCAGACTATAAACCAATCAGAAAGCTACACCCAGACTATAAACCAATCAGACAGCGACACCCAGACTATAAACCAATCAGACAGCGAGGGGAGAGAGCAGACAGCGACACCCAGACTGTAAACCAATCAGAAAGCGACACCCAGACTATGAACCAATCAGAAAGCGAGGGGAGAGAGCAGACAGTGACACCCAGACTATAAACCAATCAGAAAGCGACACCCAGACTATAAACCAATCAGAAAGCGAGGGGAGAGAGCAGACAGTGACACCCAGACTATAAACCAATCAGAAGGCGACACCCAGACTATAAACCAATCAAACAGCGACACCCAGACTATAAACCAATCAGGGGCCGACACCCAGACTATAAACCAATCAAACAGCGACACCCAGACTATAAACCAATCAGGGGCCGACACCCAGACTATAAACCAATCAAACAGCGACACCCAGACTATAAACCAATCAGAAGGTGACACCCAGACTATAAACCAATCAGAAAGCTACACCCAGACTATAAACCAATCAGACAGCGACACCCAGACTATAAACCAATCAGAAGGTGACACCCAGACTATAAACTAATCAAACAGCGACACCCAGACTATAAACCAATCAGGGGCCGACACCCAGACTATAAACCAATCAAACAGCGACACCCAGACTATAAACCAATCAGAAGGTGACACCCAGACTATAAACCAATCAGAAAGCTACACCCAGACTATAAACCAATCAGACAGCGACACCCAGACTATAAACCAATCAGACAGCGAGGGGAGAGAGCAGACAGCAACACCCAGACTGTAAACCAATCAGAAAGCGACACCCAGACTATAAACCAATCAGAAAGCGAGGGGAGAGCGCAGACAGTGACACCCAGACTATAAACCAATCAGAAAGCGACACCCAGACTATAAACCAATCAGAAAGCAAGGGGAGAGAGCAGACAGTGACACCCAGACTATAAACCAATCAGAAAGCGAGGGGAGAGAGCAGACAGTGACACACAGACTATAAACCAATCAGAAAGCGACACCCAGACTATAAACCAATCAGAAAGCGAGGGGAGAGAGCAGACAGCGACACCCAGACTATAAACCAATCAGAAAGCGAGGGGAGAGAGCAGACAGCGACATCCAGACTATAAACCAATCAGAAAGTGATCTGCTCACAGACAGGGTGAATCAGACTATAAACCAATCAGAAAGTGATCTGCTCACAGACAGGGTGATCCGGGCTATAAGCCAATCAGAAACCTGTGGGAAGGTCATGGCGGCGTACCTTTTCCTCATTGGCAGAAGTCAATACTTCCACTGCTTTCTTCATCCTCTGAACTTCTGCGTCTAAAGCAGAAATGAAAAACGCGTCAGGTCTGAGCATTTAATCTACCAGACAGACAGGCTGTCATGGGCAGAGCATTAATCTGTCAGGATCCTCAAATCTACAAACACGGTATAAAGGACGGTACCAAGTTAGCCATGGAGATACAGGAAGCATGCGATGGGCTTTATCTGGGGGGATCTGTCAGCGATAAAGAGCATCATTAAAAAGAACTATGTGTCTCACGTCTCATCTAGAAACAAACATAGCGGAATAATGTGGCAGGTTTATCCTCCGAGCAGCAGGAGTATTGTTCAGGGTATAAATATAATAAGCAGTGACTTGTTGCAGACACACAGCCCATTGTTCTATAACACACAGGTAAAGAATATTTATTACCCAGGTCTAATCAAGGTACCGTGGCGGATTAACCCAAACCCCACCCTGCCGTCCAGGCCCCCCTCTCTGCACAGACCTTCATCCCCGGTCCATATAGGCGCCACTACTTCCCACCTTCTAATTATACATTTGGTTACCTGCTCCACCCATTATAGCCGTCAGTGCCAGAGGGAGGAACAGCAGCGGGGAGCAGGGAAGGGTTTAAACATTTCAGCTGAGCCAAAACCACAAGCATGTTTGTAATGAACAGCAAATCCCAAAACATAACTCTGCAAAATCCTCTTAAAGGACAACAGTCAGTATTAAATAATGTTCTGTTTAATTCAAAAAATTGCACCAAATGCAGGCATTTTACATAGAAATACTTTAATGTAATAATACACAGCAAGTAGCTTAATGAGTCCTTTTGCTCCAATTAGCTCTATCAGAGGAGGACATGTTGTTTAGAATCTTTGCTCTGTATAGCTCTATGAGGGGGCGGACACCTTGTTTAGAATCTTTGCTCTGTATAGCTCTATCAATGGGAGGACATGTTGTTTAGAATCTATGCTCGGTATAGCTCTATCAGGGGGCGGACATGTTGGTTAGAATCTTTGCTCTGTATAGCTCTATCAGGTGTCGGACACGTTGTTTAGAATCTATGCTCGGTATAGCTCTATCAGGGGGCAGACATGTTTAGAATCTTTACTCTGGATAGCTCTATCAGGTGTCGGACATGGTGTATTGAATCTTTGCTCTGTATAGCTCTATCAGGGGGTGAACATGTTTAGAATCTTTGCTCTATATAGCTCTATCAGGGCTGGACATGTTGTTAAAATCTTTTCTCTGTATAGATCTATCAGGAGGCGGACATGTTGTTTAGAATCTTTGCTCTGTATAGCTATATCAGGGGCGGACATGTTGTTCTCAATCTTTGCTCTGTATAGCTCTATCAGGGGGGCAGACATGTTGTTCTCAATCTTTGCTCTGTATAGCTCTATCAAGGGGCAGACATGTTGTTCTCAATCTTTGCTCTGTATAGCTCTATCAGGGGTCAGACGTGGGTCTATCTGACCCAACATGTCCGCACCCGATAGAGCAATACAGAGAGAGCAACGAGGGCTCAATAAGGTACATTATTTGGATTCTTCCATTAAAACATTTCTATTTAAAACGTCTACAAATAGGTTGTCCTTAAACTCATGTTTCTCACCTCTGTCTCTTGGCTCCGCCTTCTCATCTCCCGCTGGGAAATCCACATTTCCCGTCAACCTTCTTATGTCGGATTCCTTCTCTTCCAACTGGTCTTTTAACATCGCCAATTCGTCCTGCCCGTGGAGGAAACACAGTCGCACACATAAGTCAACCAAGCTGACCGCTAGAAATCTGATACAAACACACAGGTCTCTGAAAAATGAACACGACGATCGTCAGGGCGATCCATGCATAGGGTACAATACGTAAGGACATGGGACATGCGAGATAACATCTATTAATGAGCGGATAAAAGCATGTCAAAAGGACGAAAGTCAACAAAAAATCAAGTTCTTTTTAATTGAAAGATTCCAACAAATTATAGGCATTTTATATCGAAATTGCTTTAATGAAAGAATATACATAAAGTACTTTATTAAGCCCTCTTTGCTTTGTAGAGCTCTACCAGGGGGCGGACATGTTGGGTCGGAGGAAGGAAGATCTGACCAAAATTTCTAAACAACATGTCTGCCAACTGATAGAGCTACACCGAGAAAAGATTCTAAACAACATGTCCGCCCACTGATAGAGCTATACAGAGCAAAGATTCTAAACAACATGTTGTCAGCGGACAGGTCTGATAGAGCTATACAGAGCAAAGAGGGCGCAATAAGGCACTTTATTTGTACTCTTTTATTAAAGTACCGTATATTCTACATCTAGTACAGTCTCAGATTTCTGAAGAAAATAAAAACATTTCACAAAAACACCAAAATCAGGACTTGGTTACGGAGGGAGCTGATCAATGGATGGCACAGCAGCACACAAACCTTACACACGCCGTAAGACGGCCAAACAGGACACACAATTAACAGGACAGGCTAATTCACCTTCAGGGTTTGGCACTTATTCTCCATCCTCTGTTTCTCATACTGAACCTGACCCACTTTGATTTTCATACTAGACAGCTTGGCCATTATCGGCTGGTAAAAGAAAGTCAGAGAGAACTGCAGACAGGAACGGACAAACCAGAGTCAAAAGCACTGTGTGTGGGGAGCGCGCATCCCCGACGCAGCACATGCAATCCTCCGACAGTTACCAGGAGCGTCTGCTCGACGCAAGACAACCATTGTATCACATGTAGCAAGCCCGGGAATCCCGAGATGCTGAAAAACTACCTTCCCTGGCCAGTCCGCAAGGGAAAGATGGAATACAGGATCTGGCATGGTGAAACGCGTTGGTAAATCGCAAAACCTTCAATCAGCAGTATAAAAAAAAAATACAATAGACAAACACTATATATATATATATATATAGAGAGAGAGAGAGAGAGAAAATTCGGCTATAAAAAGGTTTCCTTTCCTTACGACTGTGCTAACAAGGATACCATTATGTCCCAAAAACAATTTCATTTTTTTTTTTTTTTTTTTTTTTTTTTTTTTTTTTTTACAGTGACGGCCACTGATATCAAAACAGATCATTTGGTGAAGTGACCGAGATGGTCCGGCAACCGCTGGTCACTCCTTGTGGTCCAAGTGTCAATCATGTAAGATGGGAGGAAAGTGTGTGTGAATGAGAGAATGGGACAGCAGATCTGAGCAGATACAAAGAACATAAACATAGAATTAACCCATCTAGTCTGCCCAATAGCACCCTAAAAAATAATAATAAGCTGAATACTTTCATTAGTCCCTGGCCTTATCTTATATCTAGGATAGCCTTATACCTATCCCATGCATGCTTAAACTCCTTCACTGTATTAACCTCTACCACTTCTACTGGAAGACTATTCCATGCATCCACTGCCCTCTCAGTAATGTAATACTTTCATTAGTCCCTGACCTTATCTTATATCTAGGATAGCCTTATACCTATCCCATGCATGCTTAAACTGCTTCACTGTATTAACCTCTACCACTTCTACTGGAAGACTATTCCATGCATCCACTACCCTCTCAGTAAAGTAATACTTTCATTAGTCCCTGGCTTTATCTTATATCTAGGATAGCCTTATACCTATCCCATGCATGCTTAAACTCCTTCACTGTATTAACCTCTACCACTTCAACTGGAAGACTATTCCATACATCCACTACCCTCTCAGTAATGTAATACTTTCATTAGTCCCTGACCTTATCTTATATCTAGGATAGCCTTATACCTATCCCATGCATGCTTAAACTCCTTCACTGTATTAACCTCTACCACTTCTACTGGAAGACTATTCCATACATCCACTACCCTCTCAGTAATGTAATACTTTCATTAGTCCCTGGCCTTATCTTATATCTAGGATAGCCTTATACCTATCCCATGCATGCTTAAACTCCTTCACTGTATTAACCTCTACCACTTCTACTGGAAGACTATTCCATACATCCACTACCCTCTCAGTAATGTAATACTTTCATTAGTCCCTGGCCTTATCTTATATCTAGGATAGCCTTATACCTATCCCATGCATGCTTAAACTCCCTCACTGTATTAACCTCTACCACTTCTACTGGAAGACTATTCCATACATCCACTACCCTCTCAGTAATGTAATACTTTCATTAGTCCCTGGCCTTATCTTATAGCTAGGATAGCCTTATACCTATCCCACGCATGCTTAAACTCCTTCACTGTATTAACCTCTACCACTTCTACTGGAAGACTATTCCATGCATCCACTACCCTCTCAGTAATGTAATACTTTCATTAGTCCCGGCCTTATCTTATATCTAGGATAGCCTTATACCTATCCCATGCATGCTTAAACTCCTTCACTGTATTAACCTCTACCACTTCTACTGGAAGACTATTCCATTCATCCACTACCCTCTCAGTAATGTAATACTTTCATTAGTCCCTGGCCTTATCTTATATCTAGGATAGCCTTATACCTATCCCATGCATGCTTAAACTCCTTCACTGTATTAACCTCTACCACTTCTACTGGAAGACTATTCCATACATCCACTACCCTCTCAGTAAAGTAATACTTTCATTAGTCCCTGACCTGATCTTATATCCAGGGTAGCCTTATATCTATCCCATGCATGCTTAAACTCCTTCACTGTATTAACCTCTACCACTTCTACTGGAAGACTATTCCATACATCCACTAACCTCTCAGTAATGTAATACTTTCATTAGTCCCTGGCCTTATCTTATATCTAGGATAGCCTTATACCTATCCCATGCATGCTTAAACTCCTTCACTGTATTAACCTCTACCACTTCTACTGGAAGACTATTCCATACATCCACTACCCTCTCAGTAATGTAATACTTTCATTAGTTCCTGGCCTTATCTTATATCTAGGATAGCCTTATACCTATCCCATGCATGCTTAAACTCCTTCACTGTATTAACATCTACCACTTCTACTGGAAGACTATTCCATGCATCCACTACCCTCTCAGTAAAGTAATACTTTCATTAGTCCCTGGCCTTATCTTATATCTAGGATAGCCTTATACCTATCCCATGCATGCTTAAACTCCTTCACTGTATTAACATCTACCACTTCTACTGGAAGACTATTCCATGCATCCACTACTCTCTCAGTAATGTAATCCTTTCATTAGTCCCTGGCCTTATCTTATATCTAGGATAGCCATATACCTATCCCATGCATGCTTAAACTCCTTCACTGTATTAACATCTACCACTTCTACTGGAAGACTATTCCATGCATCCACTACCCTCTCAGTAATGTAATACTTTCATTAGTCCCTGACCTTATCTTATATCTAGGATAGCCTTATACCTATCCCACGCATGCTTAAACTCCTTCACTGTATTAACCTCTACCACTTCTACTGGAAGACTATTCCATACATCCACTACCCTCTCAGTAATGTAATACTTTCATTAGTCCCTGGCCTTATCTTATAGCTAGGATAGCCTTATACCTATCCAATGCATGCTTGAACTCCTTCACTGTATTAACATCTACCACTTCTACTGGAAGACTATTCCATACATCCACTACCCTCTCAGTAATGTAATACTTTCATTAGTCCCTGGCCTTATCTTATATCTAGGATAGCCTTATACCTATCCCACGCATGCTTAAACTCCTTCACTGTATTAACCTCTACCACTTCTACTGGAAGACTATTCCATGCATCCACTACCCTCTCAGTAATGTAATACTCTCATTAGTCCCTGGCCTTATCTTATATCTAGGATAGCCTTATACCTATCCCATGCATGCTTAAACTCCCTCACTGTATTAACCTCTACCACTTCTACTGGAAGACTATTCCATACATCCACTACCCTCTCAGTAATGTAATACTTTCATTAGTTCCTGGCCTTATCTTATATCTAGGATAGCCTTATACCTATCCCATGCATGCTTAAACTCCTTCACTGTATTAACCTCTACCATTTCTACTGGAAGACTATTCCATACATCCACTACCCTCTCAGTAATGTAATACTTTCATTAGTTCCTGGCCTTATCTTATATCTAGGATAGCCTTATACCTATCCCACGCATGCTTAAACTCCTTCACTGTATTAACCTCTACCACTTCTACTGGAAGACTATTCCATACATCCACTACCCTCTCAGTAATGTAATACTTTCATTAGTCCCTGGTCTTATCTTATATCTAGGATAGCCTTATACCTATCCCATGCATGCTTAAACTCCCTCACTGTATTAACCTCTACCACTTCTACTGGAAGACTATTCCATCCACTACCCTCTCAGTAAAGTAATACTTCCTGATATTACTTTTAAATCGTTGCCCCTCTAATTTCAGACTATGTCCTCTAGTTGTGGTAGTTTTTCTTCATATAAATATCCTCTCCTCCGTTACTGTGTTGATTCACTTTAAGTATATAAATGTTTCTATCATATCCACTTTTGACTAGGTTGACAGTGAATTAGAAGGGGATCAACGAATAGAAGAATGGGGGGAATGACAGAGTCTCAGAGGAGACCTGCAAGATGAGGGCGCTGTAGTAGAAGAAGGAGCACAGAACACGTAAGATTTATAGGGAAGTTGTTTGTTCCAGCACTCACTCTCGTGATAGAGTTGGGTCTAACCCCAGTCATGTGACCTGATATGGGCATTCATTGTACTGCGTTGGATGCACCACGGATAAAGTGTATTTATTTACCTTGGTGGATTTCAGTTTCTTTTCATACTGAGATCTTTCATTCTCCATCTCCATGACGCGCAGGCGGAGCTCGTTCATCTCTTGGACCAATCCCTGCAAGCAGAAAAATATATATACATTTGCACTCTAGATGGCGCTGTGTCTCAGTGAGTCTGAATCAGACAGTTGTCTGAACAAAAACAAACATGGCTGCCTCTCGTCCAGTGTTTCCTCCTACAAACATTATAAAATGAAGAGATAAGGTGACATAATCTGCAGCACAGTAAAGAGCCAGTAATGGATATTATACGTCACTGTTAAAAATCCTTTGCTGCTATTTCCAGATACACGTGTGTCTACTCTGAGCGCTGCCTCTCCAGAGTCGGAGGCTGGGGCCGACTGCCTCAGAGAGAGACCTCCATTTTTGAATGCCACCAAAAGAGGGTTAATTTCCGGACTATTGGCGGCATGTGGAGATGGAGGTGTCTCTCTGGACTAGCAGCGAGAGACTGACGGCGACAGCTCGTAATAGAAGCACAAGTGGGGTGGGAACTTTTTTTGTCCCTTTAAATGTTAGAGTTTGTCTTTAGAGATAATACTGTCTGCTAAATGATTCGGGCCATACTGTACAATGTCTCTGAGGAGGAGGAAGATGAGGAGGAAGACCAGGAGGAGTAGAGGAACAAGGAGAAGAAGAAGGAGAAGGAGGAGAAGAAGAAGGAGAAGGAAAAGGAGAAGGAGGAGGAGGGAGGAGGAGGAGAAGAAGGAGGAGAAGGAAAAGAAAAAGGAGAAGGAGAAGAAAAAGGAGAAGGAGAAGAAAAAGGAGAAGGAGGAGGAGGAGGAAAAGGAGGAGGAGGATGAGTAGAAGAAGGAGGAGAAGGAGAAGAAAAAGGAGAAGGAGAAGGAGGGAGGAGGAGGAGAAGAAGGAGGAGAAGGAAAAGGAGGAGGAGGATGAGTAGAAGAAGGAGGAGAAGGAGAAGAAAAAGGAGAAGGAGAAGGAGGGAGGAGGAGGAGAAGAAGGAGGAGAAGGAAAAGAAAAAGGAGAAGGAGAAGAAGAAGAAGAAGGAGAAGAAGGAGGAGGAGGAGAAGGAGGAGGAGGAGGAAAAGAAGGAGAAGGAGGAAAAGAAGAAAAAGAAGAAGAAGGAGGAGAAGTAGAAGGAGGAGGATGGTTCTGTAATACACAGCAAGACAAGCATGGCACAGGAAAGGGATGCATTGTTACTCCATCCAGCAAACAAACAATTTAATGTGACAGTAATGCAAAACCAATCCCCCCTCACCCCCAAAAAAAAAAGTTTAGAGGCCACCACATGGCACTGTTTAAAGCTACAAAAACAAATTGAAGCTCATCCCCTTTTCCTGCCGTTACTTTTATAATGATGTGGCGTTATGAGGTCAATCTGATGGCGTTACATGACACGCTAAATGGGAGGAGCTTGCAGATGTAAATAATAGAATGAGGTCTCTCCATCTGGAGAAAAAAAATATAATGAAATAAACCTTTATTTTTATAACATTAATTAGAAGTTTTATTCTTCCTGTAACTTTATTGCGAAGTTCACGTGAATCAGTGAGAATCGTCTGATTTGTGTGATTCACCATCTCTACTCTCTACATTCACAGCGTGAGCAATGTTTAGGTGACAGAGTCCCTTAAAGGGGAAAGGAAATTACAGTCTACGCGGCAGTATTATTAAAACCGTTAACGGCACAGTAACGTGTATTAGGCGTGTGCATGTTTGTGATAGTTAAAGGTTCGTGCGTCGGGTTAGGAGTCGGTGCAGTCAGTCGCTCCGCATGTCTTATTGCACTCCTGGAGTTAGGTTATCATACACGGCAAGGACACTGGCCATGCACAGCCCGGTCACCTCCTGATCACCGTACTGTAACCTTTTCTCCTGGAACAAGGCCAACTCCACTTCCACCTTCTCCATCTGGTGCCTGAGCTCTGTGATAACAGTATGTAGAGACTGAATCGCAGGAGGACAAAGAGAGGAGACGTAAGCAGGGAAAGAGTCCAACAGAAAAAGAAAGACCCTCAATCGGGTCTCAGAGGAGGGGACGGGTGGGGGAAAAATTGGATTTGGGGTCCTTCAATAGTGTGGGCCCGATTTCCTTTCTAGCACAGAGGAATTGTAAAATTAAACTGTAGCAAAAAAAATGTCAAAGATTTAATATTGTGCCGATGGTTTAAAATAGAAATGCTTTAATGAAGGAATACAAATAATGTACCTTTTCGAGTCCACGTGGTGCTCTAGGATTCTAAACAACATGTCCACCCCCCGATAGAGAAATATATGGTTTAAATGTGTCTGTGGCACGGTATGCAAATTAACTAGTTTTCTTAGCCGCATTTTTCTCTTGTTTTATGTATTTGCTCAGCCGTTTAAGTCATGTTTAGGGTGACAGACACACGATCTGACAGTATATAAAATGTCACTAGCAGACCTTCCTATAAGGAGGGAGGACCCTCCCATCTCACCTCTGTGTCTTTGTACCGGTCCTCAAACTCATGCCGGTCCTTCTCCACGGCCGTCAGCTTCAGCTTCAGGTTAGAAATCTCCGCCATTAGGTCTAATTTCTGGGTTTCGAGGGCTGTTCTACTTAACAACTCCTGAAAAAAAACAATATTAAAGTGTCAGTCAGTCAGTCAGTCAGTGTATATATATATATATTATTTTATGCATTTGATGCAATTCAGCTAACACAATGTATAGATCTTTTGAATCATTTTTTTTTTATTCTCTTCAATCTCAGTATAAATGTTTGGATTCACCTTTTGAATTTTCCAATTTATTTTTTAACAGAAACGAACACTTTGAATTTGAGAGGCCAGATATTTTATGGCTTACTTTGGTGAAAACCCAATGTTACTGCCAATTCCAGTCTGGTGTTATAAAGTTATATCAAACTGTGACTGTAGAGAACAAATAGATAATAATCTATACATTGTGTCGGCAGAATTACAGCAAATGCGTAAAATAAGAGAAAAGCAGGGTTTAAATGTGTCTGTGGTCTGTCTCCTGCTTATGACATCACCTAGTGGCCTGATATGCAAATTACACATTAGAAAGTAGTTCATTTGCATATCAAGCCACAAGTGATGTCATAAGAAGGAGACAGACCACAGACACATTTAAAATACACTTTTCTTTATTGTATACACTTGCTGTAATTCTGCTGACACAATGTAGAGATCACTATATATTTATTCTCTCCTGTCACAGTTTAAGCAGTGTTTAGAGTCCCTTTAAATCATGTATGAGATTAGGTGACAGATTCCAGCATGTATCGACCATTACAGCAAAGGGCAGCTGAATCCAACGGTGGTTAGTCAGGCATGACGCTCCCAAGCACCCCCTGCTTTGATCGGTGGTCTGCTCTAATGAACCCATGGCTGGCAGAACAGGGAACAGACAGGTCCTCTGCCAAAAATACATCAAGACTGCTCCCTCATGGGCGCCGAAGCAGAAGAATAAGCGCGTTCAGAGGGGAGACAGAGGGGTGGAGGGGGAGAAAATTCACTGAGGAGAAGCAAGGGAGGGGGAAAAAAGGCCGAAATTCCCACGGAGAGATGAAGTGGGAGAGACTGGGAGATTGAGAGGAGACAGTATGGGTCAGAATATTAGACAGACTGGATGGAGGAGGGGAAGAGGCGATGGGGTGAAGGAGAGAGAGAATATTTGGTATGCTGCACGCTCAGAAACAAGTATTAAAAGGACAACAACACTGTTTGTTCACTTGGTGCGTCTAACATTGCAGCACAAGTGTAAAATGCAGTGCCGCGAGTCTGAGGATGAAATGGCTTTAGACAATCAATGCCAGTTTATCCTCTGCTTCTCAGGGCAACATGGCAGCCTCCGGTCAGACAGCCAGGTCTGGTCGGCGACTGTCTCTCTCTGCCAGTGCAGACCCTAACCATGTCCCCTCTGATGATCCCCTTCGAAAACAAGAGTCTTTCTCTGGTTTAGCAGAGAGGACAACGGATCTGACTGACCATGATCAGACAAGCAGACCAGCCAAGAGATCGGCTGAGCCAAGCAGAGCCAAGAGTAATACGTGGGGTAAAGTTCTAAAAGTGATGTCACCAGCAGGAACATTCCATTGGTTTCCATGGTGATTCTGGGGGTAAAGTTCTAAAAGTGATGTAATCAGCTGGAACATTCCATTGGTTTCCATGGTGATTCTGGGGGTAAAGTTCTAAAAGTGATGTCACCAGCAGTAACATTCCATTGGTTTCCATTATGATTCTGGGGTAAAGTTCTAAAAGTGATGTCATCAGCAGGAATATTCCCCTGGTATCCATGGTGACTGGAATCAGCAGGAACATTCCCTGGTATCCATGGTGACTGCACCACTTTCTGAACTTTACCCCACAATTGGCTTTTGTCAATTAACATTTTGGTTCTGCTTTTCGACAGGCCAGTCCCGGTCACTGACAATAAAAGTCATTTATGTAAAAGACACTTTTATCCTTTGTTAGATGTCAGCGTTTTACCGGTATATTTTTTGTCCCCAGGTTTCCCGTCTGTCGAATTTCAGAATTTCAACTATAGTAATATAAATGGCGAATATAAATATCCAGCGGGGCTGGATGCAATGTATATTATTATATATATTATAGAGATGATATAATGTGCAGACTTTCCCCAGATTAGTGGATAAAGCAGGGTCCGCCTTGTTCATACTCGTACAGATGTGCAAACAGTAGACGCCAAGGGCCTGAAGGGAGAGAGATGATCCAGTGGAATAGTAACACGGTAACAAGAAATCCCATCTATTGTACTATTTAATGGGCTTATTGTATACAGACCTCAGAGGATTAACCTTCCTGGAAAAGCAGCAACAGCAGCAGTTACTTAAACAATTAACCCCTATAGGAGCCGAGACGTACCCTCCTGCCAGCATAGAAAGACTTCCCTATGTTCTGTCATCGGCCCTACATAACCCTGCCGACGCGAAATGAGTAGGGGATCCCATGTCTGAATAGGGTCTTTACTAGCCAGACGGTTATGGGAGAATAACACATCAGTCTTAAAAGGAGTTAAATAGGCTCTGTCACCTAAACATCACTCATACTGTGAATTAGAGAATGAAAAATGATCTATACATTGTGTCAGCAGAGTTGCAGCAAATGCAGAAAATAAGAAAAACGTGTTTTAAATGTGTCTGTGTCTGATGCTGATGACATCACTTATGGCTTGATTTGCAAATTAGCTAATTTTAAGTGGGTCACAATTTTCTCTTTTTTTTTATGCATTTGCTGCTAATCTGCTAACAGCGTTTAGATGTATAGATCTTTTCCCCACATGTTTACTCTCTACATTGGCAGTTTAAGCCATGCTTAGGTGACAGAGTCCCTTTCGGTAGTATTAGGGAGGACAGGAGACAGTTTGCGGTTCTGTTGCGTCAGAAATGATAGTTACTCGGCAGAGAAAGGTTTTGCAGCCTGTTACGCCAGATGCATAGTCGAATCCGATTTTGCATTTTGGCGTTTTTTAACCCTGTGTGCGCCAGAGGGTGAGCGAGGGCAGCCCCGCAGCACACAGAGCAGTACAGAGTAGACACACTCACCTGCTGTAACATTTCCTCGGTTGAATTCAGTTTCTCCCGATGTTCCTCCAGACAGAACTCCAGGTCCCGAATCTTCTCCCCCTGAGCTTCCACCTGGTCTGTCAGCACGCTCACCTGTAAGGAGAAACCAGACGAGAACATGCCGAGATCAGACCCTCGCTTCGTTCAAAAAGGTTTCCAAAATCGAGTAACAATTCCACATTAATCCTCAAAATACATGCGTCCCCCCCCCCCCCCCCCACTGTCCCCCCGCCACGCCAGCCTTGGATGCTGCGTCCAGTCTGATCTGTAGTGCCATCTTGTTACCTGTCAAGCCTTCAAAAAGATTCACTTTCAATAAAATGCTTTTTTAAATTTCCAAATCGAGAGAATATCTTATTAATAAAAGAACAAAGTCTTGCAATAGCCAGGAACTATTTAAAACATTTAAATACATAAAGGGAATCAACACAGTAAAGGAAGAGAGTATATTTAAAAGAAGAAAAACTACCACAACTAGAGGACATAGTCTTAAATTAAAGGGGCAATGATTTAACAGTAATATCAGGAAGTATTACTTTACTGAGAGGGTAGTGGATGTATGGAATAGTCTTCCAGTAGAAGTGGTAGAGGTTAATACAGTGAAGGAGTTTAAGCATGCATGGGATAGGTATAAGGCTATCCTAGATATAAGATAAGGCCAGGGTCTAATGAGTTTAAGCATGCATGGGATAGGTATAAGGCTATCCTAGATATAAGATAAGGCCAGGGTCTAATGAAAGAAGAGAGTATATTTAAAAGAAGAAAAACTACCACAACTAGAGGACATAGTCTTAAATTAAAGGGGCAACGATTTAACAGTAATATCAGGAAGTATTACTTTACTGAGAGGGTAGTGGATGTATGGAATAGTCTTCCAGTAGAAGTGGTAGAGGTTAATACAGTGAAGGAGTTTAAGCATGCATGGGATAGGTATAAGGCTATCCTAGATATAAGATAAGGCCAGGGTCTAATGAAAGTATTACTTTACTGAGAGGGTAGTGGATGTATGGAATAGCCTTCCAGTAGAAGAGGTAGAGGTAAACACAGTCAAGGATTTTAAGCATGCATGGGATAGACACAAGGCTATCCTAGCTATAAGACTGGGAACGGGGGACTAATAAAAGTACTCAAAAAAAAATTGGGCAGACTAGATGGACCGAATGGTTCTTATCTGCCGACACATTCTATGTTTCTATAACTATTGAAATTAATATTAAAAAAAAGGAAAACATTTATTTTCTGGATAAATCAATTCATAAACATTAATATCTAAAAACTTTACATAAAATGTCACAATACCAAATCAGTCAGCTAAGATGAACTGCTATAAGGTCAATATATTTAACCCTGCAAACTGATTTACTAAAAGCAAACTAAGGGAATTTCCTAATACTTAATACAATAGAACATTTCATTTTATTGTTAATAGACAGCTACACTTTATTTCTTTTATCATGGGGTCAGCAGAGGTGACCAACTAGGACCTTTCTGCTGATCCCATGTATCAACGAGGGTCTCGTGTCACTACCAGAGCCAGACCCCTGATCAGACTAGCGAGCGAGCTCTCACTCCTGTGCCTCCTGACCTGCTCTGCCTCAGCTCTGAGGGTGAGCCCGCGGGCATCTCTAAAGATATACATTGGGTTTTACTTAGCAGGAGGGGACAATATGTTTTTTAAAGCGTTGCTGCCTCTAAGGAACCAAGGGTAAAACAAAAAACACTTGGTTTCCTTCTTGTTCTTTAAAATAAGTATATATGGTTATTAAAAAACAATCAATCCATCTACAAAGAAGATCAGAAGCAGGTTAACGACACTGTCCACACCCTGGAACCATTTGATCTGTTTCAGTCCACACTAAGACAGATCATCCACGTGTAATTTACCTGCTATTATCAAAAAGATATTATGACTTCTGAAGAGATTTACAACTTACACCAGAATCAGCTCATTTACAAGATCGCAGACAACACCTTAGGTTTGTAGATTTGCTTTAAGTGGTGCTAAGGGGTCACTTTAGGTGAAGTGTTATCTTGGTGTGCGATTCTGATTTCTTTTTGGAAACTGAATTTATAACTAAAATAAAATGTTACGTTTTATTACAGATTGACTTTTACTCAGCTAGTGTGGGCAGTCCTGGTTTCTTGCAAAATGCTGTCATTTCACAGTTTCATCCAGCTGTAAGTATTTTAGATTTGAAGCAATGCAAAATGTAAAACATGCATTTTATAGTACTTTGAAAGCAGATTAATATGCATTAATATTTGGAAGATGCATTTTGGACCCCAGACAGTCCCTTTAAATGTGATCATCCCCAGCTTCCCATGACATCATCAGTCGTCACCCTGGACACAAACGTCATATTCTCTGAAACAAATCATTATCATGCAGGGCACTGAGATGTAAGGTGACATATTAATGCACGGTAGCGTTAAAGATGGCCACATGCGGCGTTACCTGCAGAACTAGAGACTCTTTATCATTCTCCAGGCGCGATAATCTTTCTTGGTAAATATCGCCGCTTCCAGAAATGTGCCCATTTACCTGCAGGAAGAGGAGAGACAAACCATGACATTCACAGGGGATGCTAAATAAATTAACAAATAAAAAAAACACAAAATAACACATTACCCTAGAGGCGGGCATCCTGAACGATGAATAAAACAGACAACATGGCGGTAAAGGTAACGCCCTATTAAGGACACGCAAATGTGATCATTAAATTCTTACTGATAATAAATATGGAATTAAAAGAAAGCCATACATATACATAAAAAAAAATACATAGACTGCAAGCTCTGTGCCAAGGAACAGCACGCATGCAAAAACATGAGAGAAATGCCCATTTTATTCCAAGATCCCCAAATCCAGCCCTGTAGGGCTCACGATACAGCCATTGACTAATTACCGATTAATTGGCTAATTACAGGTTAATTGGCTAATTACAGGTTAATTGGCGGTGTGATATAGCGCTGCCAGGACGGACGCTCTCCCGTAACATATCTGCTTTAATCGAAGGACTAAACTGTGCTTTTAGGGAGGCAGAAGGGCCACTTAAAATGTATCTGGGGGGTTTTGTCCCTCTTTGAAGGGGCCGGACCCACTTACAGTGGAACAATAAATATCATTAGATTAATGCTGCATCGTGTAACTTAAAGAAACAGGATCCGATCTGTCTGATCAGCTTATTCCTCAACTCTCCCCGTCTCCTTAACAGTGCAAATAAAATGTAAAGAGAGTGCAGAGTTACTGCTGTTACCATAGTAACAGTCCCGCCCACCTCTCCAAGCCCCGCCCACCTCTCCAAGCTCCTCCTTATTGGATGTGACTGAATTTAGAAGCCCCGCAGAAATGATTTTCAATGTAAAACTACACGAGATCTGGAACTTGTTTTAAAGTAAAAATACGTGTATTTCACAGATATTAAACACACTTGCAACATACAGAAAATAAGCTAAGTGGAACTGACACTAAGTACTTCGCACAGTGAGGGCTATTCATTATTTTATGAATAAAGTGCAAGAAATGGGTCACAAGGATGTGCCATCGCTTCAGTGTGGAGCATAGACCCCCCCCCCCCCCCCCCTCCACCAAAGCCACGCCGAGCATCTCTCTGTCCTTAATATTCCGGCACTTTGTTTTATTACAGTCTCCCTTTAAACTCTGAACTTTGTAGGATTGATGTGGGGTGTGACAGCCACCAAATAGAACCCATAAAGTCACATGAAAGTATTTAGACATCTGTCCAGCCTTTCCCTCCCTCCTTTAGATGTGACACTAGTACAGGTGGAGTAAGCTTTGCTAGGCTACGACACAGAGAGGGGCCAACGACGTCAGGTAAAGAGTTAACTACCCCCAAAATTGGATTTCTTTTAATAGCAGGAAAGTGTTTAACCGGGAAGGGGGCGAGTCAGCCATTCTCTGGTTTCCAAGTACATTCTGAGGATTTTTACTATTACTCAACTTAATGGAACTCATTATAGCGACCTCGGGAGAATGAAAAGCTTAAACCTGCCAGGGACTGAACCTGCAAACCCAAGTTTTCTACAGATGGTACGTTAGTCCACGTTGCTATTTAATACATCTATAAAAAAAAAAAAAAAAAAAAAAATGAGAAGCTCCTCATTTTATACACAGAAATATTTTTCTAATAAACTATATTAAATATCATAAACATAAATGTAAGGAAGGAGCTTTCTGTAAAATTCATGAGTTTCCTCTTATTATTTTTCCCCTTCTCACTGCACCTGGCAGATGGGTAGTTTAGTTGACTAATTAAAATCAATCATAACGGCTGTTAGAATCCTAAAAATCCATCTTAAAAAAATAGAATCTCGCTACAAACACACAACAATCTGCTCAATTCGCTGTCACACGTGGAGGCTGCACTATCGCCCCACGTTTCAGGGCAGAGAGAATATCCTGCCCTTTATATTGGTCAGTTTATCATTCGATCTCTTACAGGATTTTTCCATTTTTAAATATAAACCCATTATAATAAAAGTCTCAAATCACCCGCCAGTGTCACGCGGGGCCAATTACTGCGCAGACACAGGAGCGGCTCTAACCGGTGAGCTAAAAAGTCTCAGTGTCACCAACAGGATCATCCAAGATCTTATCTAATAAATCCTAAAACCTCGGTCTAATAAATCCTAAAACCTCGGTCTAATAAATCCTACAACCTCGGTATAATAAATCCTACAACCTCGGTCTAATAAATCCTAAAACCTCGGTCTAATAAATCCTACATCCCCGGTCTAATAAATCCTACAACCTCGGTCTAATAAATCCTACATCCCCGGTCTAATATATCCTACAACCCCGGTCTAATAAATCCTACAACCCCGGTCTAATAAATCCTACAACCTCGGTCTAATAAATTCTACAACCTCGGTATAATAAATCCTACATCCCCGGTCTAATATATCCTACAACCCCGGTCTAATAAATCCTACAACCCCGGTCTAATAAATCCTACATCCCCGGTCTAATAAATCCTACAACCTCGGTATAATAAATCCTACAACCCCGGTGTAATAAATCCTACAACCCCAGTCTAATAAATCCTACAACCCCGGTCTAATAAATCCTACATCCCCGGTCTAATAAATCCTACAACCCCGGTGTAATAAATCCTACATCACCGGTCTAATATATCCTACAACCCCGGTATAATAAATCCTACATCCCCGGTCTAATAAATCCTACATCCCCGGTCTAATAAATCCTACATCCCCGGTCTAATATATCCTACAACCCCGGTCTAATAAATCCTACAACCCCGGTGTAATAAATCCTACAACCCCGGTCTAATAAATCCTACATCCCCGGTATAATAAATCCTACATCCCCGGTCTAATAAATCCTACATCCCCGGTCTAATATATCCTACAACCCCGGTCTAATAAATCCTACAACCCCGATCTAATAAATCCTACATCTCCGGTATAATAAATCCTACATCCCCGGTGTAATAAATCCTACAACCTCGGTATAATAAATCCTACATCCCCGGTCTAATAAATCCTACAACCTCGGTCTAATAAATCCTACATCCCCGGTCTAATATATCCTACAACCCCGGTCTAATAAATCCTACAACCCCGGTGTAATAAATCCTACAACCCCGGTCTAATAAATCCTACATCCCCGGTATAATAAATCCTACATCCCCGGTCTAATAAATCCTACATCCCCGGTCTAATATATCCTACAACCCCGGTCTAATAAATCCTACAACCCCGATCTAATAAATCCTACATCCCCGGTATAATAAATCCTACATCCCCGGTGTAATAAATCCTACAACCTCGGTATAATAAATCCTACATCCCCGGTCTAATAAATCCTACAACCTCGGTCTAATAAATCCTACATCCCCGGTCTAATATATCCTACAACCCCGGTCTAATAAATCCTACAACCCCGGTCTAATAAATCCTACATCCCCGGTGTAGGATTTTTCCATTTTTAAATATAAACCGATTATAATAAAAGTCTCAAATCACCCGCCAGTGTCACGCGGGGCCAATTACTGCGCAGACACAGGAGCGGCTCTAACCGGTGAGCTAAAAAGTCTCAGTGTCACCAACAGGATCATCCAAGATCTTATCTAATAAATCCTAAAACCTCGGTCTAATAAATCCTACAACCCCGGTGTAATAAATCCTACAACCTCGGTCTAATAAATCCTAAAACCTCGGTCTAATAAATCCTACATTCCCGGTGTAATAAATCCTACAACCCCGGTGTAATAAATCCTACATCCCCGGTGTAATATATCCTAAAACCTCGGTCTAATAAATCCTACAACCTCGGTATAATAAATTCTACATCCCCGGACCCCGGTGTAATAAATCCTACAACCCCGGTGTAATAAATCCTACAACCCCGGTGTAATAAATCCTACATCCCCGGTGTAATATATCCTACATCCCCGGTCTAATAAATCCTACAACCTCGGTCTAATAAATCCTACATCCCCGGTCTAATAAATCCTACATCCCCGGTCTAAGAAATCCTACAACCCCGGTGTAATAAATCCTACATCCCCGGTCTAATAAATCCTACATCCCCGGTCTAATAAATCCTACAACCCCGGTCTAATAAATCCTACAACCTCGGTCTAATAAATCCTACAACCACGGTCTAATAAATCCTACAACCTCGGTCTAATAAATCCTACATCCCCGGACCCCGGTGTAATAAATCCTACAACCCCGGTGTAATAAATCCTACAACCCCGGTGTAATAAATCCTACAACCCCGGTGTAATAAATCCTACATCCCGGTGTAATATATCCTACATCCCCGGTCTAATAAATCCTACAACCTCAGTCTAATAAATCCTACATCCCCGGTCTAATATATCCTACAACCCCGGTCTAATAAATCCTACAACCCCGGTCTAATAAATCCTACATCCCCGGTGTAGGATTTTTCCATTTTTAAATATAAACCGATTATAATAAAAGTCTCAAATCACCCGCCAGTGTCACGCGGGGCCAATTACTGCGCAGACACAGGAGCGGCTCTAACCGGTGAGCTAAAAAGTCTCAGTGTCACCAACAGGATCATCCAAGATCTTATCTAATAAATCCTAAAACCTCGGTCTAATAAATCCTACAACCCCGGTGTAATAAATCCTACAACCTCGGTCTAATAAATCCTAAAACCTCGGTCTAATAAATCCTACATTCCCGGTGTAATAAATCCTACAACCCCGGTGTAATAAATCCTACATCCCCGGTGTAATATATCCTAAAACCTCGGTCTAATAAATCCTACAACCTCGGTATAATAAATTCTACATCCCCGGACCCCGGTGTAATAAATCCTACAACCCCGGTGTAATAAATCCTACAACCCCGGTGTAATAAATCCTACATCCCCGGTGTAATATATCCTACATCCCCGGTCTAATAAATCCTACAACCTCGGTCTAATAAATCCTACATCCCCGGTCTAATAAATCCTACATCCCCGGTGTAATAAATCCTACAACCCCGGTGTAATAAATCCTACATCCCCGGTCTAATAAATCCTACATCCCCGGTCTAATAAATCCTACAACCCCGGTCTAATAAATCCTACAACCTCGGTCTAATAAATCCTACAACCACGGTCTAATAAATCCTACAACCTCGGTCTAATAAATCCTACATCCCCGGACCCCGGTGTAATAAATCCTACAACCCCGGTGTAATAAATCCTACAACCCCGGTGTAATAAATCCTACATCCCGGTGTAATATATCCTACATCCCCGGTCTAATAAATCCTACAACCTCAGTCTAATAAATCCTACATCCCCGGTCTAATAAATCCTACATCCCCGGTCTAATAAATCCTACATCCCCGGTGTAATAAATCCTACGACCCCGGTGTAATAAATCCTACAACCCCGGTGTAATAAATCCTACAACCCCGGTCTAAGAAATCCTACATCCCCGGTCTAAGAAATCCTACATCCCCGGTCTAAGAAATCCTACAACCTCGGTCTAATAAATCCTACAACCACGGTCTAATAAATCCTACAACCTCGGTCTAATAAATCCTACATCCCCGGTCTAATAAATCCTACATCCCCGGTCTAATAAATCCTACATCCCCGGTCTAATAAATCCTACATCCCCGGTCTAATAAATCCTACATCCCCGGTCTAATAAATCCTACATCCCCGGTCTAATAAATCCTACAACCCCGGTCTAATAAATCCTACAACCACGGTCTAATAAATCCTACAACCTTGGTCTAATAAATCCTACATCCCCGGACCCCGGTGTAATAAATCCTACAACCCCGGTGTAATAAATCCTACAACCCCGGTCTAAGAAATCCTACATCCCCGGTGTAATAAATCCTACAACCCCGGTGTAATAAATCCTACATCCCCGGTCTAATAAATCCTACATACCCGGTCTAATAAACCCTACAACCCCGGTGTAATAAATCCTACAACCCCGGTGTAATAAATCCTACAACCCCGGTGTAATAAATCCTACAACCCCGGTGTAAGAAATCCTACAACCTCGATCTAATAAATCCTACAACCACGGTCTAATAAATCCTACAACCTCGGTCTAATAAATCCTACAACCTCGGTCTAATAAATCCTACATCCCCGGTGTAATAAATCCTACAACCCCGGTCTAATAAATCCTACAACCCCGGTCTAATAAATCCTACATCCCCGGTGTAATAAATCCTACAACCCCGGTCTAATAAATCCTACAACCCCGATCTAATAAATCCTACAACCCCGGTCTAATAAATCCTACATCCCCGGTCTAATAAATCCTACATCCCCGGTCTAATAAATCCTACATCCCCGGTCTAATAAATCCTACATCCCGGTCTAATAAATCCTACATCCCCGGTCTAATAAATCCTACAACCCCGGTCTAATAAATCCTACATCCCCGGTCTAATAAATCCTACATCCCCGGTCTAATAAATCCTACATCCCCGGTCTAATAAATCCTACATCCCCGGTCTAATAAATCCTACATCCCCGGTCTAATAAATCCTACATCCCCGGTCTAATAAATCCTACAACCTCGGTCTAATAAATCCTACATCCCCGGTCTAATATATCCTACAACCCCGGTGTAATAAATCCTACAACCTGCTTTAGAAAACAAACCCCTTTTATAAATGACCTGCTTAAAAAAAAACAACAAAAAAAAACTGCTCCAAACAATGGAACTAAGAGCGTGAAGACATTTGCACTGGAGGCTGCTTACCAAGAAATAGCCCCTTGTGACAGAAGTATCCAAACTTTGTATCGCTGTTATCAACCATAAAGCAGAAACCACAAAACAGAGAAAAAACAAAACAATATACAGAGTCTGGAAGCCCAGTACCGTTACAAAGTAATCACAAATCTGAGAAACATAATTATATTGTATTATTATACAAAATGATTTCTAAAACAGATCCTCCGTCAGCGCTCTAAGCTCACCTCCCTACAGTGTGCATCTAAAGTTCATGAAAGACAGAACTGCAGGAAATTGACAAGTGAATTTCAAACTTAAAGCCAGTATAGCCGATATGGAAAACCTCTCTCATCCAGCTATATTTTTGCAATTCCTTCTTTCATGAAAGAGTAATATATGTAGTGATAATACTAAAATAAACCCCACACCTTACCAGGAATGCAGCATTTCTACATTAGATTTAAAAAAAAAAAAAAAAAAGGATTATTTTTTAAAATCCATTTTCCCAAATCTGCGCTTATCCGTCATTACCCAGCGGCAGATGGCGGCTCAGCGGGTACATTACCTTGTTAGACAGCGGGCAGCCTGACAGCACCAGGTACTGAGCGAGAATGATCTGATCTCATACCACCCAGCTGCAGAGATACCCTTAGAGTCCCCAAAACTACCAATTATCCCTGGGCCTTTGTGACTCACCAGCCATCAAACACAAGGAGCGGATCGTAAAATCATCCAGAGCCGCGGTGAACTAGAAAGCAGTTTATATCACTGCAGCTCATGAGATTAGTTTGTTTAAAAAAAAAATAATAATAAAATGCTATGAATACGACAGACGATCACACAATGCCAGGACCGGGGAATATTGAAGAGAACCGGGAGTTAAAGGAGCCGTCTCTGCGCAGTGTGGTAGAATCCGCTCCACGCAATTACCGCACCCAATCAAGTGGCGTTTGGGGATAATTAAAACGGAATGTCCACTGAGCTTATTCTCTGTATGTGGTACACAGGGGAGAGCTGACCACTGACCGGGGGGAGCAAAAACTATTTCGTTTCCCATTTTGCAATATCATCAGCCCACCCGTCGTTGTCATCCGACAATTAAATAGAAAGCGCGGTTTGTGAACTACAACTACCATCATTCCCTGCTTTTCTAGAAAGCTGGTGGGGAATTATGGGGTTTGTAGTTCTGCAGCAGCTGGAGGCCATTTAGAATTGATAAGTGGAGCAGCCCGAGCCCACTGAGCTACGGTACAGGGCAGTCCGGGGGCGATATATATGAAACGCACTTATTTTTACTTTAAAAGCAAGTTCCAGTTCTCCTGTAGTTTTACATTGAAAGTATTTTCAGCGGGGCTTCTAAATTCAGTGACATTCCAATAAGGCGGAGCTTGGAGAGAGGGGCGGGGCTTCTAAATCCAGTGACATTCCAATAAGGCGAAGCTTTGAGAGATGGGCGGGGCTTCTAAATTCAGTGACATTCCAATAAGGCGGAGCTTGGAGAGATGGGCGGGGCTTCTAAATCCAGTGACATTCCAATAAGGCGAAGCTTTGAGAGATGGGCGGGGCTTCTAAATTCAGTGACATTCCAAAAAGGAGGAGGGGCTTGGAGAGAGAGGCGGGGCTTCTAAATCCAGTGACATCCAATAAGGCGGGGCTAGGAGAGGTGGGCGGGACTGTTGCTTTTGCACCAACACAAACTCATACTTTGTACACAGTTTTTTGGAGACAGGAAGTGTTAAAGAGACACTTTTTTTTTTTACTATATACGAGTGCCGGATATGAGGATAAACTGGAAGGTACTTTTTAAGGCAGCCATGATGCTTCCCGCTGCCAAACTCCCAAACCCTTATCTGTACCAGGTGTGGCTGAGGGTGACGGGAACAGAGCAGACTGTGGGCTGTAACCGGGGGGCAAACATATTAATTAAAAAACACATAAGTATATTTTCTGTTTCAACAGCAAAACGTGTCTGCCAGGTAAAGAATGAATTACACAGCCTTATAACATCCAGCAGGGTGGGGCACCAAGCACGCTACAAACAGACCCTGTGTATGTCCTGCTCTTCCCCAGCGTCTGTCACCTAAACACTGCTTATACTGCAATGTACACAATACAAAATCCTGACAAATGATCTATACATCAGCAAAATGGCAGCAGATACATAAAGTAAGAGAAATATATGGTTTAGATGTGTCGGTGCCTCCTGCTTCTGACATCACCTGTGGCTTGAGATGCAAATTGAGTAATTTTCAATAGGGAATGTGTAATTTGCATACCGTGCCACAGGTGATGTCATAAGCAGGAGACAAAACAGACACATTTGAACCATATATTTCTCTTACTTTATGCATTTGCTGCAATTCTGATAACACAATGTATAGATTTACTATCCCATTATATTTTTAAAGCTCTGTACTCACAGTATAAGCAGTGTTTGGGTGATACAGTCACAGTATAAGCAGTGTTTGGGTGATACAGTCACAGTATAAGCAGTGTTTGGGTGACACAGTCACAGTATAAGCAGTGTTTGGGTGATACAGTCACAGTATAAGCAGTGTTTAGGTGATACAGTCACAGTATAAGCAGTGTTTAGGTGATGCAGTCACAGTATAAGCAGTGTTTGGGTGATACAGTCACAGTATAATCAGTGTTTAGGTGATGCAGTCACAGTATAAGCAGTGTTTAGGTGATACAGTCACAGTATAAGCAGTGTTTAGGTGATACAGTCACAGTATAAGCAGTGTTTGGGTGACACCGTCACAGTATAAGCAGTGTTTAGGTGATACAGTCACAGTATAAGCAGTGTTTAGGTGATACAGTCACAGTATAAGCAGTGTTTGGGTGATACAGTCACAGTATAAGCAGTGTTTGGGTGATACAGTCACAGTATAAGCAGTGTTTAGGTGATACAGTCAGTGATGAAATTACGGAGGTGCAAACTATAAACCATGAAACATATGGTCAAATGACAGATCTGCCACGTGAGCTTACAATCTAATGACCAGTTAGTTATTAATTATCCATGCTGCTCTTAAAAGGGCTACGGCACTGAAAATATTTTCATTAAAAAACTTTAAGCACACCTTAAATTATTGTAATAGTTTTTTTTACAGCTATATAGGGGTAGGAGGGGTGACTTTATGAATGTTCTATTTCTATATAATTTCTGGCATTGAGAAACCTTTACGTGAATACATAACTTCAAGCTTTACGGCTTTCATCCAGCAGAGGCTTTAAACAGACACCAGCGAGTCCGGCTGGAGGTCAGACACTCACCATTTGATTTTGTAACCACTCCATCAGTATGTCCGCGGTGGAATCTGGCACTTGGCAGCGCAAACCTTCTCGTTCATCCGTCTCCATCATTTCTAACATTCCTCGCAAATCCTCTATTAGATGTAAAACGCGCAGACTCCCAATAAACGGTGAGGTGGGGGACTGGCAGTCAAATATTCCATTAGAGTATTCCAGAGCCTTGGAGCCTAGAAAGGATCAGAGAGGAACAAGCAGGTTAAACGGACTCTGTTACCTAAACACTGCTTATACTGTGACTGTATCACCTAAACACTGCTTATACTGTGACTGTATCACCTAAACACTGCTTATACTGTGACTGTATCACCCAAACACTGCTTATACTGTGACTGTATCACCTTAACACTGCTTATACTGTGACTGTATCACCCAAACACTGCTTATACTGTGACTGTATCACCCAAACACTTCTTATAGTGTAACTGTATCACCCAAACACTGCTTATACCGTGACTGTATCACCCAAACACTGCTTATACTGTGACTGTATCACCCAAACACTGCTTATAGTGTAACTGTATCACCCAAACACTGCTTATACCGTGACTGTATCACCTAAACACTGCTTATACTGCGACTATCACCTAAACACTGCTTATACTGTGACTGTATCACCTAAACACTGCTTATACTGCGACTGTATCACCTAAACACTGCTTATACTGTGACTGTATCACCTAAACACTGCTTAAACTGTGACTGTATCACCTAAACACTGCTTATACTGTGACTGTATCACCCAAACACTGCTTATACTGTGACTGTATCACCCAAACACTGCTTATACTGTGACTGTATCACCCAAACACTGCTTATACTGTGACTGTATCACCCAAACACTGCTTATACTGGGACTGTATCACCTAAACACTGCTTATACTGTGACTATCACCTAAACATTGCTTATACTGTGACTGTATCACCCAAACACTGCTCATACTGTGACTGTGTCACCTAAACACTGCTTATACTGTGACTGTATCACCTAAACACTGCTTATACTGTGACTGTATCACCTAAACACTGCTTATACTGTGACTGTATCACCTAAACACTGCTTATACTGTGACTGTATCACCTAAACACTGCTTATACTGTGACTGTGTCACCTAAACACTGCTTATACTGTGACTGTGTCACCCAAACACTGCTTATACTGTGACTATCACCTAAACACTGCTTATACTGTGACTGTGTCACCTAAACACTGCTTATACTGTGACTGTATCACCTAAACACTGCTTATAGTGTGACTATCACCTAAACATTGCTTATGTACTCATGTTTGCACGTTGCTCCAATCTATACATTTCACGGACACAGTCCCTATTCTCTACTGAGCGATTGATGTACAGCCCCCCGTGACTGACCCCTCTAAGTGACAAGATGATAGGTGTCTGCCCCACCTGCTATAATACCATCCATCTGCTCCAAGGCTGCCGCCAACATGTCACTTGCATCTGTCATCATCTTGCTGCCTTTTTCCTGTGGATAAATAGAATGGATTAATTCATTATTATGTAAGTTTAATACAGGTGAAACGCACTTATCTACTTTATAACCATTCTGTTAGTTTTACACCGGGGCTTCTAAATACACCAACAGCTAAAAGAGGTGGGGCTTGGAGAGAGAGGAGGGGCTTGGAGAGAGAGGAGGGGCTTGGAGAGAGGTGGGGCATGGAGAGAGGCGGGGCTTGGAGAGAGAGGCAGGGCTTGGAGAGAGAGGCAGGGCTTGGAGAGAGAGGCAGGGCTTGGAGAGAGAGGCAGGGCTTGGAGAGAGAGGCGGGGCTTGGAGAGAGAGGCGGGGCTTGGAGAGAGAGGCGGGGCTTGGAGAGAGAGGAGGGGCTTTAGAGAGAGGAGGGGCTTGGAGAGAGGAGGGGCTTGGAGAGAGAGAGGCGGGGCTTGGAGAGATACACGTTACTGCTGGTATAATTCTAAGGTTATAAGCAGAGATTTAGGAAAAATAATAATCAGCTGATATAGTCTGGGGCGTAATAAGTGGAACTGCTGCCTAAACAGCACATCATATGGTTAATGAACTAATTATCTGCTGGGGGCGTTCCGAATAATGTATATAATGCACACAATGGGGATCCGCGATAATTGTGAAACACGTGGGGTTTTATTCATGGGAATAAACCGGAGATTTTTTACAGCTTGGCTACTTTGGCATTACGTTTGAAATTCCCTGCCTTTCTGTGTATGGGGCACACTGCGCCCGCCGTGCTGATAGACATGAGGGGTCTGTAATAACGGGGGGCACAGTCTGTATCCAGTGTTATCCCCCCTACAGAGGCCAGGGTGGTCTTATGGGGGGTGACTGGGCATGAATGAACCCAGGGCTGCTGGGCTGGCTATGGATTTGGGGATTTACAACAGCTGAAGAGTCTAATACAGATCACGGGCTTCATGAAAGAGGGGATTGACAAGGGAGCTGCAAACTTAAGGCCAAAGTGGCCAAGATTGAAGTATGGCTGAAGGGGAGAAATTTTCCAACTTGTCTACTTTGCCCTTAAGTATGCTATTCCCTTGTCAATTCCCTCTTTCATGAGTAAAGCCCCATGTTGCAAATGCTGAGAATGAGAACAGCGGTAACCTTACCCCCCCGCCTGACCCCCAAGGTCATGTCCGACCCCGATTGGCTAACATTGGGCGCGAGCTGAACGTATAGTTTGCCGATATGTACACTGGGAGGTTTATTCATGAAGGAGGGAACTGCAGGGAATTTAAGGCCAAAGCAGCCGATTACAGGGAAACGATTTCCAACTCGGATATTTCAGCCTTAAGTTTGACATTTTCTTCTCAATTCCCTGCAATTCTCTCATGAACAAAGCCCTAGGAGTAACGATGCTTCGGCTTTGTCTGGGGGGCTTTTCTCCTGATTAAACGTCCAGGCCTTAATGTGTGTTTGGGATAATCGCCCCTGTAAGATAAACAAAGCCTTGTATGGAGGGCAAGGAAGCATTAAACCCAGGCAGCTCAGATCAGCCATGGGGCGCGGACCCTCTGCATGGGGGGGGATATCCATTGTGCATGTGTGTGGAAAAATAATACAGGTTAAACAGCAACCAAATTTAGTGTGCTGCCTGGAGTGTCCCTTGTAGTCAGTGGCTGGGCGGCCAGGTGAGGGGGATAAAGGGATGTATTTTATAACACTGGTGTCGCGCTCCCATCCATCTCCCCAAATACCGGCTGATTAATACGCATTCCCAGCACTCACAGCCGCCATAACTGTTATCAGAGCAAATTATAACAGCGTTTTATAGATCAGGAAATCCTGACTGAAATAGTGTATATATATATATGTGTCTGTCTCTGTGTGTGTGTGTGTGTGTGTGTGTGTGTGTGTGTGTGTGTGTGTATATAATCACACATACATACATACATACATACATACATACATACATACACACACAGACATATGTATATTGCATGCTAAACCCCTTCTCTGTATTAACCTCTACCACTTCTACTGGAAGACTATTCCATACATCCACTACCCTCTCTGTAATGTAATACTTTCATTAGTCCCTGCCTTATCTTATATCTAGGATAGCCTTATACCTATCCCACGCATGCTTAAACTCCTTCACTGTATTAACCTCTACCACTTCTACTGGAAGACTATTCCATGTATCCACTACCCTCTCAGTAAAGTAATACTTTCATTAGTCCCTGGCCTTATCTTATATCTAGGATAGCCTTATACCTATCCCATGCATGCTTAAACTCCTTCACTGTATTAACCTCTACCACTTCTACTGGAAGACTATTCCATGTATCCACTACCCTCTCAGTAAAGTAATACTTTCATTAGTCCCTGGCCTTATCTTATATCTAGGATAGCCTTATACCTATCCCATGCATGCTTAAACTCCTTCACTGTATTAACCTCTACCACTTCTACTGGAAGACTATTCCATGTATCCACTACCCTCTCAGTAAAGTAATACTTTCATTAGTCCCTGGCCTTATCTTATATCTAGGATAGCCTTATACCTATCCCATGCATGCTTAAACTCCTTCACTGTATTAACCTCTACCACTTCTACTGGAAGACTATTCCATACATCCACTACCCTCTCAGTAATGTAATACTTTCATTAGTCCCTGGCCTTATTGTATATCTAGGATAGCCTTATACCTATCCCATGCATGCTTAAACTCCTTCACTGTATTAACCTCTACCACTTCTACTGGAAGACTATTCCATGCATCCACTACCCTCTCAGTAATGTAACACTTTCATTAGTCCCTGGCCTTATCTTATATCTAGGATAGCCTTATACCTATCCCATGCATGCTTAAACTCCTTCACTGTATTAACCTCTACCACTTCTACTGGAAGGCTATTCCATACATCCACTACCCTCTCAGTAAAGTAATATTTCCTGATATTACTATATTAAATCGTTGCCCCTCTAATTTCACACTATGTCCTCTAGTTGTGGTAGTTTGTCTTCACATAAATATACTCTCCTCCGTTACTGTGTTGATTCCCTTTATGTACTAAATACTTTGAAAGGGATAGAATACCATTATGCAAGTCCTCCATTAAACACACAGACAGTGCATCATTTAACAAGTGGCCTGTGAAGTCCAAACTGATGCAGATTTATGTTCTGCAGTTTTGCACGTCTCAGCAGAGGAGGAAGATGCTCAGCTCTGTGTGGAGCAACCTCAGGATCCAGTCATGTGACACGATTAAAGGGACAATCCGCTACATCTGTTTTTATATTTAAAAGGAAGTCGTCCTCCCCCCTCAACCCAGGTTTGTTAAATGTTTCAATAAAAGAAAAAGCTATTTAAAAGGTGGTCAGGTAATTATTAAAGAATAAAATGAAAAACGTGATTTCCCTTTTGGTTTATGGAGGGTTAGGGTGCACCCACTGAAGGGTTAACTGACAGACAGACTGTAACCCAACTGGTAAAAGAGGAGAAAAGAGCTACAGACATTGTGACAAGCATGGGGAGCCCCCCACAGTCTATCATACAAGGGGAACCACCAAAAAGGTCAAAGGAAAAGTATCTTCTGATTAGCAACTTTCCCATTCTTATATCCGTCACACACACAGCCAGCATGTCTAGTAGTATAGCAGCTTGCAATATAAACCCAACGCATTTTACCAGCAGTGACGGCGCAAAGAGAAAGCAACCAGGGTCTTAGAATTTGCCAAGATCTCAGCACGGTCCATATTTATTTTTTACTATTCCCCCCCCCCCCCCCCCCCCCCCCCCGCCCGCATATACACTTTTTAATAAAAGTGCTATTTGTAGAGTAAAAAAAGCTCTTGCACATTTACAAGTAAAACTAATTCCACTGAGGATTCATTCCTAATAAACTCTGTATTCTCCTCCATCACTAATGTGAATTAATCTGCAATCTGGAGAGAAGCCTGAAATTAGTTTTTATATCTTTTTTTTTTTTTTGCCTCGGGGGAATTTACTCTAGAAATTGCAAAAAATAAAATAAAAAAAGAATAAAAATCGCTAGACTTTGAAATAATGAAGATTCGCTTCATTAGACAAATTGTGCACTTGCCGGGAAGCGTTCGAGCTTCTTCCAAAATAATAAGAGCTTGCTCTGGGGGATAAATTCTACATAAAAAAAACATGGAGAGAGGAACCTTCCACGCAGGAAACGCAGGAACCAGAAAAACCAGTATGCCAAGAGCAGTAATTAAATTCCCAGAGAGTGAGAGAAAGGAGACGGCTGCTTTTTTGGGGGGGCTTGCTCAATGCTGGAAGGTGATCTGTGCATGGTCTAAAGATGTTGCAAATACACAGAAGTCTTTAGAAGCAGCCAGACTCCTGGGTCTTTAAATAGAGCTGATGTAATAAAAGGACAAGACTGAGCAAGGAAGAACTGGAGAGAATCTGCCACTTCCAAGGAATTTTTATGGCTCAGGATGTTGACGGATTCTGGCAAAACTGCACCCCCCCCCCCCCCCCCCCATCATTAAACAAGCATTACACAAACCCCCAAAAATCAATCTTACGTTATACCCATGCAGAAACCCGAAACAATAGCGGGGAAAATGTGCTACATTGAGATCAACTGCTGTAGGGAAAAAATATTCAGCAGGCGTGGGCCATAAAAAAAAATATATGGGGCAAAGTTCTATAAAAGAAATAAAAAATTCTGCTAAATTTGTTTAAAAAGAAACAAAGTTGTAAAAAAAATCAGGATTTAAACTAAAAATAACCTAACGCAAGGACAATGTAAAAAAAACAAAAAAAACAATATGGTAATAAACAAAATTAAAAAACAAATAAACATTTTTAAGCTTTAAAAACTTTTTAAAAATCGTGATTGAAATTTTTTTTTACTTAGGAATTTTGTTTTAACCTCATTTATGCCTGAGAAAGGGACCTAGAAACTTGGTCTCGAAAAGCCTGAAACCAAACTCTCAGTTAGCCAATAAATGGTATTATTTTCAAATGAATGGACTATCCTGTCATCTAGCGATTACATCAGACAATGTGTTGCACTATTAAGAGGTCCTACTGTGTACAAGAGCAAGGTCACTTAAGAGTCCACATAATGTATTCAATTAGAGGAGCACAGGAAGTTAGTAAATGAAACAAAACTTTATCTGTTCAGTGCCTATATAATCAGTGCTGCCGCACCTGCAGTAAACATGCAGAGTAATCACTGGGGAGGGCTTGAGTCAAATATTAATAATGTGATTTATGCAGAATGCCTGCATCAAATCACACTGGGATAAAAGTCTGTGCACTATACAGGGAGTGATCTCCATCTTGCACCAAAGTGAGTTTGGAGACTAGACTGTCCCTTTAATCCAGGGCTCGACAAACCCCGGGCGCTGGAAATTGAGCCTGGCGCCCGGGTGCCGTTGCCCTAATGTTCCCCTTGCCGCTGCCATCCATTTTTTGCAGCGCGAGGGGGGAAGTCTGTGCGGAGTCTTGAACAGACAGCAAGCTCCGCCCCCTTGCGCAACGCGTGCGTGCGTGCGTGAGTGTTCAACCGAAAGAGTAATGAGGATTGGCTGTGGCACGAATGTTCCCCCTCCCCAGCAATGAGGTAAGGCAGCAGGGAGGGGGAACATTTGTGCTGCAGCCGATCTTCATTGCTCTTTCGGCTAAGTGCTGGGTTGTAACCTGTGAGGTGTATATGTGAAGTGGGGGGGGGGGGGGGGGAGGGATGTATATGTGAAGTGGGGGGGTGTATTTGTGAAGGGGGGGATGTATTTGTGAAGGGGGGGAGGGATGTATATGTGAAATGTGGGGGGGAGATGTATTTGTGAAGGGGGGGGAGGGATGTATATGTGAAATGTGGGGGGGAGGTGTATATGTGAAGTGAAGGGGGGGTATATATGTGTATATGTGAAGTGAAGGGGGGTATATATGTGTGAAGTGTGGGGGGAGGTATATATGTGAAGGGGGGGTATATATGTGTATATGTGAAGTGAAGGGGGGGTATATATGTGTATATGTGAAGTGGGTTGGTGTATATGTGAAGTGGGTTGGTGTGTGTGGGGTGTATATGTGAAGTGGGTTGGTGTATATGTGAAGTGGGTTGGTGTGTGTGGGGTGTATATGTGATGTGGGTTGGTGTGTGTGGGGTGTATATGTGATGTGGGTTGGTGTGTGTGGTGTATATGTGATGTGGGTTGGTGTGTGTGTGTTTATGAATTGCGTGTATGTTTGCGTGATTGTCTGGCTCCTAAAAAATTTTGCTGGCTCCTAGAATAAAATAAAATTTGTCAAGCCCTGCCTTTAATCACTTTTTAAATAAGATTTCTATCCGTTTCATTTAGAAGATATTACTGGTTACGTAGGAGAGAAAACCAGCACTAGGAGATTTGCCTCATTGGGTGATTGGCTGGTCATCAGTGGGTCACGCCCCCTTAATGAGAGTCATTCAGCCAAACCAATGACCACGCCCACAAGCAGACCCTGGGGAAAGGAAGTGTCCTAGTGCTAGATTCTAACCCGCTATATTAGCGATATCTTCTGACCTAATCCTGATAGAAAGTCAGCCAAACTGAGCCAATCAGTTAAAGGCTTTAACATTCTAGCATTATCCACAACTGACATGATCATTCGGCTATCAAGCTGGGCTCATGGATATCACAGAGGACACCAGCTTTTGGGAAAAACAATATTCTCTTGCAAAATTGTTTTATTTAACCCCATAGTGTTGTAAATATAAAAAGCCAAATATATAAAAATACAATTATTTTGCATACTTTCAGTTATACTGAGTGTTAACAAGGGTTATTAATTTAGATCTATATTATATAATAACTTAACACCAATTGTATTTACTGTCCCTTTAAGACTCTTCCTTGAATTGGTCTGAACCCCACGCCAATTAATGATGCGGTAAAGGGGCAATAAAGCCAGGCTTGGCTCCCAGAATCCCTACTGCTGGCCACTAACCTTTATCTGGTTGCTTTACATACAAACCTGCCTGGCTCCTACAATTCTGCAGGTTTGGCTCCTACATTTCAGCAGGTTTGGCTCCTACATTTCAGCTGGCCTGGCTCCTACCTTTCAGCAGGCCTGGCTCCTACCTTTCAGCAGGCCTGGCTCCTACCTTTCAGCAGGCCTGGCTCCTACCTTTCAGCAGGCCTGGCTCCTGCATGTCAGCAGGCCTGGCTCCTGCATGTCAGCAGGCCTGGCTCCTGCATGTCAGCAGGCCTGGCTCCTGCATGTCAGCAGGCCTGGCTCCTGCATGTCAGCAGGCCTGGCTCCTGCATGTCAGCAGGCCTGGCTCCTGCATGACAGCAGGCCTGGCTCCTGCATGACAGCAGGCCTGGCTCCTGCATGTCAGCAGGCCTGGCTCCTAAGCCCGTAGACTTCCCAGCTCCGGATTTTCACTTTCGTTTTTCTATCATATGCAGACAAATCCCCAGGGTTTCCTGGTTATAAAGCTATTCGGCTGATAATACGGCTGATAATTGAACTAATCTGGCTCGGTAACACACAGATAGAATTAATTGGTACTTTAGAAGCAGGAAGAATAAAGGGAACCTCGTATTAAAGAGCAGCATCCGGCTGCTCCTCCCCGACATGCAAAACAACAATGGAAATATTGAGATTATTAAACGATAATATATCTTTGTCTGGGTCTCGTAGGACTGGTTTCTGGGTAAATAAAGCATCGCCGCCCCCTCAAATCTTCAGTATTTCTTGGCATGGTTTGTAAAGCAGGCAGCCTGTGACTCTAGCTGGCCATCCCAAGGTTATATGAGCATGATGGGAGTTGCAGGCAGAACGAGCGTCTACTGCTGGGGAATCATTCTTGCACAATGTATAGTTAAACAGGAATCTGTTCCCTAAACACTGCATCACCTAAACGCTGCTTGTACCATGACTGTGTCACCTAAACACCGCTTATACCGTGACTGTATCACCTAAACGGCGCTTATACTGTGACTGGATCACCTAAACGCTGCTTATACTGTGACTGTATCACCCAAACACTGCTTATACTGTGACTGTATCACCTAAACACTGCTTATACTGTGACTGTATCACCCAAACACTGCCTATACTGTGACTATCACCCAAACACTGCCTATACTGTGACTGTATCACCCAAACACTGCTTATACTGTGACTGTATCACCCAAACACTGCCTATACTGTGACTGTATCACCCAAACACTGCTTATACTGTGACTGTATCACCTAAACACTGTTTATACTGTGTCACCTAAACGGCGCTTGTACCGTGACAGTGTCACCTAAACGCCGCATATACCGTGACAGTGTCACCTAAACGCCGCTTATACCGTGACACTGTCACCTAAACGCCGCTTATACCGTGACTGTGTCACCTAAACGCCGCATATACCGTGACTGTGTCACCTAAACGCCGCTTATACCGTGACTGTGTCACCTAAACGCAGCTTATACCGCGACTGTATCACCTAAACGCCGCTTATACCGCGAATGTATCACCTAAACGCCGCTTATACCGTGACTGTATCACCTAAATGCCGCTTATACCGCGACTGTATCACCTAAACGCCGCTTATACCGCGACTGTATCACCTAAACGCCGCTTATACCGCGACTGTATCACCCAAACACTGCTTATACTGTGACTGTTTCACCCAAACAATGCTTATACTGTGACTGTATCACCCAAACACTGCTTATACCGCGACTGTATGACCTAAACACTACTCATACTGTGACTGTATCACCCAAACACTGCTTATACTGTGACTATCACCCAAACACTACTTATACTGTGACTGTATCACCCAAACACTGTTTATACTGTGACTGTATCACCTAAACACTGTTTATACTGTGACTGTATCACCTAAACACTGCTTATACTGTGACTGTATCACCTAAACACTGCTTATACTGTGACTGTATCACCTAAACACTGCTTATACTGTGACTGTATCACCCAAACACTGCTTATACTGTGACTGTATCACCTAAACACTGTTTATACTGTGACTGTATCACCCAAACACTGCTTATACTGTGACTGTATCACCCAAACACTGCTTATACTGTGACTGTATCACCCAAACACTGCTTATACTGTGACTGTATCACCTAAACACTGCTTATACTGTGACTGTATCACCCAAACACTGCTTATACTGTGACTGTATCACCCAAACACTGCTTATACTGTGACTGTATCACCCACACACTGCTTATACTGTGAGTGTATCACCCAAACACTGCTTATACTGTGACTGTATCACCCAAACACTGCTTATACTGTGACTGTATCACCCAAACACTGCTTATACTGTGACTGTATCACCCAAACACTGCTTATACTGTGACTGTATCACCCAAACACTGCTTATACTGTGACTGTATCACCCAAACACTGCTTACACTGTGACTGTATCACCCAAACACTGCTTATACTGTGACTGTATCACCCAAACACTGCTTATACTGTGACTGTATCACCCAAACACTGCTTATACTGTGACTATCACCTAAACACTGCTTATACTGTGACTGTATCACCCAAACACTGCTTATACTGTGACTGTATCACCTAAACACTGCTTATACTGTGACTGTATCACCCAAACACTGCTTATACTGTGACTGTATCACCCAAACACTGCTTATACTGTGAGTGTATCACCTAAGACTCGTAAAATAGGAGAATATGTTATAAATGTGTCTGTCTCTTGCTTATGACATCACCTTGTGACCTGATATGCAAATGAACTAATTTTCATTGGGAAATGTGTAATTTGCATACCCTGCCACAGGTGATGTCATAAGCAGGAGACTCCACGGACACATTTAAAACACAATGTCTTATTTTCTGCATTTGCTGCAATTCTGGCGCCAGAAAAACAACTTGACGGGCTCCAGAATTTATAAATATTTGTTAGGCCCTGCTCTATAGGATGCTCAAGATGCTTGTGCATGAAGAAGTTATCCCATCACATTATACTATGAGGGGCATGTACTAAAAAAAACGCAAATTTAAATGTGTCTGTGGTGCTTCATGTCTATGTGGCTTGATTTGCAAATTATTTTTAGTAGAAAATGTGTAATTTGCATATCAAGCCCCAAGGTGATGTCATAAGCTGGAGACACAGACACATTGAAACCATATATTTCTCTTATTATATGCATTTGCTGTAATGCCGCTCACACAATGTATAGATCATTTTTTATTCTCTACATTCGCAGTATACGCAGTGTTTAAGTTGCTCAGTTCTGTAACACATGAGAACGATTTCCCTGCCCCCCTCTGATTTACAGATTTAGATCAGTTTTTCGTTTATTAATTCACAAGACACAGATAAGAACAAGAAACATTTTGTGGTTGAACAAGAACCTCTTTCAGATTCCTGCAATGCTAATAGAAGTCATCTGCAAAGCCAACTGCCTTCTGTGACCCTGCCTGGAGTCTGCAGGAATTTACCAAGGGGTCGATTGCAAAAACATTGTTTGTGGGATCACGTAACATTTTAAGAGTTACCCTGTAACCCATCATATGCCCTAGGGATTAGGTATCAAGAGTTACCCTGGGGCAAAGTTATAAACGTGCAGTCACCACGGGAGCCAATGGAATGTTCCTGCTGATTACACCACTTTTAGAACCTTACCCCCAGAATCACCATGGAAACCAATGGAATGTTCCTGCTGATACATCACTTTTAGAACTTTGCCCCAGAATCACCATGGAAACCAATGGAATGTTCCTGCTGATTACATCACTTTTAGAACCTTACCCCCAGAATCACCATGGAAACCAATGGAATGTTCCTGCTGATACATCACTTTTAGAACTTTGCCCCAGAATCACCATGGAAACCAATGGAATGTTCCTGCTGATTACATCACTTTTAGAACCTTACCCCCAGAATCACCATGGAAATCAATGGAATGTTCCTGCTGATTACATCACTTTTAGAACCTTACCCCCAGAATCACCATGGTCCTTGTTCACGGCTACTGCTGCCGAGCATACAGAAGGTACAAGTTACTTTCATTTCTTTGGATGCAGTTTTTTGAGGATTTATTGAATGACTTCACTGCGATAACCACAACACTCCTTTTGGAGACATCAGGGAATTGAGCCCTCAACGTTTAAAACGGAGTCTACTCTGCTGGCTAAATCTACTACACATTAAATGTGGAGATGAACGGACGTTGTCTGGGCAGATGGAATGCCAATCCCTGTGCTTAGCAGATCGAGCATCACCTGCAAGTATTGAAGTTCCTTGCTAATTCATTCTGCTACACAGTAAACACCAGTTCACTTGGAGCTTGTTTGCAAACACATGGATTTAATGTTCTCTTTGACTGTATGAGGACTGCCATACATGAATTTTTGTTTAACCATAGCAGCATCAAGTAATCCATGCCTACACTATTGGAGATTACACTATCATCGTGATATAATGTTCCCTCGACCTAATTAGAATGATTACACTATATGTGGTCTGTGATTAATGTCATCCTTCTCACCTAGTGCTTCATTATTTAGCAGGGAACACCCCATAGTGTTTATGCATTTTTGCACTGCTATTTGCCTCATTGTAACAACTGCAGTCACTGGTGTATCCTTAGACTGATGCCTATTCATCTTCTGTATTGCTAATTATCTCTGATCTGTGGACGCACAGCTCAGTGTGTTGCTCTTAGTATTGTATATATTTTGTGTGTATTTTTATGCTTATGTGGTGTTTTTTTTTTTTTTCATATGTGCTATTTTGTACAATTAGGTACATTATTCTTCTGATAAACCTCCCTCCCTTCCCCTATGTGGGTTCCATCCCATTTAAATAAGGGGTCCCTTTTTTTTTTTCTGCCATTTTTAAATGACATTAATAAATTTTGTACTTTTACTACTTCTATAATTATGTGTATACTAGTTCTTACTTGACTTGGCGGGAGTGCCCCAATGAACCCTCTTTTGGGAACGCTCTCCTTGAGCTTTCTCTGTTTTTTGCCCCAGAATCACCATGGAAACCAATGGAATGTTCCTGCTGATTACATCACTTTTAGAACCTTACCCCCAGAATCACCATGGAAACCAATGGAATGTTCCTGCTGATACATCACCTTTAGAACTTTGCCCCAGAATCACCATGGAAACCAATAGAATGTTCCTGCTGATTACATCACTTTTAGAACTTTGCCCCCAGAATCACCAGGGAAACCAATGGAATGTTCCTGCTGATACATCACCTTTAGAACTTTGCCCCAGAATCACCATGGAAACCAATAGAATGTCCCTGCTGATTACATCACTTTTAGAACTTTGCCCCAGAATCCCCATGCTGTAAGATACAAACAAATCTCTCCTTTCTTTTCACAAACAGTGTGAAATGAAGACCGGATGATGGAAACAAACGTCTTCTGTTTATCTGACAGGGTTTTCGAAATGTTTAATGGGTCAGTGTTCTAAAACGTCCCCTGGTTTCCAAGGTGATTGCCCCCCTTTTATAAATAACGAAACTCCATTAAAATGGACTCTGTCATCTCATTGCTCTTACTGTGAGTGTAAGAAATAAAATGATCTATACAATGTGTCTGTCTCCTGCTTATGACATCACCTTGTGGCTTGATATGCAAATGAACCAATTATCTACAGGAAATGTGGAATTTGCATATCAAGTCACAAGGTGATGTCATAAGCAGAAGACACACAGAGACCAATTTAGAGCAGTTTCTGCATGAACTCAGCTAATATAATTCACATTATACACAATGGCTTGAGATTTCCTTTAATCACAGGGAAAAATGAACTAGAAGTGCTGTAATTGGTGCCCATGCTGACTGCTGTGATGTTTAGGAGCAGGCCTGTACAAGCTCACATCATAACGTGGGACAATCTCCAGCTTTCCACGTTGCCTGGTTTTTCCTGTATTTATAGCAGAGCCGCCTGCTAGCTGATACACACAGCGCTCTGCGTCTAGCACTGCATTAGAACTACAAAAATCTGCACCCAGCTCACACCCCACATCAGCTCCGCAAACAGATGAGATGGCTGGGACGCCGAATACACGGTACCAATACTCTACACAATCATTAGCCGACTGCAACAGTCTAATCAGGAGGTTTAAACAACAACGGTCATGAAAACATGTTGTGTCAAGTGCAGGCATTTTATATAGAAATTCATTAATGCAAGAATACAGATAAAGCACCTTATGGAGCCTCTTTGCTCTGTATAGCTCTATCAGGGGCGGACATGTTGTTTAGAATCTTTGCTCTGTATAGCTCTATCAGGGGCGGACATGTTGTTTAGAATCTTTGCTCTGTATAGCTCTATCAGGGGGAACCCATGTTGTTTAGAATCTTTGCTCTGTATAGCTCTATCAGGGGGCGGACATGTTGTTTAGAATCTTTGCTCTGTATAGCTCTATCAGGGGCGGACATGGTGTTTAGAATCTTTGCTCTGTATAGCTCTATCAGGGGGAACCCATGTTGTTTAGAATCTTTGCTCTGTATAGCTCTATCAGGGGGTGGACATGTTTAGAATCTTTGCTCTGTATAGCTCTATCAGGGGCGGACATGTTGTTTAGAATCTTTGCTCTGTATAGCTCTATCAGGGGGAACCCATGTTGTTTAGAATCTTTGCTCTGGATAGCTCTATCAGGGGGCGGACATGGTGTTTAGAATCTTTGCTCTGTATAGCTCTATCAGGGGATGGGCATGTTTAGAATCTTTGCTCTGTATAGCTCTATCAGGGGCGGTCATGTTGTTTAGAATCTTAGCTCTGTATAGCTCTATCAGGGGGCGGACATGTTGTTTAGAATCTTTGCTCTGTATAGCTCTATCAGGGGGCGGACATGTTGTTTAGAATCTTTGCTCTGTATAGCTCTATCAGGGGGCGGACATGTTGTTTAGAATCTTTGCTCTGTATAGCTCTATCAGGGGGCGGACATGTTGTTTAGAATCTTTGCTCTGTATAGCTCTATCAGGGGGCGGACATGTTGTTTAGAATCTTTGCTCTGTATAGCTCTATCAGGGGGTAGACATGGTGTTTAGAATCTTCGCCCCCTGATAGAGCTATACAGAGCTGACATGTTGTTTGGAATCTTTGCTCTGTATAGCTCTATCAGGGGGCAGACGTTGTTTAGAATCTTTGCTCTGTATAGCTCTATCGGGGGGCGGACATGTTAGTATCTTTGCTCTGTATAGCTCTATCAGGGGGTGGACATGTTGTTTAGAATCTTTGCTCTGTATAGCTCCATCAGGGGGCGGACATGTTGTTAGAATCTTTGCTCTGTATAGCTCTATCAGGGTGCAGATGTTGTTTAGAATCTTTGCTCTGTATAGCTCTATCAGGGGGCGGACATGTTGTTAGCATCTTTGCTCTGTATAGCTCTATCAGGGGGCAGACATGTTGGTTAGAATCTTTGCTCTGTATAGCGCTATCAGGGGGTGGACATGTTGTTTAGAATCTTTGCTCTGTATAACTCTATCAGGGGGTGGACATGTTGTTTAGAATCTTTGCTCTGTATAGCTCTATCAGGGGGCAGACATGTTGGTTAGAATCTTTGCTCTGTATAGCTCTATCAGGGGGCAGACGTTGTTTAGAATCTTTGCTCTGTAAAGCTCTATCAGGGGGCGGACATGTTGTTAGTATCTTTTCTCTGTATAGCTCTATCAGGGGGCAGACATGTTGGTTAGAATCTTTGCTCTGTATAGCGCTATCAGGGGGTGGACATGTTGTTTAGAATCTTTGCTCCGTATAGCTCCATCAGGGGGTGGACATGTTGTTAGAATCTTTGCTCTGTATAGCTCTATCAGGGGGCAGACATGTTGTTTAGAATCTTTGCTCTGTATAGCTCTATCAGTGGGAGGACATGTTGGTTAGAATCTTTGCTCTGTATAGCTCTATCAGGGGGAGGACATGTTGGTTAGAATCTTTGCTCTGTATAGCTCTATCAGGGGGAGGACATGTTGTTTAGAATCTTTGCTCTGTATAGCTTTAGCAGGGGGAGGACATGTTGTTTAGAATCTTTGCTCTGTATAGCTCTATCAGGGGGCAGACATGTTGTTTAGAATCTTTGCTCTGTATATCTCTATAAGGGGGCAGACATGTTGGTTAGAATCTTTGCTCTGTATAGCTCTATCAGGGGGAGGACATGTTGGTTAGAATCTTTGCTCTGTATAGCTCTATCAGGGGGCAGACATGTTAGAATCTTGGGTCAGGTGAAGGGAGATCTGACCCCCAGATAGCTATATATGGAGCAGAGAGGACACGCTGCTTTCATTAAATAGAAGTTGATTCTCCCCCTGATAGGAGCAGTATGATACTTTGCCTGTTGGTTTATCCTCTGGGAGAGAGTTTAGACTTATTTATGAAAATGTGAATTGCAAAGAACTGAGAAGATTTCAAAGTTAAGACCAAAGAAGTCGAGTTCATTCAACTGATATTTTCCACCAGGGCCACTTTACCCTTACACATTCCCCGGTCAGTTCCCTCTGATCATCCTGGAGCCTGCGGGGGCCAAACCACATCCCCAGCTGGCCCTTCCCCAAGCCGAGGCAGTTAATATAATGTTATTTTAGGAATGGCAGAGGCTGCTCAATGTGATACACTGTTACATCACAGAGGTGCACCCTGTCACATCGACACACAGACCGAATAACTTTAACAACAAAAAACTACGGTAAATAAAATCTAGAAATTAAATTTGGCGCCTACAGGCCGGGAAAAGAGGAACAACTTCCGGTGTCTCCAAACATGAAAAACAGAATATCCGTCAGATTAGCATCGTATGTCTAGTAATCACCAAGCATGCGCCTCCTCCCTGGATCTGATCTCAGGAGAGATGTCTAATTAGCAATAATAAAAAGGGCCTGAAAGATTAAATACATAATAAATATATATATATCTTCCACTCTAAACAAGAAAGAACGAGAGACAGAGAGAGAGTGAGAGAGACAAACAGAGCGAGCGAGACTGACAGAGAGAGAGAGAGTGACTGACAGAGAGAGAAAGAGTGACTGACAGAGAGAGAGAGTGACTGACAGAGAGAGAGAGTGACTGACAGAGAGAGAGAGTGACTGACAGAGAGAGAGAGTGACTGACAGAGAGAGAGTGAGTGACTGACAGAGAGAGAGAGAGTGACTGACAGAGAGAGAGAGAGTGACTGACAGAGAGAGAGAGAGTGACTGACAGAGAGAGAGAGAGTGACTGACAGAGAGAGAAAGAGTGACTGACAGAGAGAGAGAGTGACTGACAGAGAGAGAGAGAGTGACTGACAGAGAGAGAGAGAGTGACTGACAGAGAGAGAGAGAGTGACTGACAGAGAGAGAGAGAGTGACTGACAGAGAGAGAGAGAGTGACTGACAGAGAGAGAGAGAGTGACTGACAGAGAGAGAGAGAGTGACTGACAGAGAGAGAGAGAGTGACTGACAGAGAGAGAGCTCAGAATGCCTCCAAACCTCCCAGATCATGGGATAAAATCCCCAAACCTGGTGCTACCTGTACCATTAAAACAAGACTCTCCCTGGAAACAAAACTACTTTTATTACAAAATAGGGAACTACAGGGAATTGAGAAGGGAATTTTCAACTTAAGGCCAAAGTAGCTGAGTTGAAACATTTTCCCATTCATATATTTTTCGAACTTTGCCCTTGATACAAAATCCCCCAGGACAATCTAGTGCAAGGCTCTAAACTGGAGCAATCACCATGGAAACCAAGGGAATAATCCTGCTGATTGCTCCACTTCAGGAAATGTTCCCAATAATGACGCTCAGGCAGCCACACCAAACACAGTGGGAAAGAAGGCGGTGGCAGTCACTGCTGCAGGGAGTACAGATCTGTACCGTGGGGCTGGACAAAGAGCTGGGGAGCTCTGGCTCCTGAATTAGTCTGTGAGACTCCTAAATGTGACAAGCCGGCCTGTACTGGGGGACAATACAAACCCATGAGCAAATCCCTCAAACTCTGACACTGCCAGTTACACAGAACATCTAACAAGGGACGAGTGATGTCATAAGCAGGAGACAACACACATTTATAGACATATATTTCTCTTATTTTCTGCCAACACAATGTATAGATCATTTGTCATAGTTTTATATTCTTTACAGTCACAGTATAAGCAGTGTTTAGGTGATACAGTCACAGTATAAGCAGTGTTTGGGTGATACAGTCACAGTATAAGCAGTGTTTGGGTGATACAGTCACAGTATAAGCAGTGTTTGGGTGATACAGTCACAGTATAAGCAGTGTTTGGGTGATACAGTCACAGTATAAGCAGTGTTTGGGTGATACAGTCACAGTATAAGCAGTGTTTGGGTGATACAGTCACAGTATAAGCAGTGTTTGGGTGATACAGTCACAGTATAAGCAGTGTTTGGGTGACACAGTCACAGTATAAGCAGTGTTTGGGTGACACAGTCACAGTATAAGCAGTGTTTGGGTGACACAGTCACAGTATAAGCAGTGTTTGGGTGACACAGTCACAGTATAAGCAGTGTTTGGGTGACACAGTCACAGTATAAGCAGTGTTTGGGTGACACAGTCACAGTATAAGCAGTGTTTGGGTGATACAGTCACAGTATAAGCAGTGTTTGGGTGATACAGTCACAGTATAAGCAGTGTTTGGGTGATACAGTCACAGTATAAGCAGTGTTTGGGTGATACAGTCACAGTATAAGCAGTGTTTGGGTGATACAGTCACAGTATAAGCAGTGTTTGGGTGATACAGTCACAGTATAAGCAGTGTTTGGGTGATACAGTCACAGTATAAGCAGTGTTTGGGTGATACAGTCACAGTATAAGCAGTGTTTGGGTGATACAGTCACAGTATAAGCAGTGTTTGGGTGATACAGTCACAGTATAAGCAGTGTTTGCGTGATACAGTCACAGTATAAGCAGTGTTTGGGTGATACAGTCACAGTATAAGCAGTGTTTGGGTGATACAGTCACAGTATAAGCAGTGTTTGGGTGATACAGTCACAGTATAAGCAGTGTTTGGGTGATACAGTCACAGTATAAGCAGTGTTTGGGTGATACAGTCACAGTATAAGCAGTGTTTGGGTGATACAGTCACAGTATAAGCAGTGTTTGGGTGATACAGTCACAGTATAAGCAGTGTTTGGGTGATACAGTCACAGTATAAGCAGTGTTTGGGTGATACAGTCACAGTATAAGCAGTGTTTGGGTGATACAGTCACAGTATAAGCAGTGTTTGCGTGATACAGTCACAGTATAAGCAGTGTTTGCGTGATACAGTCACAGTATAAGCAGTGTTTGGGTGATACAGTCACAGTATAAGCAGTGTTTGGGTGATACAGTCACAGTATAAGCAGTGTTTGGGTGATACAGTCACAGTATAAGCAGTGTTTGGGTGATACAGTCACAGTATAAGCAGTGTTTGGGTGATACAGTCACAGTATAAGCAGTGTTTGGGTGATACAGTCACAGTATAAGCAGTGTTTGGGTGATACAGTCACAGTATAAGCAGTGTTTGGGTGATACAGTCACAGTATAAGCAGTGTTTGGGTGACACAGTCACAGTATAAGCAGTGTTTGGGTGACACAGTCACAGTATAAGCAGTGTTTGGGTGACACAGTCACAGTATAAGCAGTGTTTAGGTGACACAGTCACAGTATAAGCAGTGTTTAGGTGATACAGTCACAGTATAAGCAGTGTTTGGGTGATACAGTCACAGTATAAGCAGTGTTTAGGTGATACAGTCACAGTATAAGCAGTGTTTAGGTGATACAGTCACAGTATAAGCAGTGTTTAGGTGATACAGTCACAGTATAAGCAGTGTTTAGGTGATACAGTCACAGTATAAGCAGTGTTTAGGTGATACAGTCACAGTATAAGCAATGTTTGGGTGATACAGTCACAGTATAAGCAGTGTTTAGGTGATACAGTCACAGTATAAGCAGTGTTTGGGTGATACAGTCACAGTACAAGCAGTGTTTGGGTGATACAGTCAGTATAAGCAGTGTTTAGGTGATACAGTCACAGTATAAGCAGTGTTTGGGTGATACAGTCACAGTATAACCAGTGTTTGGGTGATACAGTCACAGTATAAGCAGTGTTTGGGTGATACAGTCACAGTATAAGCAGTATTTAGGTGATACAGTCACAGTATAAGCAGTGTTTAGGTGATACAGTCACAGTATAAGCAGTGTTTAGGTGATACAGTCACAGTATAAGCAGTGTTTGGGTGATACTGTCACAGTATAAGCAGTGTTTGGGTGATACAGTCACAGTATAAGCAGTGTTTAGGTCACAGTCACAGTATAAGCAGTGTTTAGGTGGCAGTCACAGTATAAGCAGTGTTTGGGTGATACAGTCACAGTATAAGCAGTGTTTAGGTGATACAGTCACAGTATAAGCAGTGTTTGGGTGATACAGTCACAGTATAAGCAGTGTTTGGGTGATACAGTCACAGTATAAGCAGTGTTTGGGTGATACAGTCACAGTATAAGCAGTGTTTGGGTGATACAGTCACAGTATAAGCAGTGTTTGGGTGATACAGTCACAGTATAAGCAGTGTTTGGGTGATACAGTCACAGTATAAGCAGTGTTTGGGTGATACAGTCACAGTATAAGCAGTGTTTGGGTGATACAGTCACAGTATAAGCAGTGTTTGGGTGATACAGTCACAGTATAAGCAGTGTTTGGGTGATACAGTCACAGTATAAGCAGTGTTTGGGTGATACAGTCACAGTATAAGCAGTGTTTGGGTGATACAGTCACAGTATAAGCAGTGTTTGGGTGATACAGTCACAGTATAAGCAGTGTTTGGGTGATACAGTCACAGTATAAGCAGTGTTTGGGTGATACAGTCACAGTATAAGCAGTGTTTGGGTGATACAGTCACAGTATAAGCAGTGTTTGGGTGATACAGTCACAGTATAAGCAGTGTTTGGGTGATACAGTCACAGTATAAGCAGTGTTTGGGTGATACAGTCACAGTATAAGCAGTGTTTGGGTGATACAGTCACAGTATAAGCAGTGTTTGGGTGATACAGTCACAGTATAAGCAGTGTTTGGGTGATACAGTCACAGTATAAGCAGTGTTTGGGTGATACAGTCACAGTATAAGCAGTGTTTGGGTGATACAGTCACAGTATAAGCAGTGTTTGGGTGATACAGTCACAGTATAAGCAGTGTTTGGGTGATACAGTCACAGTATAAGCAGTGTTTGGGTGACACAGTCACAGTATAAGCAGTGTTTGGGTGATACAGTCACAGTATAAGCAGTGTTTGGGTGATACAGTCACAGTATAAGCAGTGTTTAGGTGATACAGTCACAGTATAAGCAGTGTTTAGGTGATACAGTCACAGTATAAGCAGTGTTTGGGTGATACAGTCACAGTATAAGCAGTGTTTAGGTGATACAGTCACAGTATAAGCAGTGTTTAGGTGATACAGTCACAGTATAAGCAGTGTTTAGGTGATACAGTCACAGTATAAGCAGTGTTTAGGTGATACAGTCACAGTATAAGCAATGTTTGGGTGATACAGTCACAGTATAAGCAGTGTTTAGGTGATACAGTCACAGTATAAGCAGTGTTTGGGTGATACAGTCACAGTACAAGCAGTGTTTGGGTGATACAGTCAGTATAAGCAGTGTTTAGGTGATACAGTCACAGTATAAGCAGTGTTTGGGTGATACAGTCACAGTATAACCAGTGTTTGGGTGATACAGTCACAGTATAAGCAGTGTTTAGGTGATACAGTCACAGTATAAGCAGTATTTAGGTGATACAGTCACAGTATAAGCAGTGTTTAGGTGATACAGTCACAGTATAAGCAGTGTTTGGGTGATACTGTCACAGTATAAGCAGTGTTTGGGTGATACAGTCACAGTATAAGCAGTGTTTAGGTCACAGTCACAGTATAAGCAGTGTTTAGGTGGCAGTCACAGTATAAGCAGTGTTTGGGTGATACAGTCACAGTATAAGCAGTGTTTAGGTCACAGTCACAGTATAAGCAGTGTTTAGGTGATACAGTCACAGTATAAGCAGTGTTTAGGTGATACAGTCACAGTATAAGCAGTGTTTAGGTGATACAGTCACAGTATAAGCAGTGTTTGGGTGATACAGTCACAGTATAAGCAGTGTTTGGGTGATACAGTCCCAGTATAAGCAGTGTTTGGGTGATACAGTCACAGTATAAGCAGTGTTTAGGTCACAGTCACAGTATAAGCAGTGTTTAGGTGATACAGTCACAGTATAAGCAGTGTTTGGGTGATACAGTCACAGTATATGCAGTGTTTAGGTGATACAGGCACAGTATAAGCAGTGTTTGGGTGATACTGTCACAGTATAAGCAGTGTTTAGGTGATACAGTCACAGTATAAGCAGTGTTTGGGTGATACAGTCACAGTATAAGCAGTGTTTGGGTGATACAGTCACAGTATAAGCAGTGTTTGGGTGATACAGTCACAGTATAAGCAGTGTTTAGGTGATACAGTCACAGTATAAGCAGTGTTTGGGTGATACAGTCACAGTATAAGCAGTGTTTGGGTGACACAGTCACAGTATAAGCAGTGTTTAGGTGACACAGTCACAGTATAAGCAGTGTTTAGGTGATACAGTCACAGTATAAGCAGTGTTTGGGTTGGCAGATTCCCTTTAAATTACTGTGAACTCTTTAACTTCAATACAGAGTGTGTGAAATAAGTCTGAACACGTTAGGAGCTGACAGGCATATGGAAAACCAGACCTCAGATGTGCAGATGATCATTACACTAACATATTGCAGCATCTGTTTACATCTTACTCTTGCTTTATCTACATCTATATTCTATGGCTTTGTGTAGACATTAGGAGCCAGGGAATGGTCCTTCCGTTAGGAGCCAGGGAATGGTCCTTCCGTTAGGGGCCAGGGAATGGTCCTTCCGTTAGGGGCCAGGGAATGGTCCTTCCGTTTGGAGCCAGGGAATGGTCCTTCCGTTTGGAGCCAGGGAATGGTCCTTCCGTTTGGAGCCAGGGAATGGTCCTTCCGTTAGGAGCCAGGGAATGGTCCTTCCGTTAGGAGCCAGGGAATGGTCCTTCCGTTAGAAGCCAGGCAATGGTCCTTCCGTTAGGAGCCAGGCAATGGTCCTTCCGTTAGGAGCCAGGCAATGGTCCTTCCGTTAGGAGCCAGGCAATGGTCCTTCCGTTAGGAGCCAGGCAATGGTCCTTCCGTTAGGAGCCAGGCAATGGTCCTTCCGTTTGGAGCCAGGGAATGGTCCTTCCGTTAGGAGCCAGGGAATGGTCCTTCCGTTAGGAGCCAGGGAATGGTCCTTCCGTTAGGAGCCAGGCAATGGTCCTTCCGTTAGGAGCCAGGCAATGGTCCTTCCGTTAGGAGCCAGGGGGCCCTGTATTTTGTCATTAATGTGTAAATCTTTAGAATCTAAACCTTCAGCCAGCCGAGCACATGAAGCAATTTAATAATCTATATAATCAGGGTGGGGAGTTCAGTGAATCCATTGGTGTAAACGAGACCTCCGCAGTCTCCACATTACTAACCGTTACAGGCGTTATATCCAGACGGGAATTTCAACACGCACACAGAGGAGGCCACAGAGGAATAGCACTATTGTACCAGCTCCTACGCCCACAAAACTTCTTTTTTTTTTTTTTTTTTTAAATAAATGCCCCCACCTTGTCCATGGCCACAATGGTTCTTACTGATTACAAGAAACTTCCAACTTCCAATACATTTGGCAGATTAACAGAGAGTTGAATTATCAACTGGACGTGAACCAGATAAAAACCTCACAGCACAACCCAAAACCTAAAATCCAAAAGGAACATCTGCCTCCCCCCAGCTGGTTCCCAGCACAGTCCCACGTCACACTCTGGAAGTCTTACATGCAGGAATGAGGAGTATGTTAGTGGAATGCAAGGTACAGAGCAGGGGAACAGGGAGATTTGGCAGGAGATCGCTCCGCAACAGGCCTCAAAAATACAAACACGTCTGGAAGGCGACATCCGCCAGCGTAGATCTGCCTTCCCTGTCTGTATTCATGAGAGAGGAAGGGGAATATTCATTCAGCTGAATTGGATCTACTTTGACCTTATGTTTGAAATTCCCTTGTTAATTCCGTGTTTTATGACGCGCGTCCCATAGCAGGGGTTGTGCAGAAGCCATATAATGCCATATCAAAGAGCTAACTCTCCATGCAGATAAGAGTACATAGTGACCCAGACAGAGGCCTTGTGCTAGAGGTCTCAAAAAACGAAAGCAGCAGTGTGCGACCGGGGAAATAATAGTGAGCAGTGTGCGACCGGGGAAATAATAGTGAGCAGTGTGCGACCGGGAAATAATAGTGAGCAGTGTGCGACCGGGGAAATAATAGTCAGCAGTGTGCGACCGGGAAATAATAGTCAGCAGTGTGCGACCGGGAAATAATAGTCAGCAGTGTGCGACCGGGAAATAATAGTCAGCAGTGTGCGAGCGGGGAAATAATAGTCAGCAGTGTGCGACCGGGAAATAATAGTGAGCAGTGTGCGACCGGGGAAATAATAGTGAGCAGTGTGCGACCGGGGAAATAATAGTGAGCAGTGTGCGACCGGGGATATAATAGTGAGCAGTGTGCGACCGGGGAAATAATAGTCAGCAGTGTGCGACCGGGAAATAATAGTCAGCAGTGTGCGACCGGGAAATAATAGTGAGCAGTGTGCGACCGGGGAAATAATAGTCAGCAGTGTGCGACCGGGAAATAATAGTGAGCAGTGTGCGACCGGGGAAATAATAGTCAGCAGTGTGCGAGCGGGGAAATAATAGTCAGCAGTGTGCGAGCGGGGAAATAATAGTCAGCAGTGTGCGACCGGGGAAATAATAGTCAGCAGTGTGCGACCGGGGAAATAATAGTCAGCAGTGTGCGACCGGGAAATAATAGTGAGCAGTGTGCGACCGGGGAAATAATAGTGAGCAGTGTGCGACCGGGGAAATAATAGTGAGCAGTGTGCGACCGGGGATATAATAGTGAGCAGTGTGCGACCGGGGAAATAATAGTCAGCAGTGTGCGACCGGGGAAATAATAGTGAGCAGTGTGTGACCGGGGAAATAATAATACAGTCACAGTATAAGCAGTGTGTGGGTGATACAGTCACAGTATAAGCAGTGTTTAGGTGATACAGTCACAGTATAAGCAGTGTTTAGGTGATACAGTCACAGTATAAGCAGTGTTTAGGTGATACAGTCACAGTATAAGCAGTGTTTTGGTGATACAGTCACAGTATAAGCAGTGTTTGGGTGATACAGTCACAGTATCAGCAGTGTTTGGGTGACACAGTCACAGTATAAGCAGTGTTTGGGTGATACAGTCACAGTATAAGCAGTGTTTGGGTGATACAGTCACAGTATAAGCAGTGTTTGGGTGATACAGTCACAGTATAAGCAGTGTTTAGGTGACAAAGTCACAGTATAAGCAGTGTTTGGATGACACAGTCACAGTATAAGCAGTGTTTGGGTGATACAGTCACAGTATAAGCAGTGTTTGGGTGATACAGTCACAGTATAAGCAGTGTTTGGGTGATACAGTCACAGTATAAGCAGTGTTTGGGTGATACAGTCACAGTATAAGCAGTGTTTGGGTGATACAGTCACAGTATAAGCAGTGTTTGGGTGATACAGTCACAGTATAAGCAGTGTTTGGGTGATACAGTCACAGTATAAGCAGTGTTTGGGTGATACAGTCACAGTATAAGCAGTGTTTAGGTGACACAGTCACAGTATAAGCAGTGTTTGGGTGACACAGTCACAGTATAAGCAGTGTTTGGGTGATACAGTCACAGTATAAGCAGTGTGGGTGATACAATCACAGTATAAGCAGTGTTTGGGTGATACAGTCACAGTATAAGCAGTGTTTAGGTGACACAGTCACAGTATAAGCAGTGTTTAGATGATACAGTCACAGTATAAGCAGTGTTTAGGTGATACAGTCACAGTATAGGCAGTGTTTGGGTGATACAGTCACAGTATAAGCAGTGTTTAGGTGACACAGTCACAGTATAAGCAGTGTTTGGGTGACACAGTCACAGTATAAGCAGTGTTTGGGTGATACAGTCACAGTATAAGCAGTGTGGGTGATACAATCACAGTATAAGCAGTGTTTGGGTGATACAGTCACAGTATAAGCAGTGTTTAGGTGACACAGTCACAGTATAAGCAGTGTTTAGATGATACAGTCACAGTATAAGCAGTGTTTAGGTGATACAGTCACAGTATAGGCAGTGTTTGGGTGATACAGTCACAGTATAAGCAGTGTTTAGGTGATACAGTCCCTGTATAAGCAGTGTTTGGGTGACACAGTCACAGTATAAGCAGTGTTTGGGTGATACAGTCACAGTATGAGCAGTGTTTAGGTGATATTACATTTAAATATTTGCCCCTCTAATTTCAGATTATGTCCTCTAGTTGTGGTATCTTCATATAAATATCCTCTCCTCCGTTACTGTGTTGATTCCCTTTATGTATATAAATGTTTCTATCATATCCCCCCTGTTACGTCTTTCCTCCAAGCTATACATGTTAAGATGCTTTAACCCTTCTCGGTAATACATGTCTTACTATCCTTCCTTCCCTCTTTCAGTACCATAGCCCACCGTATATCTGTATCAGGACTAGTTATATAGAATTTACCAGCAAGTAAAACATTATTTTCTCCAAATCACAGAAACAGGTGGATTTCATGTTAAATTTGGAAGCCAGACCCTTTTACTGAAGATAATTTCAGACAACATTGAGCAGCTGCTGTTTTTATTTGGCCGTAAAATCCTTTCTTCAAGGAGCAGGGCCATGATTCCCAAACGGTGTCCAAAGAATTCAGTATTATTCATGGAGGGGGGGGGGGGGGGTTTGGAAGGGACAGATAACTATAAAATACCTGCTTTCTGTAATAGACATGCACACAGCAGCACAGTATCCAGACACTCTTTCCTGAGGTGCCACGTTATGCGTTAAAGAATAATTTAACTGCTTGAGTGCCCAACTGGTTGTCAAATTTAAAAAAAAAAATGTTTTACCTTCAGCTGTGGCAATGGTGCAAATATATTGGTAAATAATCCAAGACAGTGTTTTAGACATTAAAACTACATCATTACTTTTTTTGTAATTAACTATAGGTCTGGTAATGTCAGAACACAGAATGAAATACAAAAAAATATAGAATATAAAATAACAGCACAACGCTATAAAACTACACATTTTAACCAGAGTCATAGCTAAATGAAACAAATAACAGCCTAGATTTAAACAAGTCAAACAAACTAATAAAATCCCTTAAAATGAAGTGCATCAACTTGGAGGAAACTTTTAGGGACAACTGGTCTTCATATTGCAAAGCCCCTTGCAAGATGACAGATACAAACATAAAAGCAAGTAGCTGTAAACAAATTAACAAGGGAAGATGAATCTAGGGAGACGGTGTAATTTAAATTTTGGCAGAACATGTACATCTTTGTGCGCCCCATGGCACTCTAAAGGCATCAAAATTATATTCAAAATACAAACCAATAAAAAGGAATACAAAAGAAAATACACTAAATATATTTTTTCACTCCCCAAATAAGCAGCATTTATACGAAAGTTTTTTAAAAAATGATCATCGTGCACAAGGTCTACCCACTCGCTGCAACAATCTTTCAGTGGCTTTTAATAAATATAATAATAATATTGTCTCCCAGAGCAAAATTCAACGTGAGGCCTGGCAGGTTTTGTATTATTTAGATTGGAAAAAGGCACAAAACCCCCTTCGACCCCCCCCCCCCCCCCCCCCTTGTTAGACTTGAGAAATCTGCCCTTAGAGAGGCAAAATCTGCAAATACAAAACCCCAAAAAGGAGAAAAAAGAAGAACCAGTGGTCACAAAACCACAAACTGCTATGAGTTACTATCGTTCTGTCCATGTACACACAGCGCTTCTAAAAATAGAGTGTCAGCTCTGTGGGTAAAATACGTAACCTGTTTATGCCTGCCCCTCTTTAAGTTGTATTTTTTTTTCACGTGCGATATATTTGGCATCTCTACTAACAAATAAAATCTGAAACACCAAAGTAATACAATGCAATAGTACTGGGAAAATTACAAAATGACCAGACAGGATAAATGGGTATGTGACGTAACTTGATTCAAACACTAAATATAATCACTAGGACCAGCACAACTATTTCCAGCCTCTGTGCTATTTCTTTGTACCTCTGTCAGTCATAAATTCCAGGCAGACCTCTCAGCCACAGGAGCTCCTCACCCGGGGCGGCAGTTTGCCTATTGAGTGGGTACATGCCACTGTTGCCCAGGGTGTGAGGGTCTGCTGTGCCTTGAATGCAGGGAGCCCAGATGTTTATACTGCTGGGCAGAGGTGGCAACAGCAGCAAACAAGGAAGGGCTTGTTCTCACCCAAACACATGGGGCATTTTGCTTGGGGGGCTTGTGTTTGTCGTCGCCCACTGTATTGTGCAGATCTTTAGTTTCCAATAGAAGAGATCCCCCGTCAGATCCACAAATAACCCCCTTATTTTACAAGACGGGAGGAGGGGGTGGAGGGAGACGGTAAACAATTTGGGAATTTCACAGCCAGGAATCACTATATTAAGGGGGATTTGCAGGGGATGTGGCAGAGTTTGAAAAAGTCACCAATGCAGCTGAATGGGAGAATGTTTCCGACTCGGCTACTTTGGCCTCAAGTTTGAAATTCCCTTCTCAATTCCCTGCAACTCTCTCTTTATTGAGTAGATTACAGTTAAGTCTCAAAGAAAATAGGCTGGCAAGGAAAGGATGTGACTGCAGGGGGGAGAAGAGGGGGGGGGGAGCAGGATGGGGGTCTTCTACCACAGATCTGATGAGTGGGGAGGGGGCACAAAATCAGACTGGATCAATGAGGAATAGGGAGCAATGGATCTGGGGTAATAAAGGGTGGGGGGGGGGGGGCAATATAGGAGCAAAAACAACTGGACCAGTGAAATATGGGGGCATGTGAGGGGCAAAAAGGGAGGAAACAAAACTGACTCAAAAAGAGTTCTGCAAACTGGGGCTGATGGATCTGGGGGGGAACCAGGAACAATGAGGGGGGCACAATCATGGGGGCCACCAGGGGGGGAGGTGGGATTGGGGGGCTCTGCAGACCTGGCCAGAAGTTGTGCAGAGTTGCAGAGCACTTTGTGAGTTTGGGGGGAGGGGGGGGATTTGTTAAAACCAACAGGCAGCATCTAACCCCCTGCCCCCCATGCAGTGCCCTGGAGGGTTGAGGCAGAGGGTGCAGTGGCCACATGGCGGGGAGTGCCAGGGGGAGGTGGTACTCACCTTCCTGCGCTGCTCCCGGGATCTCACTCCCTGCAGCCCGCACTCCCTGCTCTGCACTCACTCCCCGTGACGTCACCCGGGGGCGGGGCCCGCGCTGATTGGACGGGGAACCTGTCTGTCTAAACTTCCCACAGCCTGGCGGGGAGGGATCAGCATGAGAGGGGTTAATGGCGCAAACTGGGGGAGAGACTGGCGCAAACTGGGGGAGAGAGACTGCCGCAAACTGGGGGGAGAGAGACTGCCGCAAACTGAGGGGAGAGATACAGAGACTGCCGCAAACTGGGGGGAGAGAGACTGCCGCAAACTGAGGGGAGAGATACAGAGACTGCCGCAAACTGGGGGGAGAGATACAGAGACTGCCGCAAACTGGGGCGAGAGAGACTGGCGCAAACTGAGGGAGAGAGACTGCCGCAAACTGAGGGAGAGAGACTGCCGCAAACTGAGGGGAGAGATACAGAGACTGCCGCAAACTGAGGGGAGAGAGACTGCCGCAAACTGGGGGGAGAGAGACTGCCGCAAACTGGGGGGAGAGAGACTGCCGCAAACTGAGGGGAGAGAGACTGCCGCAAACTGAGGGAGAGAGACTGCCGCAAACTGGGGGAGAGAGACTGCCGCAAACTGAGGGGAGAGATACAGAGACTGCCGCAAACTGAGGGGAGAGAGACTGCCGCAAACTGAGGGGAGAGAGACTGACGCAAACTGGGGGGAGAGAGAGACTGGCGCAAACTGAGGGGAGAGAGACTGCCGCAAACTGAGGGGAGAGAGACTGCCGCAAACTGGGGGGAGAGAGACTGCCGCAAACTGAGGGGAGAGAGACTGACGCAAACTGGGGGGAGAGAGAGACTGCCGCAAACTGGGGGAGAGATACAGAGACTGCCGCAAACTGGGGGAGAGAGACTGCCGCAAACTGAGGGGAGAGAGACTGCCGCAAACTGGGGGGAGAGAGACTGCCGCAAACTGGGGGGAGAGAGACTGCCGCAAACTGGGGGAGAGAGACTGCCGCAAACTGAGGGGAGAGATACAGAGACTGCCGCAAACTGAGGGGAGAGAGACTGCCGCAAACTGGGGGGAGAGAGACTGCCGCAAACTGGGGGGAGAGACTGCCGCAAACTGGGGGGAGAGAGACTGCCGCAAACTGAGGGGAGAGATACAGAGACTGCCGCAAACTGAGGGGAGAGAGACTGCCGCAAACTGAGGGAGAGAGACTGCCGCAAACTGGGGGGAGAGAGACTGCCGCAAACTGAGGGAGAGAGACTGCCGCAAACTGGGGGAGAGAGACTGCCGCAAACTGGGGCGAGAGAGACTGCCGCAAACTGAGGGAGAGAGACTGCCGCAAACTGAGGGAGAGAGACTGCCGCAAACTGGGGGGAGAGAGACTGCCGCAAACTGAGGGGAGAGACTGCCGCAAACTGAGGGAGAGAGACTGCCGCAAACTGGGGGAGAGAGACTGCCGCAAACTGAGGGAGAGAGACTGCCGCAAACTGGGGGGAGAGAGACTGCCGCAAACTGAGGGAGAGAGACTGCCGCAAACTGGGGGGAGAGAGACTGCCGCAAACTGGGGGGAGAGAGACTGCCGCAAACTGGGGGGAGAGAGACTGCCGCAAACTGGGGCGAGAGAGACTGCCGCAAACTGGGGGGAGAGAGACTGCCGCAAACTGGGGGGAGAGACTGCCGCAAACTGGGGCGAGAGAGACTGCCGCAAACTGAGGGGAGAGACTGCCGCAAACTGAGGGGAGAGAGACAGAGACTGCCGCAAACTGGGGGGAGAGAGACTGCCGCAAACTGGGGGGAGAGAGACTGCCGCAAACTGAGGGGAGAGACTGCCGCAAACTGGGGGGAGAGAGACTGCCGCAAACTGAGGGAGAGACTGCCGCAAACTGGGGGAGAGACTGCCGCAAACTGAGGGGAGAGAGACTGCCGCAAACTGGGCGAGAGACTGCCGCAAACTGGGGGGAGAGAGACTGCCGCAAACTGGGGGGAGAGACTGCCGCAAACTGGGGGGAGAGACTGCCGCAAACTGGGGCGAGAGAGACTGCCGCAAACTGGGGGGAGAGAGACTGCCGCAAACTGAGGGGAGAGAGACTGCCGCAAACTGGGGCGAGAGACTGCCGCAAACTGGGGCGAGAGAGACTGCCGCAAACTGGGGCGAGAGAGACTGCCGCAAACTGGGGGGAGAGAGACTGCCGCAAACTGGGGCGAGAGAGACTGCCGCAAACTGGGGCGAGAGAGACTGCCGCAAACTGGGGGAGAGACTGGCGCAAACTGGGGCGAGAGAGACTGCCGCAAACTGAGGGGAGAGAGACTGCCGCAAACTGGGGCGAGAGAGACTGCCGCAAACTGAGGGGAGAGAGACTGCCGCAAACTGGGGCGAGAGAGACTGCCGCAAACTGGGGCGAGAGAGACTGCCGCAAACTGGGGCGAGAGAGACTGCCGCAAACTGGGGGGAGAGACTGGCGCAAACTGGGGGAGAGAGACTGGCGCAAACTGGGGGGAGAGAGACTGCCGCAAACTGAGGGGAGAGAGATACAGAGACTGCCGCAAACTGAGGGAGAGAGACTGCCGCAAACTGAGGGAGAGAGACTGCCGCAAACTGAGGGAGAGAGACTGCCGCAAACTGAGGGGAGAGAGACTGCCGCAAACTGAGGGGAGAGAGACTGCCGCAAACTGAGGGAGAGAGACTGCCGCAAACTGGGGGAGAGAGACTGCCGCAAACTGGGGGAGAGAGACTGCCGCAAACTGGGGGAGAGAGACTGCCGCAAACTGAGGGAGAGAGACTGCCGCAAACTGGGGCGAGAGAGACTGCCGCAAACTGGGGCGAGAGAGACTGCCGCAAACTGGGGGGAGAGACTGCCGCAAACTGGGGGAGAGAGACTGCCGCAAACTGGGGGGAGAGAGACTGCCGCAAACTGGGGGGAGAGAGACTGCCGCAAACTGAGGGGAGAGAGACTGCCGCAAACTGGGGGAGAGAGACTGCCGCAAACTGGGGCGAGAGACTGCCGCAAACTGAGGGGAGAGAGACTGGCGCAAACTGGGGGAGAGAGACTGCCGCAAACTGGGGGGAGAGAGACTGCCGCAAACTGGGGGGAGAGATACAGAGACTGCCGCAAACTGAGGGAGAGAGACTGCCGCAAACTGAGGGAGAGACTGCCGCAAACTGGGGGAGAGATACAGAGACTGCCGCAAACTGGGGAGAGAGACTGCCGCAAACTGAGGGAGAGAGAGACTGCCGCAAACTGGGGGGAGAGAGACTGCCGCAAACTGGGGGGAGAGAGACTGCCGCAAACTGGGGCGAGAGAGACTGCCGCAAACTGAGGGAGAGAGACTGCCGCAAACTGGGGGGAGAGAGACTGCCGCAAACTGAGGGGAGAGACTGCCGCAAACTGAGGGAGAGAGACTGCCGCAAACTGGGGGGAGAGAGACTGCCGCAAACTGGGGGGAGAGAGACTGCCGCAAACTGGGGGGAGAGAGACTGCCGCAAACTGGGGCGAGAGAGACTGCCGCAAACTGGGGGGAGAGACTGGCGCAAACTGGGGAGAGAGACTGCCGCAAACTGGGGGGAGAGAGACTGCCGCAAACTGGGGGGAGAGATACAGAGACTGCCGCAAACTGAGGGGAGAGAGACTGCCGCAAACTGGGGGGAGAGAGACTGCCGCAAACTGGGGGGAGAGAGACTGCCGCAAACTGGGGGGAGAGAGACTGCCGCAAACTGGGGCGAGAGAGACTGCCGCAAACTGGGGGGAGAGACTGGCGCAAACTGGGGAGAGAGACTGCCGCAAACTGGGGGGAGAGATACAGAGACTGCCGCAAACTGAGGGGAGAGAGACTGCCGCAAACTGGGGGGAGAGAGACTGCCGCAAACTGGGGGGAGAGATACAGAGACTGCCGCAAACTGAGGGGAGAGAGACTGCCGCAAACTGAGGAGAGAGACTGCCGCAAACTGGGGGGGGAGAGACTGCCGCAAACTGGGGGGAGAGATACAGAGACTGCCGCAAACTGAGGGGAGAGAGACTGCCGCAAACTGGGGGGAGAGAGACTGCCGCAAACTGGGGGGAGAGATACAGAGACTGCCGCAAACTGAGGGGAGAGAGACTGCCGCAAACTGAGGGGAGAGACTGCCGCAAACTGAGGGAGAGAGACTGCCGCAAACTGGGGGGAGAGAGACTGCCGCAAACTGGGGGGAGAGAGACTGCCGCAAACAGGAGGGAGAGAGACTGCCGCAAACTGGGGGAGAGACTGCCGCAAACTGGGGGAGAGACTGCCGCAAACTGGGGGGAGAGAGACTGCCGCAAACTGGGGCGAGAGAGACTGCCGCAAACTGGGGGGAGAGAGACTGCCGCAAACTGAGGGAGAGAGACTGCCGCAAACTGAGGGAGAGAGACTGCCGCAAACTGGGGGGAGAGAGACTGCCGCAAACTGAGGGGAGAGACTGCCGCAAACTGAGGGAGAGAGACTGCCGCAAACTGGGGGGAGAGAGACTGCTGCAAACTGAGGGGAGAGACTGCCGCAAACTGGGGGGAGAGACTGCCGCAAACTGAGGGGAGAGAGACTGCCGCAAACTGGGGCGAGAGAGACTGCCGCAAACTGGGGCGAGAGACTGCCGCAAACTGGGGGGAGAGAGACTGCCGCAAACTGAGGGGAGAGAGACTGCCGCAAACTGGGGCGAGAGACTGCCGCAAACTGGGGGGAGAGTGCCGCAAACTGGGGGGAGAGACTGCCGCAAACTGGAGGGAGAGAGACTGCCGCAAACTGGAGGGAGAGAGACTGCCGCAAACTGGGGGGAGAGAGACTGCCGCAAACTGGGGGGAGAGACTGCCGCAAACTGGAGGAAGAGAGAGACTGCCGCAAACTGGGGGGAGAGACTGCCGCAAACTGGGGAGAGATACAGAGACTACCGCAATCTGGGGGGAGAGACTGGCGCAAACTGGGGGGAGAGACTGGCGCAAACTGGGGGGAGAGACTGGCGCAAACTGGGGGGAGAGACTGGCGCAAACTGGGGGGAGAGACTGGCGCAAACTGGGGCGAGAGAGACTGCCGCAAACTGGGGGGAGAGAGACTGCCGCAAACTGGGGGGAGAGAGACTGCCGCAAACTGGGGGGAGAGACTGCCGCAAACTGGGGGGAGAGACTGCCGCAAACTGGGGGGAGAGAGACTGCCGCAAACTGGGGGGAGAGACTGCCGCAAACTGGGGGGAGAGAGACTGCCGCAAACTGGGGGGAGAGAGACTGCCGCAAACTGGGGGGAGAGAGACTGCCGCAAACTGGGGGAGAGAGACTGCCGCAAACTGGGGGAGAGAGACTGCCGCAAACTGGGGCGAGAGAGACTGCCGCAAACTGGGGGGAGAGACTGCCGCAAACTGAGGGGAGAGAGACTGCCGCAAACTGGGGCGAGAGAGACTGCCGCAAACTGAGGGGAGAGACTGCCGCAAACTGGGGGAGAGACTGCCGCAAACTGAGGGGAGAGAGACTGCCGCAAACTGGGGGGAGAGAGACTGCCGCAAACTGGGGGGAGAGAGACTGCCGCAAACTGAGGAGAGAGACTGCCGCAAACTGAGGGGAGAGAGACTGCCGCAAACTGAGGAGAGAGACTGCCGCAAACTGAGGGGAGAGAGACTGCCGCAAACTGAGGGGAGAGAGACTGCCGCAAACTGGGGGAGAGACTGCCGCAAACTGAGGGGAGAGACTGCCGCAAACTGGGGGGAGAGAGACTGCCGCAAACTGGGGGGAGAGACTGCCGCAAACTGGGGGGAGAGAGACTGCCGCAAACTGGGGGGAGAGAGACTGCCGCAAACTGGGGGGAGAGAGACTGCCGCAAACTGGGGGGAGAGAGACTGCCGCAAACTGGGGGGAGAGAGACTGCCGCAAACTGGGGGGAGAGAGACTGCCGCAAACTGAGGAGAGAGACTGCCGCAAACTGGGGGGAGAGAGACTGCCGCAAACTGAGGAGAGAGACTGCCGCAAACTGAGGGGAGAGAGACTGCCGCAAACTGAGGGGAGAGAGACTGCCGCAAACTGAGGAGAGAGACTGCCGCAAACTGGGGCGAGAGACTGCCGCAAACTGGGGGAGAGAGACTGGCGCAAACTGGGGCGAGAGAGACTGGCGCAAACTGGGGCGAGAGAGACTGCCGCAAACTGGGGGGAGAGACTGCCGCAAACTGAGGGGAGAGAGACTGGCGCAAACTGGGGGGAGAGATACAGAGACTGCCGCAAACTGAGGGAGAGAGACTGCCGCAAACTGAGGGGAGAGACTGCCGCAAACTGGGGGGAGAGAGACTGCCGCAAACTGGGGGGAGAGATACAGAGACTGCCGCAAACTGAGGGGAGAGACTGGCGCAAACTGGGGGGAGAGAGACTGCCGCAAACTGGGGGGAGAGAGACTGCCGCAAACTGAGGGAGAGAGACTGCCGCAAACTGAGGGGAGAGAGACTGCCGCAAACTGAGGAGAGAGACTGCCGCAAACTGGGGCGAGAGACTGCCGCAAACTGAAGAGAGAGAGACTGCCGCAAACTGGGGGAGAGAGACTGGCGCAAACTGGGGCGAGAGACTGCCGCAAACTGAGGGGAGAGAGACTGGCGCAAACTGGGGGGAGAGATACAGAGACTGCCGCAAACTGAGGGAGAGAGACTGCCGCAAACTGAGGGGAGAGACTGCCGCAAACTGGGGGGAGAGAGACTGCCGCAAACTGGGGGGAGAGACTGCCGCAAACTGAGGGGAGAGACTGCCGCAAACTGGGGGGAGAGAGACTGCCGCAAACTGGGGGGAGAGACTGCCGCAAACTGAGGGGAGAGAGACTGCCGCAAACTGGGGGGAGAGACTGCCGCAAACTGAGGGGAGAGACTGCCGCAAACTGAGGGGAGAGAGACTGCCGCAAACTGAGGGGAGAGACTGCCGCAAACTGAGGAGAGAGACTGCCGCAAACTGGGGAGAGAGAGACTGCCGCAAACTGGGGGGAGAGATACAGAGACTGCCGCAAACTGGGGCGAGAGAGACTGCCGCAAACTGGGGGGAGATACAGAGACTGCCGCAATCTGGGGGGAGAGATACAGAGACTGCCGCAATCTGGGGGGAGAGACTGCCGCAAACTGGGGCGAGAGACTGCCGCAAACTGGGGGGAGAGATACAGAGACTGCCGCAAACTGGGGCGAGAGACTGCCACAAACTGAGGGGAGAGAGACTGCCGCAAACTGGGGGGAGAGAGACTGCCGCAAACTGAGGGGAGAGAGACTGCCGCAAACTGGGGGGAGAGAGACTGCCGCAAACTGGGGGGAGATACAGAGACTGCCGCAAACTGGGGGGAGATACAGAGACTGCCGCAAACTGGGGGGAGAGAGACTGCCGCAAACTGGGGCGAGAGAGACTGCCGCAAACTGAGGAGAGAGACTGCCGCAAACTGGGGGGAGAGAGACTGCCGCAAACTGGGGGGAGAGAGACTGCCGCAAACTGGGGGGAGAGATTGCCGCAAACTGGGGGGAGAGAGACTGCCGCAAACTGAGGGGAGAGAGACTGCCGCAAACTGGGGCGAGAGACTGCCGCAAACTGGGGGGAGAGTGCCGCAAACTGGGGGGAGAGACTGCCGCAAACTGGAGGGAGAGAGACTGCCGCAAACTGGAGGGAGAGAGACTGCCGCAAACTGGGGGGAGAGAGACTGCCGCAAACTGGGGGGAGAGACTGCCGCAAACTGGAGGAAGAGAGAGACTGCCGCAAACTGGGGGGAGAGATACAGAGACTGCCGCAATCTGGGGGGAGAGACTGCCGCAAACTGGGGCGAGAGACTGCCGCAAACTGGGGGGAGAGAGACTGCCGCAAACTGGGGCGAGAGAGACTGCCGCAAACTGAGGGGAGAGAGACTGCCGCAAACTGAGGGGAGAGACTGCCGCAAACTGAGGGGAGAGACTGCCGCAAACTGAGGGGAGAGACTGCCGCAAACTGAGGGGAGAGAGACTGCCGCAAACTGGGGGGAGAGAGACTGCCGCAAACTGGGGGAGAGACTGCCGCAAACTGAGGGGAGAGACTGCCGCAAACTGGGGGGAGAGAGACTGCCACAAACTGGGGCGAGAGACTGCCGCAAACTGAGGGGAGAGAGACTGCCGCAAACTGGGGGAGAGAGACTGCCGCAAACTGGGGGGAGAGAGACTGCCGCAAACTGGGGGGAGAGAGACTGCCGCAAACTGGGGCGAGAGAGACTGCCGCAAACTGGGGGGGGAGAGACTGCCGCAAACTGAGGGGAGAGACTGCCGCAAACTGAGGGGAGAGAGACTGCCGCAAACTGAGGGGAGAGAGACTGCCGCAAACTGGGGGGAGAGATACAGAGACTGCCGCAAACTGGGGGGAGAGACTGCCGCAAACTGGGGGAGAGACTGCCGCAAACTGAGGGGAGAGAGACTGCCGCAAACTGGGGGGAGAGACTGCCGCAAACTGGGGGGAGAGACTGCCGCAAACTGGGGGGAGAGACTGCCGCAAACTGAGGGGAGAGACTGCCGCAAACTGAGGGGAGAGAGACTGCCGCAAACTGAGGGGAGAGAGACTGCCGCAAACTGAGGAGAGAGACTGCCGCAAACTGGGGGAGAGAGACTGCCGCAAACTGGGGCGAGAGACTGCCGCAAACTGAGGAGAGAGACTGCCGCAAACTGAGGGGAGAGACTGCCGCAAACTGAGGGGAGAGACTGCCGCAAACTGGGGGGAGAGACTGGCGCAAACTGAGGGGAGAGAGAGACTGCCGCAAACTGGGGGAGAGAGACTGCCGCAAACTGGGGGAGAGAGACTGGCGCAAACTGGGGCGAGAGACTGCCGCAAACTGAGGGGAGAGAGACTGCCGCAAACTGGGGGAGAGAGACTGTCGCAAACTGGGGGGAGAGACTGCCGCAAACTGAGGGGAGAGAGACTGCCGCAAACTGAGGGGAGAGACTGCCGCAAACTGGGGGGAGAGACTGCCGCAAACTGAGGGGAGAGAGACTGCCGCAAACTGGGGGAGAGAGACTGCCGCAAACTGAGGGGAGAGACTGCCGCAAACTGGGGGGAGAGACTGCCGCAAACTGAGGGGAGAGAGACTGCCGCAAACTGGGGGGAGAGATACAGAGACTGCCGCAAACTGAGGGGAGAGAGACTGCCGCAAACTGAGGGGAGAGAGATACAGAGACTGCCGCAAACTGGGGGAGAGAGACTGCCGCAAACTGAGGGGAGAGAGATACAGAGACTGCCGCAAACTGGGGGGAGAGACTGCCGCAAACTGAGGGGAGAGAGACTGCCGCAAACTGGGGGGGGAGAGACTGCCGCAAACTGGGGGGAGAGAGACTGCCGCAAACTGGGGGGAGAGATACAGAGACTGCCGCAAACTGGGGCGAGAGAGACTGCCGCAAACTGGGGCGAGAGAGACTGCCGCAAACTGAGGAGAGAGACTGCCACAAACTGGGGAGAGAGAGACTGCCGCAAACTGGGGGGAGAGATACAGAGACTGCCGCAAACTGGGGCGAGAGAGACTGCCGCAAACTGGGGCGAGAGAGACTGCCGCAAACTGGGGGGAGAGAGACTGCCGCAAACTGGGGGAGAGAGAGACTGCCGCAAACTGGGGGGAGAGAGACTGCCGCAAACTGGGGGGAGAGAGACTGCCGCAAACTGGGGGAGAGAGAGACTGCCGCAAACTGGGGGGAGAGAGACTGCCGCAAACTGGGGGGAGAGAGACTGCCGCAAACTGAGGGGAGAGAGACTGCCGCAAACTGAGGGGAGAGACTGCCGCAAACTGAGGGGAGAGAGACTGCCGCAAACTGAGGGGAGAGAGACTGCCGCAAACTGAGGAGAGAGACTGCCGCAAACTGGGGGAGAGAGACTGCCGCAAACTGGGGCGAGAGACTGCCGCAAACTGAGGAGAGAGACTGCCGCAAACTGAGGGGAGAGACTGCCGCAAACTGAGGGGAGAGACTGCCGCAAACTGGGGGGAGAGACTGGCGCAAACTGAGGGGAGAGAGAGACTGCCGCAAACTGGGGGAGAGAGACTGCCGCAAACTGGGGGAGAGAGACTGGCGCAAACTGGGGCGAGAGACTGCCGCAAACTGAGGGGAGAGAGACTGCCGCAAACTGGGGGAGAGAGACTGTCGCAAACTGGGGGGAGAGACTGCCGCAAACTGAGGGGAGAGAGACTGCCGCAAACTGAGGGGAGAGACTGCCGCAAACTGGGGGGAGAGACTGCCGCAAACTGAGGGGAGAGAGACTGCCGCAAACTGGGGGAGAGAGACTGCCGCAAACTGAGGGGAGAGACTGCCGCAAACTGGGGGGAGAGACTGCCGCAAACTGAGGGGAGAGAGACTGCCGCAAACTGGGGGGAGAGATACAGAGACTGCCGCAAACTGAGGGGAGAGAGACTGCCGCAAACTGAGGGGAGAGAGATACAGAGACTGCCGCAAACTGGGGGAGAGAGACTGCCGCAAACTGAGGGGAGAGAGATACAGAGACTGCCGCAAACTGGGGGGAGAGACTGCCGCAAACTGAGGGGAGAGAGACTGCCGCAAACTGGGGGGGGAGAGACTGCCGCAAACTGGGGGGAGAGAGACTGCCGCAAACTGGGGGGAGAGATACAGAGACTGCCGCAAACTGGGGCGAGAGAGACTGCCGCAAACTGGGGCGAGAGAGACTGCCGCAAACTGAGGAGAGAGACTGCCACAAACTGGGGAGAGAGAGACTGCCGCAAACTGGGGGGAGAGATACAGAGACTGCCGCAAACTGGGGCGAGAGAGACTGCCGCAAACTGGGGCGAGAGAGACTGCCGCAAACTGGGGGGAGAGAGACTGCCGCAAACTGGGGGAGAGAGAGACTGCCGCAAACTGGGGGGAGAGAGACTGCCGCAAACTGGGGGGAGAGAGACTGCCGCAAACTGGGGGAGAGAGAGACTGCCGCAAACTGGGGGGAGAGAGACTGCCGCAAACTGGGGGGAGAGAGACTGCCGCAAACTGAGGGAGAGAGACTGCCGCAAACTGAGGGGAGAGAGACTGCCGCAAACTGAGGAGAGAGACTGCCGCAAACTGGGGCGAGAGACTGCCGCAAACTGAGGAGAGAGAGACTGCCGCAAACTGGGGGAGAGAGACTGGCGCAAACTGGGGCGAGAGACTGCCGCAAACTGAGGGGAGAGAGACTGGCGCAAACTGGGGGGAGAGATACAGAGACTGCCGCAAACTGAGGGAGAGAGACTGCCGCAAACTGAGGGGAGAGACTGCCGCAAACTGGGCGGAGAGAGACTGCCGCAAACTGGGGGGAGAGACTGCCGCAAACTGAGGGGAGAGACTGCCGCAAACTGGGGGGAGAGAGACTGCCGCAAACTGGGGGGAGAGACTGCCGCAAACTGAGGGGAGAGAGACTGCCGCAAACTGGGGGGAGAGACTGCCGCAAACTGAGGGGAGAGACTGCCGCAAACTGAGGGGAGAGAGACTGCCGCAAACTGAGGGGAGAGACTGCCGCAAACTGAGGAGAGAGACTGCCGCAAACTGGGGAGAGAGAGACTGCCGCAAACTGGGGGGAGAGATACAGAGACTGCCGCAAACTGGGGCGAGAGAGACTGCCGCAAACTGGGGGGAGATACAGAGACTGCCGCAATCTGGGGGGAGAGATACAGAGACTGCCGCAATCTGGGGGGAGAGACTGCCGCAAACTGGGGCGAGAGACTGCCGCAAACTGGGGGGAGAGATACAGAGACTGCCGCAAACTGGGGCGAGAGACTGCCACAAACTGAGGGGAGAGAGACTGCCGCAAACTGGGGGGAGAGAGACTGCCGCAAACTGAGGGGAGAGAGACTGCCGCAAACTGGGGGGAGAGAGACTGCCGCAAACTGGGGGGAGAGAGACTGCCGCAAACTGGGGGGAGAGACTGCCGCAAACTGAGGGGAGAGAGACTGCCGCAAACTGGGGCGAGAGACTGCCGCAAACTGGGGGGAGAGTGCCGCAAACTGGGGGGAGAGACTGCCGCAAACTGGAGGGAGAGAGACTGCCGCAAACTGGAGGGAGAGAGACTGCCGCAAACTGGGGGGAGAGAGACTGCCGCAAACTGGGGGGAGAGACTGCCGCAAACTGGAGGAAGAGAGAGACTGCCGCAAACTGGGGGGAGAGACTGCCGCAAACTGGGGAGAGATACAGAGACTACCGCAATCTGGGGGGAGAGACTGGCGCAAACTGGGGGGAGAGACTGGCGCAAACTGGGGCGAGAGAGACTGCCGCAAACTGGGGCGAGAGAGACTGCCGCAAACTGGGGGGAGAGATACAGAGACTGCCGCAAACTGAGGGGAGAGAGACTGCCGCAAACTGGGGGGAGAGACTTGCGCAAACTGGGGGGAGAGATACAGAGACTGCCGCAATCTGGGGGGAGAGACTGCCGCAAACTGGGGCGAGAGACTTCCGCAAACTGGGGGGAGAGAGACTGCCGCAAACTGGGGCGAGAGAGACTGCCGCAAACTGAGGGGAGAGAGACTGCCGCAAACTGAGGGGAGAGACTGCCGCAAACTGAGGGGAGAGACTGCCGCAAACTGAGGGGAGAGAGACTGCCGCAAACTGGGGGGAGAGAGACTGCCGCAAACTGAGGGGAGAGACTGCCGCAAACTGGGGGAGAGACTGCCGCAAACTGAGGGGAGAGACTGCCGCAAACTGGGGGGAGAGAGACTGCCACAAACTGGGGCGAGAGACTGCCGCAAACTGAGGGGAGAGAGACTGCCGCAAACTGGGGGGAGAGAGACTGCCGCAAACTGGGGGGAGAGAGACTGCCGCAAACTGGGGCGAGAGAGACTGCCGCAAACTGGGGGGGGAGAGACTGCCGCAAACTGAGGGGAGAGACTGCCGCAAACTGAGGGGAGAGAGACTGCCGCAAACTGAGGGGAGAGAGACTGCCGCAAACTGGGGGGAGAGATACAGAGACTGCCGCAAACTGGGGGGAGAGACTGCCGCAAACTGGGGGAGAGACTGCCGCAAACTGAGGGGAGAGAGACTGCCGCAAACTGGGGGGAGAGACTGCCGCAAACTGGGGGGAGAGACTGCCGCAAACTGGGGGGAGAGACTGCCGCAAACTGAGGGGAGAGACTGCCGCAAACTGAGGGGAGAGAGACTGCCGCAAACTGAGGGGAGAGAGACTGCCGCAAACTGAGGAGAGAGACTGCCGCAAACTGGGGGAGAGAGACTGCCGCAAACTGGGGCGAGAGACTGCCGCAAACTGAGGAGAGAGACTGCCGCAAACTGAGGGGAGAGACTGCCGCAAACTGGGGGGAGAGACTGGCGCAAACTGAGGGGAGAGAGAGACTGCCGCAAACTGGGGGAGAGAGACTGCCGCAAACTGGGGGAGAGAGACTGGCGCAAACTGGGGCGAGAGACTGCCGCAAACTGAGGGGAGAGAGACTGCCGCAAACTGGGGGAGAGAGACTGTCGCAAACTGGGGGGAGAGACTGCCGCAAACTGAGGGGAGAGAGACTGCCGCAAACTGAGGGGAGAGACTGCCGCAAACTGGGGGGAGAGACTGCCGCAAACTGAGGGGAGAGAGACTGCCGCAAACTGGGGGAGAGAGACTGCCGCAAACTGAGGGGAGAGACTGCCGCAAACTGGGGGGAGAGACTGCCGCAAACTGAGGGGAGAGAGACTGCCGCAAACTGGGGGGAGAGATACAGAGACTGCCGCAAACTGAGGGGAGAGAGACTGCCGCAAACTGAGGGGAGAGAGATACAGAGACTGCCGCAAACTGGGGGAGAGAGACTGCCGCAAACTGAGGGGAGAGAGATACAGAGACTGCCGCAAACTGGGGGGAGAGACTGCCGCAAACTGAGGGGAGAGAGACTGCCGCAAACTGGGGGGGGAGAGACTGCCGCAAACTGGGGGGAGAGAGACTGCCGCAAACTGGGGGGAGAGATACAGAGACTGCCGCAAACTGGGGCGAGAGAGACTGCCGCAAACTGGGGCGAGAGAGACTGCCGCAAACTGAGGAGAGAGACTGCCACAAACTGGGGAGAGAGAGACTGCCGCAAACTGGGGGGAGAGATACAGAGACTGCCGCAAACTGGGGCGAGAGAGACTGCCGCAAACTGGGGCGAGAGAGACTGCCGCAAACTGGGGGGAGAGAGACTGCCGCAAACTGGGGGAGAGAGAGACTGCCGCAAACTGGGGGGAGAGAGACTGCCGCAAACTGGGGGGAGAGAGACTGCCGCAAACTGAGGGAGAGAGACTGCCGCAAACTGAGGGGAGAGAGACTGCCGCAAACTGAGGAGAGAGACTGCCGCAAACTGGGGCGAGAGACTGCCGCAAACTGAGGAGAGAGAGACTGCCGCAAACTGGGGGAGAGAGACTGGCGCAAACTGGGGCGAGAGACTGCCGCAAACTGAGGGGAGAGAGACTGGCGCAAACTGGGGGGAGAGATACAGAGACTGCCGCAAACTGAGGGAGAGAGACTGCCGCAAACTGAGGGGAGAGACTGCCGCAGACTGGGGGGAGAGAGACTGCCGCAAACTGGGGGGAGAGACTGCCGCAAACTGAGGGGAGAGACTGCCGCAAACTGGGGGGAGAGAGACTGCCGCAAACTGGGGGGAGAGACTGCCGCAAACTGAGGGGAGAGAGACTGCCGCAAACTGGGGGGAGAGACTGCCGCAAACTGAGGGGAGAGACTGCCGCAAACTGAGGGGAGAGAGACTGCCGCAAACTGAGGGGAGAGACTGCCGCAAACTGAGGAGAGAGACTGCCGCAAACTGGGGAGAGAGAGACTGCCGCAAACTGGGGGGAGAGATACAGAGACTGCCGCAAACTGGGGCGAGAGAGACTGCCGCAAACTGGGGGGAGATACAGAGACTGCCGCAATCTGGGGGGAGAGATACAGAGACTGCCGCAATCTGGGGGGAGAGACTGCCGCAAACTGGGGCGAGAGACTGCCGCAAACTGGGGGGAGAGATACAGAGACTGCCGCAAACTGGGGCGAGAGACTGCCACAAACTGAGGGGAGAGAGACTGCCGCAAACTGGGGGGAGAGAGACTGCCGCAAACTGAGGGGAGAGAGACTGCCGCAAACTGGGGGGAGAGAGACTGCCGCAAACTGGGGGGAGATACAGAGACTGCCGCAAACTGGGGGGAGATACAGAGACTGCCGCAAACTGGGGGGAGAGAGACTGCCGCAAACTGGGGCGAGAGAGACTGCCGCAAACTGAGGGGAGAGAGACTGCCGCAAACTGGGGGGAGAGAGACTGCCGCAAACTGGGGGGAGAGAGACTGCCGCAAACTGGGGGGAGAGACTGCCGCAAACTGAGGGGAGAGAGACTGCCGCAAACTGGGGCGAGAGACTGCCGCAAACTGGGGGGAGAGTGCCGCAAACTGGGGGGAGAGACTGCCGCAAACTGGAGGGAGAGAGACTGCCGCAAACTGGAGGGAGAGAGACTGCCGCAAACTGGGGGGAGAGAGACTGCCGCAAACTGGGGGGAGAGACTGCCGCAAACTGGAGGAAGAGAGAGACTGCCGCAAACTGGGGGGAGAGACTGCCGCAAACTGGGGAGAGATACAGAGACTACCGCAATCTGGGGGGAGAGACTGGCGCAAACTGGGTCGAGAGAGACTGCCGCAAACTGGGGGGAGAGATACAGAGACTGCCGCAAACTGAGGGGAGAGAGACTGCCGCAAACTGGGGGGAGAGACTTGCGCAAACTGGGGGGAGAGATACAGAGACTGCCGCAATCTGGGGGGAGAGACTGCCGCAAACTGGGGCGAGAGACTGCCGCAAACTGGGGGGAGAGAGACTGCCGCAAACTGGGGGGAGAGAGACTGCCGCAAACTGGGGCGAGAGAGACTGCCGCAAACTGAGGGGAGAGAGACTGCCGCAAACTGAGGGGAGAGACTGCCGCAAACTGAGGGGAGAGACTGCCGCAAACTGAGGGGAGAGAGACTGCCGCAAACTGGGGGGAGAGAGACTGCCGCAAACTGAGGGGAGAGAGACTGCCGCAAACTGGGGGAGAGACTGCCGCAAACTGAGGGGAGAGACTGCCGCAAACTGGGGGGAGAGAGACTGCCACAAACTGGGGCGAGAGACTGCCGCAAACTGAGGGGAGAGAGACTGCCGCAAACTGGGGGGAGAGACTGCCGCAAACTGGGGGGAGAGAGACTGCCGCAAACTGGGGCGAGAGAGACTGCCGCAAACTGGGGGGAGAGAGACTGCCGCAAACTGGGGGGAGAGAGACTGCCGCAAACTGGGGCGAGAGAGACTGCCGCAAACTGGGGGGGGAGAGACTGCCGCAAACTGAGGGGAGAGACTGCCGCAAACTGAGGGGAGAGAGACTGCCGCAAACTGAGGGGAGAGAGACTGCCGCAAACTGGGGGGAGAGATACAGAGACTGCCGCAAACTGGGGGGAGAGACTGCCGCAAACTGGGGGAGAGACTGCCGCAAACTGAGGGGAGAGAGACTGCCGCAAACTGGGGGGAGAGACTGCCGCAAACTGGGGGGAGAGACTGCCGCAAACTGGGGGGAGAGACTGCCGCAAACTGAGGGGAGAGAGACTGCCGCAAACTGAGGAGAGAGACTGCCGCAAACTGGGGGAGAGAGACTGCCGCAAACTGGGGCGAGAGACTGCCGCAAACTGAGGAGAGAGACTGCCGCAAACTGAGGGGAGAGACTGCCGCAAACTGAGGGGAGAGACTGCCGCAAACTGGGGGGAGAGACTGGCGCAAACTGAGGGGAGAGAGAGACTGCCGCAAACTGGGGGAGAGAGACTGCCGCAAACTGGGGGAGAGAGACTGGCGCAAACTGGGGCGAGAGACTGCCGCAAACTGAGGGGAGAGAGACTGCCGCAAACTGGGGGAGAGAGACTGTCGCAAACTGGGGGGAGAGACTGCCGCAAACTGAGGGGAGAGAGACTGCCGCAAACTGAGGGGAGAGACTGCCGCAAACTGGGGGGAGAGACTGCCGCAAACTGAGGGGAGAGAGACTGCCGCAAACTGGGGGAGAGAGACTGCCGCAAACTGAGGGGAGAGACTGCCGCAAACTGGGGGGAGAGACTGCCGCAAACTGAGGGGAGAGAGACTGCCGCAAACTGGGGGGAGAGATACAGAGACTGCCGCAAACTGGGGAGAGATACAGAGACTACCGCAAACTGGGGGGAGAGAGACTGCCGCAAACTGGGGGGAGAGAGACTGCCGCAAACTGGGGGGAGAGATACAGAGACTGCCGCAAACTGGGGAGAGATACAGAGACTGCCGCAAACTGGGGGGAGAGAGACTGCCGCAAACTGGGGGGAGAGATACAGAGACTGCCGCAAACTGAGGGGAGAGAGACTGCCGCAAACTGGGGGAGAGACTGCCGCAAACTGAGGGGAGAGAGACTGCCGCAAACTGGGGGAGAGACTGCCGCAAACTGAGGGGAGAGAGACTGCCGCAAACTGGGGGGAGAGAGACTGCCGCAAACTGCGGGGAGAGAGACTGCCGCAAACTGGGGGGAGAGACTGCCGCAAACTGAGGGGAGAGAGACTGCCGCAAACTGAGGAGAGAGACTGCCGCAAACTGAGGGGAGAGACTGCCGCAAACTGAGGGGAGAGAGACTGCCGCAAACTGAGGGGAGAGAGACTGCCGCAAACTGAGGGGAGAGAGACTGCCGCAAACTGAGGAGAGAGACTGCCGCAAACTGGGGGAGAGAGACTGCCGCAAACTGGGGCGAGAGACTGCCGCAAACTGAGGAGAGAGACTGCCGCAAACTGAGGGGAGAGACTGCCGCAAACTGAGGGGAGAGAGACTGCCGCAAACTGGGGGGAGAGACTGGCGCAAACTGAGGGGAGAGAGAGACTGGCGCAAACTGGGGGAGAGAGACTGCCGCAAACTGGGGGAGAGAGACTGGCGCAAACTGGGGCGAGAGATACAGAGACTGCCGCAAACTGAGGGGAGAGAGAGACTGGCGCAAACTGGGGGAGAGAGACTGCCGCAAACTGGGAGGAGAGAGACTGCCGCAAACTGGGGGGAGAGAGACTGCCGCAAACTGAGGGGAGAGAGACTGCCGCAAACTGAGGGGAGAGACTGCCGCAAACTGGGGAGAGAGAGACTGCCGCAAACTGAGGGGAGAGACTGCCGCAAACTGGGGGGAGAGACTGCCGCAAACTGAGGGGAGAGAGACTGCCGCAAACTGGGGGAGAGAGACTGCCGCAAACTGAGGGGAGAGACTGCCGCAAACTGGGGGGAGAGAGACTGCCGCAAACTGGGGGAGAGAGACTGCCGCAAACTGGGGGGAGAGAGACTGCCGCAAACTGGGGGGAGAGATACAGAGACTGCCGCAAACTGGGGCGAGAGAGACTGCCGCAAACTGGGGCGAGAGAGACTGCCGCAAACTGAGGAGAGAGACTGCCACAAACTGGGGAGAGAGAGACTGCCGCAAACTGGGGGGAGAGATACAGAGACTGCCGCAAACTGGGGCGAGAGAGACTGCCGCAAACTGGGGCGAGAGAGACTGCCGCAAACTGGGGGGAGAGATACAGAGACTGCCGCAAACTGAGGGGAGAGAGACTGCCGCAAACTGGGGGGAGAGACTTGCGCAAACTGGGGGGAGAGATACAGAGACTGCCGCAATCTGGGGGGAGAGACTGCCGCAAACTGGGGCGAGAGACTGCCGCAAACTGGGGGGAGAGATACAGAGACTGCCGCAAACTGGGGCGAGAGACTGCCACAAACTGAGGGGAGAGAGACTGCCGCAAACTGGGGGGAGAGTGCCGCAAACTGGGGGGAGAGACTGCCGCAAACTGGAGGGAGAGAGACTGCCGCAAACTGGGGGGAGAGACTGCCGCAAACTGGGGAGAGAGACTGCCGCAAACTGGGGGAGAGAGAGACTGCCGCAAACTGGGGCGAGAGACTGCCGCAAACTGGGGGAGAGAGACTACCGCAATCTGGGGGGAGAGAGACTGCCGCAAACTGGGGGGAGAGACTGCCGCAAACTGGGGGGAGAGACTGTCGCAAACTGAGGGGAGAGAGACTGCCGCAAACTGGGGGGAGAGACTGCCGCAAACTGAGGGGAGAGACTGCCGCAAACTGGGGGGAGAGACTGCCGCAAACTGAGGGGAGAGAGACTGCCGCAAACTGGGGGGAGAGACTGCCGCAAACTGGGGGGAGAGACTGCCGCAAACTGGGGGGAGAGACTGCCGCAAACTGAGGGGAGAGACTGCCGCAAACTGGGGGGAGAGACTGCCGCAAACTGAGGGGAGAGAGACTGCCGCAAACTGGGGGGAGAGACTGGCGCAAACTGGGGGGAGAGACTGCCGCAAACTGAGGGGAGAGAGACTGCCGCAAACTGAGGGGGGGGGGGGATACGGAGACTGCTGCAAACTGGTGAGAGATACAGAATTTCCCCAGATGCGGGCGTCATTCGGGAAGTACCGAAACGCGTCCTGTGTATTGACTTAGTCTCAAAATGAAAGTTGCATTTTAGTGAGTAGATCCAATGGTGTATAATTTAAATCCAGCTTGAATAAGGTGTGTTCGGTAACACTCTCACAGAGGTAACAGTGAGCACGTGGAAAGACACATCAATGCTCTATATTACAGTACAGTCAGAATGACACATTACCACTGATATACACAACATTTCAAAGGGCCAAGGAGGGTTATGGGCGGGGCATTGCTGGGAAACTTTCAGTGATTTTATGGCCAATTGGTAACTATTTATATAATGTGATAAGTCGTTTAGAATAAATGTCTCACTTACAGGGCTACAGGCCGAACCATTAACCAAACTAGCGTCCAATTAAATATCCAAAGAACTTGAAGTTAAAAGTAAAATTGTCTTGTACCACAAAAAGAGGACATAGCCTTCAATTATACATGCTTTAACTCCTTTACTGTATTACCCTCTACCACTTCTACTGGAAGACTATTCCATGCATCCACTACCCTCTCAGTAATGTAATACTTTCATTAGTCCCTGGCCTTATCTTATATCTAGGATAGTCTTATTCCTATCCCATGCATGCTTAAACTCCTTCACTGTATTAACCACTACCACTTCTACTGGAAGACTATTCCATGCATCCACTACCCTCTCAGTAATGTAATACTTTCATTAGTCCCTGACCTTATCTTATATCTAGGATAGCCTTATACCTATCCCGTGCATGCTTAAACTCCTTCACTGTATTAACCACTACCACTTCTACTGGAAGACTATTTCATACATCTACTACCCTCTCAGTAATGTAATACTTTCATTAGTCCCTGACCTTATCTTATATCTAGGATAGCCTTATACCTATCCAATGCATGCTTAAACTCCTTCACTGTATTAACCTCTACAACTTCTACTGGAAGACTATTCCATGCATCCACTACCCTTTCAGTAATGTAATACTTTCATTAGTCCCTGGCCTTATCTTATATCTAGGATAGCCTTATACCTATCCCATGCATGCTTAAACTCCTTCACTGTATTAACCTCTACCACTTCTACTGGAAGGCCATTCCATGCATCCACTACCCTCTCAGTAATGTAATACTTTCATTAGTTCCTGCCTTATCTTATATCTAGGATAGCCTTATACCTATCCCATGCATGCTTAAACTCCTTCACTGTATTAACCGCTACCACTTCTACTGGAAGACTATTTCATACATCTACTACCCTCTCAGTAATGTAATACTTTCATTAGTCCCTGGTCTTATCTTATATCTAGGATAGCCTTATACCTATCCCATGCATGCTTAAACTCCTTCACTGTATTAACCTCTACCACTTCTACTGGAAGACTATTCCATGAATCCACTACCCTCTCAGTAAAGTAATACTTTCATTAGTCCCTTGCCTTATCTTATATCTAGGATAGCCTTATACCTATCCCATGCATGCTTAAACTCCTTCACTGTATTAACCGCTACCACTTCTACTGGAAGACTATTTCATACATCCACTACCCTCTCAGTAATGTAATACTTTCATTAGTCCCTGGCCATATCTTATATCTAGGATAGCCTTATACCTATCCAATGCATGCTTAAACTCCTTCACTGTATTAACCTCTACCACTTCTACTGGAAGACTATTCCATACATCCACTACCCCAGTGCTGTATTTACCGCGAGGCATCCTAGGCGGATGCCTATGGCGGCAAATTTTGGGGGGCGGCAGCGCCCCCCAGCACTGGAAAAATAAAAAAAATAAAAATCCGGCCCTTTAAATAAAAAAAAAAAAACCCCCACCGCGCTTGCAGGCAGAGACGGAGGTGAGAGGGGATCGGAAGATCCCCCCTCACCAACGCTCTGCCTGCCAGGCTGCACGGGGAGCCGAACAGGCAGCACAGAGAAACCTCCGTGCAGTGTGACAGAGAAACCTCCGTGCTGCCTGTTCGGCTCCCCGTGCAGTGTGCCGACACGGAAGTGCCGACAGTCACGTGACTGGCGCGCTGACGTCATACGCGCGCCCGGTCACGTGGCCTGTCGGCACAATCGCCGGGGAGCCGAACAGGCAGCATGGAGGGACCATGCTGCCTGCCACTAGCCACCAGGGAAAGGAAAGTGCTGATGGGAGACTGTGTGTGTGTGTGTGTGTGTGTGACTGAGTGTGATGGGAGTCAGAGTGTGTGTGATGGGAGACAGTGTGTGTGACTGAGTGTGATGGGAGACTGAGTGTGTGTGATAGGAGACAGTGTGTGTGACTGAGTGTGATGGGAGACTGAGTGTGTGTGATAGGAGACAGTGTGTGTGATGGGAGACTGAGTGTGTGATGGGAGACTGAGTGTGATGGGAGACTGAGTGTGATGGGAGTCAGAGTGTGTGTGATGGGAGACTGCGTGTGACTGAGTGTGATGGGAGTCAGAGTGTGTGTGATGGGAGACAGTGTGTGTGATGGGAGACTGAGTGTGATGGGAGTCAGAGTGTGTGTGATGGGAGACAGTGTGTGTGATGGGAGACTGAGTGTGATGGGAGTCAGAGTGTGTGTGATGGGAGACAGTGTGTGTGACTGAGTGTGATGGGAGTCAGAGTGTGTGTGATGGGAGACAGTGTGTGTGATGGGAGACTGAGTGTGATGGGAGACTGAGTGTGATGGGAGTCAGAGTGTGTGTGATGGGAGACAGTGTGTGTGACTGAGTGTGATGGGAGTCAGAGTGTGTGTGATAGGAGACAGTGTGTGTGATGGGAGACTGAGTGTGAGTGACTGAGTGTGATGGGAGTCAGAGTGTGTGTGATGGGAGACTGTGTGTGACTGAGTGTGATGGGAGTCAGAGTGTGTGTGATGGGAGACTGTGTGTGACTGAGTGTGATGGAAGTCAAAGTGTGTGTGATAGGAGACAGTGTGTGTGACTGAGTGTGATGGGAGTCAGAGTGTGCGTGATGGGAGTAGGAGTGTGTGACTGAGTGTGATGGGAGTAGGAGTTTGTGTGATGGGAGACAGTGTGTGTGACTGAGTGTGATGGGAGTCAGAGTGTGTGTGATGGGAGACAGTGTGTGTGACTGAGTGTGATGGGAGTCAGAGTGTGTGTGATGGGAGTCAGAGTGTGTGTGATAGGAGACAGTGTGTGTGACTGAGTGTGATGGGAGTCAGAGTGTGTGTGATGGGAGACAGTGTGTGTGACTGAGTGTGATGGGAGTCAGAGTGTGCGTGATGGGAGTAGGAGTGTGTGACTGAGTGTGATGGGAGTAGGAGTGTTTGACTGAGTGTGATGGGAGTATGAGCTTGATGTGAGTCTGAATGATGGGGCATGTCTTAGGTGTGTAACGTGGGTGTGCAGCTTGGGTAGGGGGGTGCCCGGATTTTGTCTGCCTAGGGCAGCACAAAATCAAGATACACCACTGCACTACCCTCTCAGTAATGTAATACTTTCATTAGTCCCTGGCCTTATCTTATATCTAGGATAGCCTTATACCTATCCCACGCATGCTTAAACTCCTTCACTGTATTAACCTCTACCACTTCTACTGGAAGACTATTCCATGCATCCACTACCCTCTCAGTAATGTAATACTTTCATTAGTCCCCGGCCTTATCTTATATCTAGGATAGCCTTATACCTATCCCATGCATGCTTAAACTCCTTCACTGTATTAACCTCTACCACTTCTACTGGAAGACTATTCCATACATCCACTACCCTCTCAGTAAAGTAATACTTTCATTAGTTTCTGGCCTTATCTTATAGCTAGGATAGCCTTATACCTATCCCATGCATGCTTAAACTCCTTCACTGTATTATCCTCTACCACTTCTACTGGAAGGCCATTCCATGCATCCACTACCCTCTCAGTAATGTAATACTTTCATTAGTTCCTGCCTTATCTTATATCTAGGATAGCCTTATACCTATCCCATGCATGCTTAAACTCCTTCACTGTATTAACCGCTACCACTTCTACTGGAAGACTATTCCATGCATCCACTACCCTCTCAGTAATGTAATACTTTCATTAGTCCCCGGACCTTATCTTATATCTAGGATAGCCTTATACCTATCCCATGCATGCTTAAACTCCTTCACTGTATTAACCTCTACCACTTCTACTGGAAGACTATTCCATACACCCACTACCCTCTCAGTAATGTAATACTTTCATTAGTTTCTGGCCTTATCTTATAGCTAGGATAGCCTTATACCTATCCCATGCATGCTTAAACTCCTTCACTGTATTAACCTCTACCACTTCTACTGGAAGACTATTCCATGTATCCACTACCCTCTCAGTAATGTAATACTTTCATTAGTCCCTGGCCTTATCTTATATCTAGGATAGCCTTATACCTATCCCATGCATGCTTAAACTCCTTCACTGTATTAACCTCTACCACTTCTACTGGAAGACTATTCCATGTATCCACTACCCTCTCAGTAATGTAATACTTTCATTAGTCCCTGACCTTATCTTATATCTAGGATAGCCTTATACCTATCCCATGCATGCTTAAACTCCTTCACTGTATTAACCTCTACCACTTCTAATGGAAGACTATTCCATGCATCCACTACCCTCTCAGTAAAGTAATACTTTCATTAGTCCCTGGCCTTATCTTATATCTAGGATAGCCTTATACCTATCCAATGCATGCTTAAAATCCTTCACTGTATTAACCTCTACCACTTCTACTGGAAGACTATTCCATACATCCACTACCCTCTCAGTAATGTAATACTTTCATTAGTCCCTGGCCTTATCTTATATCTAGGATAGCCTTATACCTATCCCACGCATGCTTAAACTCCTTCACTGTATTAACCTCTACCACTTCTACTGGAAGACTATTCCATACACCCACTACCCTCTCAGTAATGTAATACTTTAATTAGTCCCTGACCTTATCTTATATCTAGGATAGCCTTATACCTATCCCATGCATGCTTAAACTCCTTCACTGTATTAACCTCTACCACTTCTACTGGAAGACTATTCCATGCATCCACTACCCTCTCAGTAAAGTAATACTTTCATTAGTCCCTGGCCTTATCTTTTATCTAGGATAGCCTTATACCTATCCCACGCATGCTTAAACTCCTTCACTGTATTAACCTCTACCACTTCTACTGGAAGACTATTCCATACATCCACTACCCTCTCAGTAATGTAATACTTTCATTAGTCCCTGGCCTTATCTTATATCTAGGATAGCCTTATACCTATCCCACGCATGCTTAAACTCCTTCACTGTATTAACCTCTACCACTTCTACTGGAAGACTATTCCATACACCCACTACCCTCTCAGTAATGTAATACTTTCATTAGTCCCTGACCTTATCTTATATCTAGGATAGCCTTATACCTATCCCATGCATGCTTAAACTCCTTCACTGTATTAACCTCTACCACTTCTACTGGAAGACTATTCCATGCATCCACTACCCTCTCAGTAAAGTAATACTTTCATTAGTCCCTGGCCTTATCTTTTATCTAGGATAGCCTTATACCTATCCCACGCATGCTTAAACTCCTTCACTGTATTAACCTCTACCACTTCTACTGGAAGACTATTCCATACATCCACTACCCTCTCAGTAAAGTAATACTTTCATTAGTCCCTGGCCTTATCTTTTATCTAGGATAGCCTTATACCTATCCCACGCATGCTTAAACTCCTTCACTGTATTAACCTCTACCACTTCTACTGGAAGACTATTCCATACATCCACTACCCTCTCAGTAATGTAATACTTTCATTAGTCCCTGGCCTTATCTTATATCTAGGATAGCCTTATACCTATCCCATGCATGCTTAAACTCATTCACTGTATTAACCTCTACCACTTCTGCTGGCAGACTATTCCATACATCCACTACCCTCTCAGTACAGTAATACTTTCATTAGTCCCTGGCCTTATCTTATATCTAGGATAGCCTTATACCTATCCCACGCATGCTTAAACTCCTTCACTGTATTAACCTCTACCACTTCTAATGGAAGACTATTCCATGCATCCACTACCCTCTCAGTAAAGTAATACTTTCATTAGTCCCTGGCCTTATCTTATATCTAGGATAGCCTTATACCTATCCAATGCATGCTTAAACTCCTTCACTGTATTAACCTCTACCACTTCTACTGGAAGACTATTCCATACATCCACTACTCTCTCAGTAATGTAATACTTTCATTAGTCCCTGGCCTTATCTTATATCTAGGATAGCCTTATACCTATCCCACGCATGCTTAAACTCCTTCACTGTATTAACCTCTACCACTTCTACTGGAAGACTATTCCATACACCCACTACCCTCTCAGTAATGTAATACTTTAATTAGTCCCTGACCTTATCTTATATCTAGGATAGCCTTATACCTATCCCATGCATGCTTAAACTCCTTCACTGTATTAACCTCTACCACTTCTACTGGAAGACTATTCCATGCATCCACTACCCTCTCAGTAAAGTAATACTTTCATTAGTCCCTGGCCTTATCTTTTATCTAGGATAGCCTTATACCTATCCCACGCATGCTTAAACTCCTTCACTGTATTAACCTCTACCACTTCTACTGGAAGACTATTCCATACATCCACTACCCTCTCAGTAATGTAATACTTTCATTAGTCCCTGGCCTTATCTTATATCTAGGATAGCCTTATACCTATCCCACGCATGCTTAAACTCCTTCACTGTATTAACCTCTACCACTTCTACTGGAAGACTATTCCATACACCCACTACCCTCTCAGTAATGTAATACTTTCATTAGTCCCTGACCTTATCTTATATCTAGGATAGCCTTATACCTATCCCATGCATGCTTAAACTCCTTCACTGTATTAACCTCTACCACTTCTACTGGAAGACTATTCCATGCATCCACTTCCCTCTCAGTAAAGTAATACTTTCATTAGTCCCTGGCCTTATCTTTTATCTAGGATAGCCTTATACCTATCCCACGCATGCTTAAACTCCTTCACTGTATTAACCTCTACCACTTCTACTGGAAGACTATTCCATACATCCACTACCCTCTCAGTAAAGTAATACTTTCATTAGTCCCTGGCCTTATCTTTTATCTAGGATAGCCTTATACCTATCCCACGCATGCTTAAACTCCTTCACTGTATTAACCTCTACCACTTCTACTGGAAGACTATTCCATACATCCACTACCCTCTCAGTAATGTAATACTTTCATTAGTCCCTGGCCTTATCTTATATCTAGGATAGCCTTATACCTATCCCATGCATGCTTAAACTCCTTCACTGTATTAACCTCTACCACTTCTGCTGGCAGACTATTCCATACATCCACTACCCTCTCAGTACAGTAATACTTTCATTAGTCCCTGGCCTTATCTTATATCTAGGATAGCCTTATACCTATCCCATGCATGCTTAAACTCATTCACTGTATTAACCTCTACCACTTCTGCTGGCAGACTATTCCATACATCCACTACCCTCTCAGTACAGTAATACTTTCATTAGTCCCTGGCCTTATCTTATATCTAGGATAGCCTTATACCTATCCCACGCATGCTTAAACTCCTTCACTGTATTAACCTCTACCACTTCTAATGGAAGACTATTCCATGCATCCACTACCCTCTCAGTAAAGTAATACTTTCATTAGTCCCTGGCCTTATCTTATATCTAGGATAGCCTTATACCTATCCAATGCATGCTTAAACTCCTTCACTGTATTAACCTCTACCACTTCTACTGGAAGACTATTCCATACATCCACTACCCTCTCAGTAATGTAATACTTTCATTAGTCCCTGGCCTTATCTTATATCTAGGATAGCCTTATACCTATCCCACGCATGCTTAAACTCCTTCACTGTATTAACCTCTACCACTTCTACTGGAAGACTATTCCATACACCCACTACCCTCTCAGTAATGTAATACTTTAATTAGTCCCTGACCTTATCTTATATCTAGGATAGCCTTATACCTATCCCATGCATGCTTAACCCCTTGGCGACACAGGACGGACTAGGTCCGTCCTGTGTGCCGAGGCGTTAGTGACACAGGACGGACCTAGTCCGTCCTGTGTCAAAACGAGCACTGAAAGCGGAGTTTTTCCGCTTTCAGTGCTCTAAGGGCATTGTAACGATGCTTCCGTGTGGAAGCATCGTACAATGCTAAAAAAAATGCCCGTCGGCATTTCGATCGCTCCGGAGAGCGATCGAAATGCCGGTTTTAAAGGCACAGTGCCTTTAAAACGCGGGCATTTAAAAAATGAGCATAGGAAGCGAATCTTTCGCTTCCTATGCTCAGAAAGTGTTTCTGATTGCCTCGCAAGCCGAGGCAATCAGAAACACAAAAAAAAAATGCACGATCTTGGTCACTGAGTGACCAAGATGGCGCTGCCCTTCTAAGGGCAAGAGCACAGGAGGCAGGAAGTACCTGCTTCCTGTGCTCTCTGGCTGTCACACGATTGCCTCTTCACAGAGGCAATCAGTGACTGCCAGGCACACTGACAGGCAGTGGGGATGCTCTCCTGAACATCCCCACTGACTGGTCAGATCAATATTAACTCTATATTGATCTGACCAGTTATGATCTGCCTCCCTCTCCTCACATTTTTTTTAGTGAGGGAGAGAGACAGATCAAAGTTACAAAAGTAATTAAAAGTTAAAAAAAACAATAAATACACAACACACAAATAATAAAACAATAAAAAAAAATTTATTAAAGCAATTCCCTGTGTTTAACCCCTTCCCTGCCACTGATCTTGCATAAGCAGTGATCGTGCACATCAGCGCATTTATTTTTGCTGTTTGTGCATTTTTTAGGGGTTAATTTTTTTTGTACTGTAATTTATTACAGTACTAAAAAGGCTCTTCTAAGAGTTATTAACCCCTTATTTGCCGTCGATCACTGCTTACGCAATGATATTGACGCCAAAGCAATTTTTATCTGTCTGCATATTTTTTTTTTATTTTTTTTTTACACATACCCGCTAGGGGATTACATGTAAAGTAAAAATATTTGAGGTTTTTTTTTTTAAGCTGCCTGAGCGCATAGCGATCAGTAACAGCGAATTAGTGGCAAAGGCGGTTTGGTGATTTCTCAATTAAGCTCACCATTCGCCCTGGTCAGATCAAAATGAATCGGATCAATATTCACAAATATTGATCTGCCTCCCTCTCCTCACTTACATTTTTGTGACGGAAAGAGACAGATCAGTATTAGTGATATAAAATAAAATTTTATAAAATTGGCAGGTTTTATGAAAGTCTTTCACTGTGTATTAACCCCTCCCCTGCCATTCATCACTGTGTAAGCAGTAATCTTGCACAGCAACAGTATGTTTTGCTGTCTGCACTGTTTTATGGATTAATTTCTTTGTACTGTAATGTATTACAGTACTAGATAGGCTCTTCTAAGAGCTATTAACCCCTTCTTTGCTCGAGATCACTGCTTACGCACTGATTCTGAGGCCGCTGACTCAGGGTTCGATTTTGACCCTATTCAGCTTTCTGATACATCATCTAGCGATGTATCGGTGGCTGCTGAGCCCTTGCCACAAGTAGTGATGGGGGTCTACAGATAAAAAAATATATGGTTTGGTGGGGGTAAATTTCATTGGCTGGCTTCAAAGATATATCCCATAAAGGACACGGACGCAGGTTGACTACATGTCAAAATTCCAAGTTGGAATTTTGAGATGCGCATCTCACAAATGTTGCCTTCTAGCCAAAAACAAACCAACAAACCTATGCATGGGTGCTATCCCTGTACTCGGGAGATGTTGCTGAAAACATATTGGGTTGTTGTTTGGCAGTGACATATACCAGAATCTGTGAATTCATGCCTGAAGTACAATGCATGTGGAAAAAAAACTCCCAAAAAAGTACTACCACAAACTTTTACAAAGGCTGGTGGTAGAATTAGTACCTATACAGTATTAAAATACCACCATTTGAAATACCTTAGGATGTCTATTTTCCAAAAATATATGGTTTGATGGGGTAAAATTCATTGGACGGCTTAAAAAATGTTCCAAATGGAACATGGGCGCAGGCTGACTACATGTCAAAATTCCAGGTTGGAATTGCGCACCCCCTAAATGTGGAATTTTAGACCCAATACAAACCAACAAACCTATGCATGGGGGGTATCCCTGTACTCAGGAGATGTTGCTGAACACATATTGAGGTGTTGGTTGGCAGTGGCAAATACCAGAATCTGAAAATTCCTGCCTGAACTACAATGTGTGTGGGGAAAAAATGACATCCCATCCCTTTGACATAGGTTGGTGGTAGAATTAGCACTTGGAAAGTGTTAAAATACCACAATTTTAAATACCCTAGGATGTCTAGTTTTCCAAAATATATGGTTTTATGGGGTAAAATACTTTGACAGGCTTCAAAAGTGTCCCAAATGGAACATGGGCGCAGGCTGACTACATGTCAAAATTCCAAGTTGGAAATGCACCCCCCCCTAAACGTGGCCTTTTAGCCCCCAAATAATCTAACTAACCTACACATGGGTGGTATCCCTGTACTCAGGAGATGTTTCTGAACACATATTAAGGTGTTGTTTGGCACTGACACATAATAGGATCTGTGAATTCATGCCCGATGTACAATGAATGTGAAAAACAAATTACTATCCATAACATTGACATAGGCTGGTGGTAGAATTAGTGCATGAAAAGTGTTAAAATACTACCATTTGAAATACCCTAGGGTGTCTAGTTTTCAAAAATATATGGTTTTGTGGGGTAGAATACACTTTTTGGCTTCAAAAATGTCCCAAATGGGACATGGGCGCAGGTTTTCTGCACGTCAGAATTCCAAGTTGGAAAACCAAAAAGCGCACCTCTCAAATGTGGCCTTTTAACCCCCAAATAACCTAACCAACCTATACATGGGTGGTATCCCTGTACTCAGGAGATGTTGCTGAACACATATTGAGGTGTTGTTTGGCACTGACATATAACAGGATCTGTGAATTCATGCCCAAAGTACTATGTATGTGAAAAAAAATTACTATCCATAACATTGACATAGGCTGGTAGTATAATTAGTGCATGGAAAGTGTTAAAATACTACCATTTGAAATACCCTAGGGTGTCTAGTTTTCAAAAATATATGGTTTTGTGGGATAGAATACACTTTTTGGCTTCAAAAATGTCCCAAATGGGACATGGGCGCAGGTTTTCTGCACGTCAGAATTCCAAGTTGGAAAACCAAAAAGAGCACCTCTCAAATGTGGCCTTTTAACCCCCAAATAACCTAACCAACCTATACATGGGTGGTATCCCTGTACTCAGGAGATGTTGCTGAACACATATTGAGGTGTTGTTTGGCACTGACATATAACAGGATCTGTGAATTCATGCCCAAAGTACAATGTATGTGAAAAAAAATTACAACCCAAAACATTGACATAGGCTGGTAGTATAATTAGTGCATGGAAAGTGTTAAAATACTACCATTTGAAATACCCTAGGATGTCTAGTTTAAAAAAATATATGGTTTTGTGGGGTAGAATACACTTTCTGGCTTCAAAAATGTCCCAAATGGGACATGGGCACAAGTTTTCTGCATGTCAGAATTCCAAGTTGGAAAACCAAAATGCGCACCCCCTAAATGTGGCCTTTTAGCCCCAAAACAAACCAACAAACCTATGCATGGGTGGTATCCCTGTACTCAGGAGATGTTGCTGAACACATATTGAGGTGTTATTTGGAAATACCCCTTCACATTTTAAGGTAATGTTTACCTAAATTGCAATATATGTGAAAAATTAAAAAAAAAGATTTTTTGCTGCAAACTTTGGCATAGATTGGTGGTAAAATGGCTACATGAAATGTGTCAAAATACCCCAAGTTAAATGCCCTGAGTTGTCTAGTTTTCAAAAATATGTACATGTTGGGGGTCATTCATGGATTTAGTACAGAAATCAGTGTATCAATGTCACTATCGCTAATTTTGAAAGAAGGGATTTTAAAATAGCTTTGCACCACTTATAGTTCTGGCCCTGTAACATGAATAAAAAAGCACAAAAACATAAAAACATGGGCTATTTCTGAACTCAGGACATATATTAGAAACTTTTTAGCAGTGTTTTTTTGTTGTCTCTTGTACATGAGTATACGATTTTTCAAATAAAAGTCATAAAAAAATAATTTTTTCAATTTTTTTGCCATATTTTATTATTTTTTTTACATCAAATTATATGCTATTATCAAAATAATGGTATCAAAAGAAAGCCCTTCTAATGACGATAAAAAACGATATATAGTTTGTGCGGGTACACTAAATGAGACAGAAATAAATTACAGCAAAACACAAACTGCTCAGAAATGTTAAAACAGCCCATGTCACCAAGCGTCGGACAAGCCAAAAAAGTCATGTCACTAAGGGGTTAAACTCCTTCACTGTATTAACCTCTACCACTTCTACTGGAAGACTATTCCATGCATCCACTACCCTCTCAGTAAAGTAATACTTTCATTAGTCCCTGGCCTTATCTTTTATCTAGGATAGCCTTATACCTATCCCACGCATGCTTAAACTCCTTCACTGTATTAACCTCTACCACTTCTACTGGAAGACTATTCCATACATCCACTACCCTCTCAGTAATGTAATACTTTCATTAGTCCCTGGCCTTATCTTATATCTAGGATAGCCTTATACCTATCCCACGCATGCTTAAACTCCTTCACTGTATTAACCTCTACCACTTCTACTGGAAGACTATTCCATACACCCACTACCCTCTCAGTAATGTAATACTTTCATTAGTCCCTGACCTTATCTTATATCTAGGATAGCCTTATACCTATCCCATGCATGCTTAAACTCCTTCACTGTATTAACCTCTACCACTTCTACTGGAAGACTATTCCATGCATCCACTACCCTCTCAGTAAAGTAATACTTTCATTAGTCCCTGGCCTTATCTTTTATCTAGGATAGCCTTATACCTATCCCACGCATGCTTAAACTCCTTCACTGTATTAACCTCTACCACTTCTACTGGAAGACTATTCCATACATCCACTACCCTCTCAGTAAAGTAATACTTTCATTAGTCCCTGGCCTTATCTTTTATCTAGGATAGCCTTATACCTATCCCACGCATGCTTAAACTCCTTCACTGTATTAACCTCTACCACTTCTACTGGAAGACTATTCCATACATCCACTACCCTCTCAGTAATGTAATACTTTCATTAGTCCCTGGCCTTATCTTATATCTAGGATAGCCTTATACCTATCCCATGCATGCTTAAACTCCTTCACTGTATTAACCTCTACCACTTCTGCTGGCAGACTATTCCATACATCCACTACCCTCTCAGTACAGTAATACTTTCATTAGTCCCTGGCCTTATCTTATATCTAGGATAGCCTTATACCTATCCCACGCATGCTTAAACTCCTTCACTGTATTAACCTCTACCACTTCTACTGGAAGACTATTCCATACACCCACTACCCTCTCAGTAATGTAATACTTTCATTAGTCCCTGACCTTATCTTATATCTAGGATAGCCTTATACCTATCCCATGCATGCTTAAACTCCTTCACTGTATTAACCTCTACCACTTCTACTGGAAGACTATTCCATGTATCCACTACCCTCTCAGTAATGTAATACTTTCATTAGTCCCTGACCTTATCTTATATCTAGGATAGCCTTATACCTATCCCATGCATGCTTAAACTCCTTCACTGTATTAACCTCTACCACTTCTACTGGAAGACTATTCCATGCATCCACTACCCTCTCAGTAAAGTAATACTTTCATTAGTCCCTGGCCTTATCTTTTATCTAGGATAGCCTTATACCAATCCCACGCATGCTTAAACTCCTTCACTGTATTAACCTCTACCACTTCTACTGGAAGACTATTCCATACATCCACTACCCTCTCAGTAATGTAATACTTTCATTAGTCCCTGGCCTTATCTTATATCTAGGATAGCCTTATACCTATCCCACGCATGCTTAAACTCCTTCACTGTATTAACCTCTACCACTTCTACTGGAAGACTATTCCACACACCCACTACCCTCTCAGTAATGTAATACTTTCATTAGTCCCTGACCTTATCTTATATCTAGGATAGCCTTATACCTATCCAATGCATGCTTAAACTCCTTCACTGTATTAACCTCTACCACTTCTACTGGAAGACTATTCCATACATCCACTACCCTCTCAGTAATGTAATACTTTCATTAGTCCCTGGCCTTATCTTATATCTAGGATAGCTTTATACCTATCCCATGCATGCTTAAACTCCTTCACTGTATTAACCTCTACCACTTCTGCTGGCAGACTATTCCATACATCCACTACCCTCTCTGTACAGTAATACTTTCATTAGTCCCTGGCCTTATCTTATATCTAGGATAGCCTTATACCTATCCCATACATGCTTACACTCCTTCACTGTATTAACTTCTACCACTTCTACTGGAAGACTATTCCATCCATCCACTACCCTCTCAGTAAAGTAATCCTTTCATTAGTCCCTGGCCTTATCTTATAACTAGGATAGCCTTATACCTATCCCATGCATGCTTAAACTCCTTCACTGTATTTACCTCTACCACTTCTACTGGAAGACTATTCCATGCATCCACTACCCTCTCAGTAATGTAATACTTTCATTAGTCCCTGGCCTTATCTTTTATCTAGGATAGCCTTATACCTATCCCACGCATGCTTAAACTCCTTCACTGTATTAACCTCTACCACTTCTACTGGAAGACTATTCCATACATCCACTACCCTCTCAGTAATGTAATACTTTCATTAGTCCCTGACCTTATCTTATATCTAGGATAGCCTTATACCTATCCCACGTATGCTTAAACTCCTTCACTGTATTAACCTCTACCACTTCTACTGGAAGACTATTCCATACATCCACTACCCTCTCAGTAATGTAATACTTTCATTAGTCCCTGGCCTTATCTTATATCTAGGATAGCTTTATACCTATCCCATGCATGCTTAAACTCCTTCACTGTATTAACCTCTACCACTTCTGCTGGCAGACTATTCCATACATCCACTACCCTCTCAGTACAGTAATACTTTCATTAGTCCCTGGCCTTATCTTATATCTAGGATAGCCTTATACCTATCCCATGCATGCTTACACTCCTTCACTGTATTAACCTCTACCACTTCTACTGGAAGACTATTCCATCCATCCACTACCCTCTCAGTAAAGTAATCCTATCATTAGTCCCTGGCCTTATCTTATATCTAGGATAGCCTTATACCTATCCCATGCATGCTTAAACTCCTTCACTGTATTAACCTCTACCACTTCTACTGGAAGACTATTCCATACATCCACTACTCTCTCAGTAATGTAATACTTTCATTAGTCCCTGGCCTTATCTTATATCTAGGATAGCCTTATACCTATCCCATGCATGCTTAAACTCCTTCACTGTATTTACCTCTACCACTTCTACTGGAAGACTATTCCATGCATCCACCACCCTCTCAGTAATGTAATACTTTCATTAGTCCCTGGCCTTATCTTATATCTAGGATAGCCTTATACCTATCCCATGCATGCTTAAACTCCTTCGCTGTATTAACCTCTACCACTTCTACTGGAAGACTATTCCATGCATCCACTACCCTCTCAGTAATGTAATACTTTCATTAGTCCCTGGCCTTATCTTATATCTAGGATAGCCTTATACCTATCCCACGCATGCTTAAACTCCTTCACTGTATTAACCTCTACCACTTCTACTGGAAGGCTATTCCATACATCCACTACCCTCTCAGTAAAGTAATACTTTCATTAGTCCCTGGCCTTATCTTTTATCTAGGATAGCCTTATACCTATCCCACGCATGCTTAAACTCCTTCACTGTATTAACCTCTACCACTTCTACTGGAAGACTATTCCATACATCCACTACCCTCTCAGTAATGTAATACTTTCATTAGTCCCTGGCCTTATCTTATATCTAGGATAGCCTTATACCTATCCCACGCATGCTTAAACTCCTTCACTGTATTAACCTCTACCACTTCTACTGGAAGACTATTCCACACACCCACTACCCTCTCAGTAATGTAATACTTTCATTAGTCCCTGACCTTATCTTATATCTAGGATAGCCTTATACCTATCCCACGCATGCTTAAACTCCTTCACTGTATTAACCTCTACCACTTCTACTGGAAGACTATTCCATGCAACTACTACCCTCTCAGTAAAGTAATCCTTTCATTAGACCCTGACCTTATCTTATATCTAGGATAGCCTTATACCTATCCCACGCATGCTTAAACTCCTTCACTGTATTAACCTCTACCACTTCTACTGGAAGACTATTCCATACATCCACTACCCTCTCAGTAATGTAATACTTTCATTAGTCCCTGACCTTATCTTATATCTAGGATAGCTTTATACCTATCCCATGCATGCTTAAACTCCTTCACTGTATTAACCTCTACCACTTCTGCTGGCAGACTATTCCATACATCCACTACCCTCTCAGTACAGTAATACTTTCATTAGTCCCTGGCCTTATCTTATATCTAGGATAGCCTTATACCTATCCCATACATGCTTACACTCCTTCACTGTATTAACTTCTACCACTACTACTGGAAGACTATTCCATCCATCCACTACCCTCTCAGTAAAGTAATCCTTTCATTAGTCCCTGGCCTTATCTTATATCTAGGATAGCCTTATACCTATCCCATGCATGCTTAAACTCCTTCACTGTATTTACCTCTACCACTTCTACTGGAAGACTATTCCATGCATCCACTACCCTCTCAGTAATGTAATACTTTCATTAGTCCCTGGCCTTATCTTTTATCTAAGATAGCCTTATACCTATCCCACGCATGCTTAAACTCCTTCACTGTATTAACCTCTACCACTTCTACTGGAAGACTATTCCATACATCCACTACCCTCTCAGTAATGTAATACTTTCATTAGTCCCTGGCCTTATCTTATATCTAGGATAGCCTTATACCTATCCCACGCATGCTTAAACTCCTTCACTGTATTAACCTCTACCACTTCTACTGGAAGACTATTCCATACACCCACTACCCTCTCAGCAATGTAATACTTTCATTAGTCCCTGACCTTATCTTATATCTAGGATAGCCTTATACCTATCCCATGCATGCTTAAACTCCTTCACTGTATTAACCTCTACCACTTCTGCTGGCAGACTATTCCATACATCCACTACCCTCTCAGTACAGTAATACTTTCATTAGTCCCTGGCCTTATCTTATATCTAGGATAGCCTTATACCTATCCCATACATGCTTACACTCCTTCACTGTATTAAACTCTACCACTTCTACTGGAAGACTATTCCATCCATCCACTACCCTCTCAGTAAAGTAATCCTTTCATTAGTCCCTGGCCTTATCTTATATCTAGGATAGCCTTATACCTATCCCATGCATGCTTAAACTCCTTCACTGTATTTACCTCTACCACTTCTACTGGAAGACTATTCCATGCATCCACTACCCTCTAAGTAATGTAATACTTTCATTAGTCCCTGGCCTTATCTTATATCTAGGATAGCCTTATACCTATCCCATGCATGCTTAAACTCCTTCGCTGTATTAACCTCTACCACTTCTACTGGAAGACTATTCCATGCATCCACTAACCTCTCAGTAAAGTAATACTTTCATTAGTCCCTGGCCTTATCTTATATCTAGGATAGCCTTATACCTATCCCCTGCATGCTTAAACTCCATCACTGTATTAACCTCTACCACTTCTACTGGAAGACTATTCCATACATCCACTACCCTCTCAGTAATGTAATACTTTCATTAGTCCCTGGCCTTATCTTATATCTAGGATAGCCTTATACCTATCCCACGCATGCTTAAAATCCTTGACTGTGTTTACCTCTACCACTTCTGCTGGCAGGCTATTCCATACATCCACTACCCTCTCAGTAAAGTAATACTTCCTGATATTACATTTAAATCGTTGCCCCTCTAATTTCAGACTATGTCCTCTAGTTGTGGTAGTTTATCTTCATATAAATATCCTCTCCTCTGTTACTGTGTTGATTCCCTTTATGTATATAAATGTATATATCATATCCCCCGTCTTATGTTTCTTCCAAATACAAACCAATCTTTACTTTCAGGGAGGGAATCTCTTTCTGATTATTACAGACATTAGCACCAGTTTCTCTCCTGAGGCTGGATTCGGTTTGGGTTGCACACATACAGTAGTGATGATGTTAATCTGTATTGATATATAAGAGGATCCAGCATTTATTGTATCAGTTTAATGCATGGCATCCTGCACCAGATGTAAAATGGGCAGCCAATCAGGAGCATCATACATGGTCCATGATGCACCTGACTGAGGATTACAATCTATTTTATGTTCCCACAAAGCATATTGCACATATGAAGCCAGCGCTGGTATTAACAGGGATAAGCAATGTCTGGGGTGAGCGCAGGTCTAAGCAATGTCTGGGGTGAGCGCAGGTCTACCAGGAGAGCTCGCTCTGCAAATATGGGATGTATCACCTAAACCTTGTATATACTGTGACTGGATCACCTAAACCTTGTATATACTGTGACTGGATCACCTAAACCTTGTATATACTGTGACTGGATCACCTAAACCTTGTATATACTGTGACTGGATCACCTAAACCTTGTATATACTGTGACTGGATCACCTAAACCTTGTATATACTGTGACTGGATCACCTAAACCTTGTATATACTGTGACTGGATCACCTAAACCTTGTATATACTGTGACTGGATCACCTAAACCTTGTATATACTGTGACTATCGCCTAAACCATGTATATACTGTGACTATCACCTAAACCATGTATATACTGTGACTATCACCTAAACCATGTATATACTGTGACTGGATCTCCTAAACCTTGTATATACTGTGACTGTATCACCTAAACCTTGTATATACTGTGACTGTATCACCTAAACACTGCTCATACTGTGACTGTATCACCTAAACCTTGTAAATACTGTGACTGTATCACCTAAACCTTGTATATACTGTGACTGGATCACCTAAACCTTGTATATACTGTGACTGTATCACCTAAACCTTGTATATACTGTGACTGTATCACTTAAACCTTGTATATACTGTGACTGTATCACCTAAACCTTGAACATACTGTGACTGTATCACCTAAACCTTGTATATACTGTGACTGTATCACCTAAACCTTGTATATACTGTGACTGTATCACCTAAACACTGCTCATACTGTGACTGTATCACCTAAACCTTGTAAATACTGTGACTGTATCACCTAAACCTTGTATATACTGTGACTGGATCACCTAAACCTTGTATATACTGTGACTATCACCTAAACCTTGTATATACTGTGACTGGATCACCTAAACCTTGTATATACTGTGACTGGATCACCTAAACCTTGTATATACTGTGACTGTATCACTTAAACCTTGTATATACTGTGACTGGATCACCTAAACCTTGTATATACTGTGACTGGATCACCTAAACCTTGTATATACTGTGACTGGATCACCTAAACCTTGTATATACTGTGACTGTATCACCTAAACCTTGTATATACTGTGACTGTATCACCTAAACCTTGTATATACTGTGACTGTATCACCTAAACCTTGAACATACTGTGACTGTATCACCTAAACCTTGTATATACTGTGACTGTATCACCTAAACCTTGTATATACTGTGACTGTATCACCTAAACACTGCTCATACTGTGACTGTATCACCTAAACCTTGTAAATACTGTGACTGTATCACCTAAACCTTGTATATACTGTGACTGGATCACCTAAACCTTGTATATACTGTGACTATCACCTAAACCTTGTATATACTGTGACTGGATCACCTAAACCTTGTATATACTGTGACTGGATCACCTAAACCTTGTATATACTGTGACTGTATCACTTAAACCTTGTATAAACTGTGACTGTATCACCTAAACCTTGAACATACTGTGACTGTGTCACTTAAACCTTGGATATACTGTGACTGTATCACCTAAACCTTGGATATACTGTGACTGGATCACCTAAACCTTGTATATACTGTGACTGGATCACCTAAACCTTGTATATACTGGGACTGGATCAACTAAACCTTGTATATACTGGGACTGGATCACCTAAACCTTGTATATACTGTGACTGGATCACCTAAACCTTGTATATACTGTGACTGGATCACCTAAACCTTGTATATACTGTGACTGGATCACCTAAACCTTGTATATACTGTGACTGGATCACCTAAACCTTGTATATACTGTGACTGGATCACCTAAACCTTGTATATACTGTGACTGGATCACCTAAACCTTGTATATACTGTGACTGGATCACCTAAACCTTGTATATACTGTGACATGATCTATTATACATTATTAGCAGAATTACAAGAAATGCATAAAATAAGAGAAATATATGTTCTGATTGTGTCTGTGTCTCCGGGTGATGACATCACCTGTGGCACTGTATGCAAATGAATCCCTTTTCCATTGGAGATATATAATTTGCATATCGAGCCCTTGGCTCTGCTCATGATTAAATCTCTGAGTGATCTCGGGAGATTGATTTCATTCCCCCCATATATATCTAGTGACATCGGTGAGACGATAACCGGATGGAGTTCTGTTTCTGGAGAGCGATGGTTTACTCTTTTCTAGGGAGATTCGTTGATAAACAGGAAGCAGACGAAATGTTAAGTCTAATCAATTCCCCCCGGGGCAAACGAGGAATGCAGGTGGGTATACAGGGGAGTAGGAGAGAGAGACCCCAAAACAGAGGCCTGATGAGATAGGAACGAGATCCTGTGGGAGATGGGAGCAGAGCAGGGACTCCATGAGGGCACACCAGGATAAATGGAGGATTTATAGAAATATGGTTCATACCACGGCAGAGCCTGCAAGTAACATTGGATAGCACAAAGAGTAGTAGATACCAGGAATAACCTTCCAGCGGAAGCAGTAAGGCTGACACTGTAAAGAGTAGTAGATACCAGGAATAACCTTCCAGCGGAAGCAGTAAAGGCTGACACTGTAAGGAGTAGTAGATACCTGGAATAACCTTCCAGCGGAAGCAGTAAAGTCTGACACTGTAAAGAGTAGTAGATACCTGGAATAACCTCCCAGCGGAAGCAGTAAAGGCTGGCACTGTAAAGAGTAGTAGATACCTGGAATAACCTTCCAATCACTTGTAATCTCTCTGTATAACACATGTGGTAATATTCCTGCACACCCCCCCCCCAGTCTCTTTTGATGTGTGTAGCAGTTTGGGGGCCGCTCCCTGGAAATCTTTACCATTAATTTGTAATTAGGACTAAAATCCCTGAGATCTGAGAAACCAGCAGGGCGGTGGTGCATCAGACACACCCTGCGCAGGGGTCGGTTATGGGGAGGGGTAAAGATGACAGGTGCCCCCCCCCCCCCCCCCCCTCTAATATTATTAACTTGGCATTTACCATACCTCCCATCTGTCCCAATTTATGTAGGCCAGTCCTGGATTTGGTATTTTGTAAAGCTCAGTGGGATTCATGCCCACAGCCCCCATTTCATTTTCTGTTGTCTGGGGTGAGAGAGAATGTACACTGCGCATGTATATGACATCATCTTGTGACTTGATGTGTAAATAGTTTTCAATGGGAAATGTTTAATTAGCACATGAAACCACAGGTGATGTCATAAGCAGGAGACAGACACATTATGACATATATTTATTTTATGCATTTCATGCAATTCTGCAGACACAATGTATAGAGCATTTAGTATTCTCTACAGTCACAGTAAAAGCAGTGTTTAGGTGATACAGTCACAGTATAAGCAGTGTTTAGGTGATACAGTCACAGTATAAGCAGTGTTTGGGTGATACAGTCACAGTATAAGCAGTGTTTGGGTGACACAGTCACAGTATAAGCAGTGTTTGGGTGATACAGTCACAGTATAAGCAGTGTTTGGGTGATACAGTCACAGTATAAGCAGTGTTTAGGTGATACAGTCACAGTATAAGCAGTGTTTGGGTGATACAGTCACAGTATAAGCAGTGTTTAGGTGATACAGTCACAGTATGAGCAGTGTTTGGGTGACACATTCACAGTATAAGCAGTTTTTGGGTGATACAGTCACAGTATAAGCAGTGTTTGGGTGATACAGTCACAGTGTAAGCAGTGTTTAGGTGATACAGTCACAGTATAAGCAGTGTTTAGGTGATACAGTCACAGTATAAGCAGTGTTTGGGTGATACAGTCACAGTATAAGCAGTGTTTAGGTGACAGTCACAGTATAAGCAGTGTTTAGGTGATACAGTCACAGTATAAGCAGTGTTTAGGTGATACAGTCACAGTATAAGCAGTGTTTGGGTGATACAGTCACAGTATAAGCAGTGTTTGGGTGATACAGTCACAGTATAAGCAGTGTTTGGGTGATACAGTCACAGTATAAGCAGTGTTTGGGTGATACAGTCACAGTATAAGCAGTGTTTGGGTGACACAGTCACAGTATAAGCAGTGTTTGGGTGATACAGTCACAGTATAAGCAGTGTTTGGGTGATACAGTCACAGTATAAGCAGTGTTTAGGTGATACAGTCACAGTATAAGCAGTGTTTGGGTGATACAGTCACAGTATAAGCAGTGTTTGGGTGATACAGTCACAGTATAAGCAGTGTTTGGGTGATACAGTCACAGTATAAGCAGTGTTTAGGTGATACAGTCACAGTATAAGCAGTGTTTTTGTGATACAGTCACAGTATAAGCAGTGTTTGGGTGATACAGTCACAGTATAAGCAGTGTTTAGGTGACAGTCACAGTATAAGCAGTGTTTAGGTGATACAGTCACAGTATAAGCAGTGTTTAGGTGATACAGTCACAGTATAAGCAGTGTTTGGGTGATACAGTCACAGTATAAGTAGTGTTTGGGTGACAGTCACAGTATAAGCAGTGTTTAGGTGACAGTCACAGTATAAGCAGTGTTTGGGTGACACAGTCACAGTATAAGCAGTGTTTGGGTGATACAGTCACAGTATAAGAAGTGTTTGGGTGATACAGTCACAGTATAAGCAGTGTTTGGGTGATACAGTCACAGTATAAGCAGTGTTTAGGTGATACAGTGACAGTATAAGCAGTGTTTGGGTGATACAGTCACAGTATAAGCAGTGTTTAGGTGATACAGTCACAGTATAAGCAGTGTTTGGGTGATACAGTCCCAGTATAAGCAGTGTTTGGGTGATACAGTCACAGTATAAGCAGTGTTTAGGTGATACAGTCACAGTATAAGCAGTGTTTAGGTGATACAGTCACAGTATAAGCAGTGTTTGGGTGATACAGTCACAGTATAAGCAGTGTTTAGGTGACAGTCACAGTATAAGCAGTGTTTGGGTGATACAGTCACAGTATAAGCAGTGTTTGGGTGATACAGTCACAGTATAAGCAGTGTTTAGGTGATACAGTCACAGTATAAGCAGTGTTTAGGTGATACAGTCACAGTATAAGCATTGTTTGGGTGATACAGTCACAGTATAAGCAGTCTTTAGGTGATACAGTCACAATATAAGCAGTGTTTAGGTGACAGTCACAGTATAAGCAGTGTTTGGGTGACACAGTCACAGTATAAGCAGTGTTTAGGTGATACAGTCACAGTATAAGCAGTGTTTAGGTGATACAGTGACAGTATAAGCAGTGTTTGGGTGATACAGTCACAGTATAAGCAGTGTTTAGGTGATACAGTCACAGTATAAGCAGTGTTTAGGTGACAGCCACAGTATAAGCAGTGTTTGGGTGACACAGTCACAGTATAAGCAGTGTTTAGGTGATACAGTCACAGTATAAGCAGTGTTTAGGTGATACAGTGACAGTATAAGCAGTGTTTGGGTGATACAGTCACAGTATAAGCAGTGTTTAGGTGATACAGTCACAGTATAAGCAGTGTTTGGGTGATACAGTCCCAGTATAAGCAGTGTTTGGGTGATACAGTCACAGTATAAGCAGTGTTTGGGTGATACAGTCACAGTATAAGCAGTGTTTGGGTGATACAGTCACAGTATAAGCAGTGTTTAGGTGATACAGTCACAGTATAAGCAGTGTTTAGGTGATACAGTCACAGTATAAGCAGTGTTTGGGTGATACAGTCACAGTATAAGCAGTTTTTAAGTGATACAGTCACAGTATAGGCGGTGTTTGGGTGATACAGTCACAGTATAAGCAGTGTTTGGGTGATACAGTCACAGTATAAGCAGTGTTTGGGTGATACAGTCACAGTATAAGCAGTGTTTGGGTGATACAGACTGTATCACCCAAACACTGCTTATACTGTGACTGTATCACCTAAACACTGCTTATACTGTGACTGTATCATACAGTCACAGTATAAGCAGTGTTTAGGTGATACAGTCATAGTATAAGCAGTGTTTAGGTGATACAGTCAGAGTATAAGCAGTGTTTGGGTGATACAGTCAGAGTATAAGCAATGTTTGGGTGATACAGTCAGAGTATAAGCAGTGTTTGGGTGATACAGTCACAGTATAAGCAGTGTTTAGGTGATACAGTCACAGTATAAGCAGTGTTTGGGTGATACAGTCACAGTATAAGCAGTGTTTAGGTGATACAGTCAGAGTATAAGCAGTGTTTGGGTGATACAGTCACAGTATAAGCAGTGTTTGGGTGATACAGTCACAGTATAAGCAGTGTTTGGGTGATACAGTCACAGTATAAGCGGTGTTTAGGTGATACAGTCACAGTATAAGCGGTGTTTGGGTGATACAGTCACAGTATAAGCGGTGTTTGGGTGATACAGTCACAGTATAAGTGGTGTTTAGGTGATACAGTCACAGTATAAGCAGTGTTTAGGTGATACAGTCACAGTATAAGCGGTGTTTAGGTGATACAGTCAGAGTATAAGCGGTGTTTGGGTGATACAGTCACAGTATAAGCAGTGTTTGGGTGATACAGTCACAGTATAAGCAGTGTTTGGGTGATACAGTCACAGGATAAGCAGTGTTTGGGTGATACAGTCACAGTATAAGCAGTGTTTGGGTGACACAGTCACAGTATAAGCAGTGTTTGGGTGATACAGTCACAGTATAAGCAGTGTTTGGGTGATACAGTCACAGTATAAGCAGTGTTTGGGTGATACAGTCAGAGTATAAGCAGTGTTTGGGTGATACAGTCACAGTATAAGCAGTGTTTGGGTGATACAGTCACAGTATAAGCAGTGTTTGGGTGATACAGTCACAGTATAAGCAGTGTTTAGGTGATACAGTCACAGTATAAGCAGTGTTTAGGTGATACAGTCACAGTATAAGCAGTGTTTGGGTGATACAGTCACAGTATAAGCAGTGTTTGGGTGACACAGTCACAGTATAAGCAGTGTTTGGGTGATACAGTCACAGTATAAGCAGCGTTTGGGTGATACAGTCACAGTATAAGCAGCGTTTGGGTGATACAGTCACAGGATAAGCAGTGTTTGGGTGATACAGTCACAGTATAAGCAGTGTTTGGGTGACACAGTCACAGTATAAGCAGTGTTTGGGTGATACAGTCACAGTATAAGCAGTGTTTAGGTGATACAGTCACAGTATAAGCAGTGTTTGGGTGATACAGTCACAGTATAAGCAGTGTTTAGTTGATACAGTCACAGTATAAGCAGTGTTTGGGTGATCCAGTCACAGTATAAGCAGTGTTTAGGTGATACAGTCACAGTATAAGCAGTGTTTGGGTGATACAGTCACAGTATAAGCAGTGTTTAGGTGATACAGTCACAGTATAAGCAGTGTTTGGGTGATACAGTCACAGTATAAGCAGTGTTTGGGTGATACAGTCACAGTATAAGCAGTGTTTAGGTGATACAGTCACAGTATAAGCAGTGTTTAGGTGATACAGTCACAGTATAAGCAGTGTTTAGGTGACACAGTCACAGTATAAGCAGAGTTTAGGTGACACAGTCACAGTATAAGCAGTGTTTAGGTGATACAGTCACAGTATAAGCAGTGTTTGGGTGACACAGTCACAGTATAAGCAGTGTTTGGGTGACACAGTCACAGTATAAGCAGTGTTTGGGTGATACAGTCACAGTATAAGCAGTGTTTGGGTGATACAGTCACAGTATAAGCAGTGTTTGGGTGATACAGTCACAGTATAAGCAGTGTTTAGGTGATACAGTCACAGTATAAGCAGTGTTTAGGTGATACAGTCACAGTATAAGCAGTGTTTGGGTGATACAGTCACAGTATAAGCAGTGTTTGGGTGACACAGTCACAGTATAAACAGTGTTTGGGTGATACAGTCACAGTATAAGCAGCGTTTGGGTGATACAGTCACAGTATAAGCAGCGTTTGGGTGATACAGTCACAGGATAAGCAGTGTTTGGGTGATACAGTCACAGTATAAGCAGTGTTTGGGTGACACAGTCACAGTATAAGCAGTGTTTGGGTGATACAGTCACAGTATAAGCAGTGTTTAGGTGATACAGTCACAGTATAAGCAGTGTTTGGGTGATACAGTCACAGTATAAGCAGTGTTTAGTTGATACAGTCACAGTATAAGCAGTGTTTGGGTGATCCAGTCACAGTATAAGCAGTGTTTAGGTGATACAGTCACAGTATAAGCAGTGTTTGGGTGATACAGTCACAGTATAAGCAGTGTTTAGGTGATACAGTCACAGTATAAGCAGTGTTTGGGTGATACAGTCACAGTATAAGCAGTGTTTGGGTGATACAGTCACAGTATAAGCAGTGTTTAGGTGATACAGTCACAGTATAAGCAGTGTTTAGGTGATACAGTCACAGTATAAGCAGTGTTTAGGTGATACAGTCACAGTATAAGCAGTGTTTAGGTGATACAGTCACAGTATAAGCAGTGTTTGGGTGATACAGTCACAGTATAAGCAGTGTTTGGGTGATACAGTCACAGTATAAGCAGTGTTTAGGTGATACAGTCACAGTATAAGCAGTGTTTAGGTGATACAGTCACAGTATAAGCAGTGTTTAGGTGATACAGTCACAGTATAAGCAGTGTTTAGGTGACACAGTCACAGTATAAGCAGTGTTTAGGTGATACAGTCACAGTATAAGCAGTGTTTGGGTGACACAGTCACAGTATAAGCAGTGTTTGGGTGACACAGTCACAGTATAAGCAGTGTTTAGGTAATACAGTCACAGTATAAGCAGTGTTTAGGTGATACAGTCACAATATAAGCAGTGTTTAGGTGATACAGTCACAGTATAAGCAGTGTTTAGGTGATACAGTCACAATATAAGCAGTGTTTAGGTGACAGTCACAGTATAAGCAGTGTTTAGGTGATACAGTCACAGTATAAGCAGTGTTTAGGTGATACAGTCACAGTATAAGCAGTGTTTAGGTGACAGTCACAGTATAAGCAGTGTTTAGGTGACAGTCACAGTATAAGCAGTGTTTGGGTGATACAGTCACGGTATAAGCAGTGTTTAGATAATACAGTCCCAGTATAAGCAGTGTTTAGGTGACAGTCACAGTATAAGCAGTGTGTGGGTGACACAGTCACAGTATAAGCAGTGTTTAGGTGATACAGTGACAGTATAAGCAGTGTTTGGGTGATACAGTCACAGTATAAGCAGTGTTTAGGTGATACAGTCACAGTATAAGCAGTGTTTGGGTGATACAGTCCCAGTATAAGCAGTGTTTGGGTGATACAGTCACAGTATAAGCAGTGTTTAGGTGATACAGTCACAGTATAAGCAGTGTTTAGGTGATACAGTCACAGTATAAGCAGTGTTTGGGTGATACAGTCACAGTATAAGCAGTGTTTAGGTGATACAGTCACAGTATAAGCAGTGTTTGGGTGATACAGTCACAGTATAAGCAGTGTTTAGCTGACAGTCACAGTATAAGCAGTGTTTGGGTGATACAGTCACAGTATAAGCAGTGTTTGGGTGATACAGTCACAGTATAAGCAGTGTTTAGGTGATACAGTCACAGTATAAGCAGTGTTTAGGTGACAGTCACAGTATAAGCAGTGTTTGGGTGATACAGTCACGGTATAAGCAGTGTTTAGATAATACAGTCCCAGTATAAGCAGTGTTTAGGTGACAGTCACAGTATAAGCAGTGTTTGGGTGACACAGTCACAGTATAAGCAGTGTTTAGGTGATACAGTGACAGTATAAGCAGTGTTTGGGTGATACAGTCACAGTATAAGCAGTGTTTAGGTGATACAGTCACAGTATAAGCAGTGTTTGGGTGATACAGTCCCAGTATAAGCAGTGTTTGGGTGATACAGTCACAGTATAAGCAGTGTTTAGGTGATACAGTCACAGTATAAGCAGTGTTTAGGTGATACAGTCACAGTATAAGCAGTGTTTGGGTGATACAGTCACAGTATAAGCAGTGTTTAGGTGACAGTCACAGTATAAGCAGTGTTTGGGTGATACAGTCACAGTATAAGCAGTGTTTGGGTGATACAGTCACAGTATAAGCAGTGTTTAGGTGATACAGTCACAGTATAAGCAGTGTTTAGGTGATACAGTCACAGTATAAGCATTGTTTGGGTGATACAGTCACAGTATAAGCAGTCTTTAGGTGATACAGTCACAATATAAGCAGTGTTTAGGTGATACAGTCACAGTATAAGCAGTGTTTGGGTGATATAGTCACAGTATAAGCAGTGTTTAGGTGACAGTCACAGTATAAGCAGTGTTTGGGTGACACAGTCACAGTATAAGCAGTGTTTAGGTGATACAGTGACAGTATAAGCAGTGTTTGGGTGATACAGTCACAGTATAAGCAGTGTTTAGGTGATACAGTGACAGTATAAGCAGTGTTTAGGTGATACAGTCACAGTATAAGCAGTGTTTAGGTGATACAGTGACAGTATAAGCAGTGTTTGGGTGATACAGTCACAGTATAAGCAGTGTTTAGGTGATACAGTCACAGTATAAGCAGTGTTTAGGTGACAGCCACAGTATAAGCAGTGTTTGGGTGACACAGTCACAGTATAAGCAGTGTTTAGGTGATACAGTCACAGTATAAGCAGTGTTTAGGTGATACAGTGACAGTATAAGCAGTGTTTGGGTGATACAGTCACAGTATAAGCAGTGTTTAGGTGATACAGTCCCAGTATAAGCAGTGTTTGGGTGATACAGTCACAGTATAAGCAGTGTTTGGGTGATACAGTCACAGTATAAGCAGTGTTTGGGTGATACAGTCACAGTATAAGCAGTGTTTAGGTGATACAGTCACAGTATAAGCAGTGTTTAGGTGATACAGTCACAGTATAAGCAGTGTTTAGGTGATACAGTCACAGTATAAGCAGTGTTTGGGTGATACAGTCACAGTATAAGCAGTGTTTAAGTGATACAGTCACAGTATAGGCGGTGTTTGGGTGATACAGTCACAGTATAAGCAGTGTTTGGGTGATACAGTCACAGTATAAGCAGTGTTTGGGTGATACAGTCACAGTATAAGCAGTGTTTGGGTGATACAGACTGTATCACCCAAACACTGCTTATACTGTGACTGTATCACCTAAACACTGCTTATACTGTGACTGTATCATACAGTCACAGTATAAGCAGTGTTTAGGTGATACAGTCATAGTATAAGCAGTGTTTAGGTGATACAGTCAGAGTATAAGCAGTGTTTGGGTGATACAGTCAGAGTATAAGCAATGTTTGGGTGATACAGTCAGAGTATAAGCAGTGTTTGGGTGATACAGTCACAGTATAAGCAGTGTTTAGGTGATACAGTCACAGTATAAGCAGTGTTTGGGTGATACAGTCACAGTATAAGCAGTGTTTAGGTGATACAGTCAGAGTATAAGCAGTGTTTGGGTGATACAGTCACAGTATAAGCAGTGTTTGGGTGATACAGTCACAGTATAAGCAGTGTTTGGGTGATACAGTCACAGTATAAGCGGTGTTTAGGTGATACAGTCACAGTATAAGCGGTGTTTGGGTGATACAGTCACAGTATAAGCGGTGTTTGGGTGATACAGTCACAGTATAAGCGGTGTTTAGGTGATACAGTCACAGTATAAGCAGTGTTTAGGTGATACAGTCACAGTATAAGCGGTGTTTAGGTGATACAGTCAGAGTATAAGCGGTGTTTGGGTGATACAGTCACAGTATAAGCAGTGTTTGGGTGATACAGTCACAGTATAAGCAGTGTTTGGGTGATACAGTCACAGGATAAGCAGTGTTTGGGTGATACAGTCACAGTATAAGCAGTGTTTGGGTGATACAGACTGTATCACCCAAACACTGCTTATACTGTGACTGTATCACCTAAACACTGCTTATACTGTGACTGTATCATACAGTCACAGTATAAGCAGTGTTTAGGTGATACAGTCATAGTATAAGCAGTGTTTAGGTGATACAGTCAGAGTATAAGCAGTGTTTGGGTGATACAGTCAGAGTATAAGCAATGTTTGGGTGATACAGTTAGAGTATAAGCAGTGTTTGGGTGATACAGTCACAGTATAAGCAGTGTTTAGGTGATACAGTCACAGTATAAGCAGTGTTTGGGTGATACAGTCACAGTATAAGCAGTGTTTAGGTGATACAGTCAGAGTATAAGCAGTGTTTGGGTGATACAGTCACAGTATAAGCAGTGTTTGGGTGATACAGTCACAGTATAAGCAGTGTTTAGGTGATACAGTCACAGTATAAGCAGTGTTTAGGTGATACAGTCACAGTATAAGCAGTGTTTAGGTGATACAGTCACAGTATAAGCAGTGTTTGGGTGATACAGTCACAGTATAAGCGGTGTTTAGGTGATACAGTCAGAGTATAAGCAGTGTTTGGGTGATACAGTCAGAGTATAAGCAATGTTTGGGTGATACAGTCAGAGTATAAGCAGTGTTTGGGTGATACAGTCACAGTATAAGCAGTGTTTGGGTGATACAGTCACAGTATAAGCAGTGTTTGGGTGATACAGTCACAGTATAAGCAGTGTTTGGGTGATACAGTCACAGTATAAGCAGTGTTTGGGTGATACAGTCAGAGTATAAGCAGTGTTTGGGTGATACAGTCACAGTATAAGCAGTGTTTGGGTGATACAGTCACAGTATAAGCAGTGTTTAGGTGATACAGTCACAGTATAAGCAGTGTTTGGGTGACACAGTCACAGTATAAGCAGTGTTTGGGTGATACAGTCACAGTATAAGCAGTGTTTGGGTGATACAGTCACAGTATAAGCAGTGTTTGGGTGATACAGTCAGAGTATAAGCAATGTTTGGGTGATACAGTCACAGTATAAGCAGTGTTTGGGTGATACAGTCACAGTATAAGCAGTGTTTGGGTGATACAGTCACAGTATAAGCAGTGTTTAGGTGATACAGTCACAGTATAAGCAGTGTTTGGGTGATACAGTCACAGTATAAGCAGTGTTTAGGTGATACAGTCACAGTATAAGCAGTGTTTGGGTGATACAGTCACAGTATAAGCAGTGTTTGGGTGATACAGTCACAGTATAAGCGGTGTTTGGGTGATACAGTCACAGTATAAGTAGTGTTTAGGTGATACAGTCACAGTATAAGCAGTGTTTAGGTGATACAGTCACAGTATAAGCGGTGTTTGGGTGATACAGTCACAGTATAAGCGGTGTTTGGGTGATACAGTCACAGTATAAGCGGTGTTTAGGTGATACAGTCACAGTATAAGCAGTGTTTAGGTGATACAGTCACAGTATAAGCAGTGTTTGGGTGATACAGTCAGAGTATAAGCGGTGTTTGGGTGATACAGTCACAGTATAAGCAGTGTTTGGGTGATACAGTCACAGGATAAGCAGTGTTTGGGTGATACAGTCACAGTATAAGCAGTGTTTGGGTGATACAGTCACAGTATAAGCAGCGTTTGGGTGATACAGTCACAGTATAAGCAGTCTTTGGGTGATACAGTCACAGTATAAGCAGTATTTATTTCCCTAACTTTCCTTTCATATTTGCCTAAACGGGACCCTTCATGCTGAGTCCTGTATGGTCCCCCACAAAGTACTGTGCCATTTTTATTTGCAAAGTATTTGGCCTGGATTTCTATGTCGTTTACACTATATTTATGTATTGTTATTTTAGTGTTAATATTGTAATAACAGATTTGGTCTTTTGAAGATAGTTAATTACTAGGATAATATCACCATCTGCTGGACAGCTTTGGTATCACATTCTTAAAGTTTTCAAGGATCAGAGTGTTTTTTTTCCATATGACCTGTTGTTTTTTAAAATGTACAGTTGGTGCTTTTTCAGCAGCTGAGATGCGGTATTATATAGGGGTCTACTCAGTATGCACCGGTCTGTTCCGAATTGGATTCTAATCCGTTGTATTAGCCGAATCAAATGTAGCGACTCAATAATTATACCTCAATCCGAGCCGCTCACAATCATTGGCCTGAAGAGGGGCTTCAGGCAAATAGGTCAGATGCCTTTAAAAGCGGCCTGGGTCCTACGGCAGGTTTGGCAGTACAGTTGCCCTCTGCAACTCCTGCAATCCATAGAGAGCATCCCCTTCCAACAGAATTGTGGCTGGGCATCATAGGGGTTGAAGTCTAGCTTTTGTCTACAGAGTTAAATTCCCTTTGTATTGAGACGATTATCTGATGCTGTGAAATGTGTGATTAGGACTCAAGGCCACAATAGACAATCACACACCCTCAATATAATGTCAGAGCTTTTATAATGCAGAAAATGAATGATTAATTAATAGATCATGTTAGTAAATAGCTGGACAGACACTAAGGGTGATATTGTATTGCTCCCATGTGAACCAGATGTAGTAGCTTTTACTAGTTTATAGTTAGCCAGGGTGGTATAGAATAACTCCCATGTGAGTCAGATATAATATCTTCCATTACTTTATAGTCAGCCAGGGTGATGTAGTATAACCCCCATGTGAGTCAGATATAACATCTTCCATTGCTTTATAGTTAGCCAGGATGGTATAGTATAACCCCCATGTTAGCCAGATATAATATCTTCCATTACTTTATAGTTAGCCAGGGTGGTATAGTATAACACCCATGTTAGTCAGATATAATATCTTCCATTACTTTATAGTTAGCCAGGGTGGTATAGTATAACCCCCATGTTAGCCAGATATAGCAGCTTCCATTGCTTTATAGTTAGCCAGGGTGGTATAGTATAACCCCCATGTTAGCCAGATATAGCAGCTTCCATTGCTTTATAGTTAGCCAGGGTGGTGTAGTATAACCCCCATGTTAGCCAGATATGGCAGCTTCCATTACTTTATAGTTAGCCAGGGTGGTATAGTATAACCCCGATGTGAGCCAGAAATAGCAGCTTCCATTGCTTTATTGTTAGCCAGGGTGGTGTAGTATAACCCCCATGTTAGCCAGATATAGCAGCTTCCATTACTTTATAGTTAGCCAGGGTGGTGTAGTATAACCCTCATGTGAGTCAGATATAATATCTTCCATTGCTTTATAGTAAGCCAGGGTGGTATAGTATAACCCCCATGTTAGCCAGATATAGCAGCTTCCATTGCTTTATAGTTAGCCAGGGTGGTGTAGTATAACCCCCATGTTAGCCAGATATAGCAGCTTCCATTACTTTATAGTTAGCCAGAGTCTTATAGTATAACCCCCATGTTAGCCAGATATAGCAGCTTCCATTACTATATAGTTAGCCAGGGTGGTGTAGTATAACTCCCATGTGAACCAGATATAGCAGCTTCCATTACTTTATAGTTAGCCAGGGTGGTGTAGTATAACTCCCATGTGAGCCAGATTTAGCAGCTTCCGTTACTATATAGTTAGCCAGAGTGGTGTAGTATAACTCCCATGTGAACCAGATATAGCAGCTTCCATTACTTTATAGTTAGCCAGGGTGGTGTAGTATAACCCCCATGTTAGCCAGATATAGCAGCTTCCATTACTATATAGTTAGCCAGGGTGGTGTAGTATAACTCCCATGTGAACCAGACATAGCAGCTTCCATTACTTTATAGTTAGCCAGGGTGGTATAGTATAACTCCCATGAGAGCCAGATATAATATCTTCCATTGCTTTATAGTTAGCCAGGGTGGTATAGTATAACCCCCATGTTAGCCAGATATAGCAGCTTCCATTGCTTTATAGTTAGCCAGAGTGGTATAGTAATAACTCCCATGTGAGCCAGATATAATATCTTCCATTGCTTTATAGATAGCCATGGTGGTGTAGTATAACCCCCATGTTTGCCAGATATGGCAGCTTCTATTACTTTATAGTTAGCCAGGGTGGTGTAGTATAATCCCCATGTGAGCCAGAAATAGCAGCTTCCATTGCTTTATAGTTAGCCAGGGTGTTGTAGTATAACCCCCATGTTAGCCAGATATAGCAGCTTCCATTACTATATAGTTAGCCAGGGTGGTGTAGTATAACCCCCATGTTAGCCAGATATAGCAGCTTCCATTACTTTATAGTTAGCCAGAGTGGTATAGTAATAACTCCCATGTGAGCCAGATATAATATCTTCCATTGCTTTATAGATAGCCATGGTGGTGTAGTATAACCCCCATGTTTGCCAGATATGGCAGCTTCTATTACTTTATAGTTAGCCAGGGTGGTGTAGTATAATCCCCATGTGAGCCAGAAATAGCAGCTTCCATTGCTTTATAGTTAGCCAGGGTGGTGTAGTATAACCCCCATGTTAGCCAGATATAGCAGCTTCCATTACTATATAGTTAGCCAGGGTGGTGTAGTATAACTCCCATGTGAACCAGATATAGCAGCTTCCATTACTTTATAGTTAGCCAGGGTGGTGTAGTATAACAACCATGTGAGTCAGATATAATATCTTCCATTGCTTTATAGTTAGCCAGGGTGGTATAGTATAACCCCCATGTTAGCCAGATATAGCAGCTTCCATTGCTTTATAGTTAGCCAGGGTGGTGTAGTATAACTCCCCTGTGAGCCAGATTAAGAAGCTTCCATTACTATATAGTTAGCCAGGGTGGTGTAGTATAACCCCCATGTTAGCCAGATATAGCAGCTTCCATTACTTTATAGTTAGCCAGAGTGGTATAGTAATAACTCCCATGTGAGCCAGATATAATATCTTCCATTGCTTTATAGATAGCCATGGTGGTGTAGTATAACCCCCATGTGAGCCAGATATAGTAGCTTCCATTACTTTATAGTTAGCCAGGGTGGTGTAGTATAACTCCCATGTTAGCCAGATATGGCAGCTTCCAGTGCTTTATAGTTAGCCAGGGTCGTGTAGTATAACCCCCATGTTAGCCAGATATAGTAGCTTCCATTACTTTATAGTTAGCCAGGGTGGTGTAGTATAACCCCCCATGTTAGCCAGATATAGTAGCTTCCATTACTATATAGTTAGCCAGGGTGGTGTAGTATAACCTCCATGTTAGCCAGATATAGTAGCTTCCATTGCTTTATAGTTAGCCAGGGTAGTGTAGTATAACCCCCATGTTAGCCAGATATAGTAGCTTCCATTGCTTTATAGTTAGCCAGGGTGGTGTAGTATAACCCCCATGTTAGCCAGATATAGTAGCTTCCATTGCTTTATAGTTAGCCAGGGTGGTGTAGCATAACCCCCATGTTAGCCAGATATAGCAGCTTCCATTTCTTTATAGTTAGCCAGGGTGGTGCAGTATAACCCCCCATGTGAGCCCAATATTATAGCTCCCATTGATATATAGTTAGCTAGACATAGATGGTAGTATTGTGAAACTTCCCTCAGCATGCAGTTGACTATAATTCCCATGAGGCTGAACCAAGATGCTGTATATTATGATTATGTGCTATTATCAGCCTCTTCACTCTCACTGCTGTGTTTGCTGGATAACTGCGAATAGATTATTAGATCAATGTAGTTAGCTGCAAGGTGTCTATGACCCGGTGTGTACACTAGGTGGCGCTGTGTGGTCCTCAATATGGAATCAGTATCTTTCAGATTCTGACAGCATCTCTTCAGGTGCAAAACCTTTTATCACCTGCCTGCGAGGTACAAAGCGCCCTGTGTACTGTCCTTCCCAGGAGTGTGTGTTTAACCAGAACGTCTCAATACAGCACATGTATATTAACCCTGGAATATCAGATTCTATTAATATTGCCAGTCACAGGACTATTATTAAACCCCGGTTTGTGTGATAGGATTCTGTGAAGTCAGCGTGGATTGCAAGGGATCTCCTCATCTACAACAGAGCTCATTCACTGAACTCATGAGAGTAAAGACACCTCATTATGTGTATAAGTATGGGCCTAAGGGGTATATGCAGTGGTGTATCATGGTTTTGTGCTGCCCTAGGCAGACAAAATACGGACATCCCCCTACTGACGCACAACATGCCCCATAACCCACATCAGTGGTGTATCTTGATTTTGTGCTGCCCTAGGCAGACAAAATCCGGGCACCCCCCTACCCAAGCTGCACACCCACGTTACACACCTAAGACATGCCCCATCATTCAGACTCACATCAAGCTCACACTCCCATCACACTCAGTCACACACTCCTACTCCCATCACACTCAGTCACACACTCCTACGCCTATCACGCACACTCTGACTCCCATCACACTCAGTCGCACACACTGTCTCCCATCACACACACTCTGACTCCCATCACACTCAGTCACACACTGTCTCCCATCACACACACTCTGACTCCCATCACACTCAGTCACACACACTGTCTCCCATCACACACACTCTGACTCCCATCACACTCAGTCACACACAGTCTCCCATCACACACACTCTGACTCCCATCACACTCAGTCACACACACTGTCTCCCATCACACACACTCTGACTCCCATCACACTCAGTCACACACACTGTCTCCCATCACACACACTCTAACTCCCATCACACTCAGTCACACACAGTCTCCCATCACACACACTCTGACTCCCATCACACTCAGTCACACACACTGTCTCCCATCACACTCAGTCACACACACTGTCTCCCATCACACACACTCTGACTCCCATCACACTCAGTCACACACACTGTCTCCCATCACACACACTCTGACTCCCATCACATTCAGTCACACACACACTCTGACTCCCATCACACTCAGTCACACACACACACACACACTCTCTCATCAGCACTTACCTTTCCCTGGCAGGCAGGCAGCATGGTCCCTCCATGCGATTGTGCCGACAGGTCACGTGACTGGGCGCGCATATGACGTCAGCGCGCCCGTCACGTGACTGTCGGCACTTCCGTGTCGGCACACTGCACGGGGAGCCGAACAGGCAGCACGGAGGTTTCTCTGTGCTGCCTGTTCGGCTCCCCGTGCAGCCTGGCAGGCAGAGCGATGGTGGGGGGGGATCTTCTGATCCCCTCTCACCTCTGTCTCTGCCTGCAAGCGCGGTGGGGTTTTTTTTTTATTTTTAAAGGGCCGGATTTTTTTATTTTTTTATTTTTTTTTTTCCAGTGCTGGGGGGCGCTGCCGCCCCCCAAAATTTGCCGCCATAGGCATCCGCCTAGGATGCCTCGCGGTAAATACAGCACTGACCCACATCACCCCCATTACATGCCTCCTTCACCCCCATTACATACCTCCATTGCCCCATCACATGTCCTATCACCCCATTATATTCCTCCATTACCCCATTACATGCCTCCATTAACCCCATCACATGCCTCTATTAACTCCTTCACCCCATTACATGCCTCCATTAACCCCATCACCCCATTACATGCCTCTATTAACTCCTTCACCCCATTACATGCCTCCATTAACCCCATCACCCCCATTACATGCCTGCATCACCCCCATTACATGCCCCATCACATGCCCCCTCACCCCAAGACTTACCCTGATCCCTGGTGGCTAGTGGTAGGCAGCTCCCTGCGGTGAGAGTGGATAGGTCACGTGACCCGTCATCACTCCGTACCCCCCCACCCCCCCCGAGAAAAAAACGCACGGGAAGGCCAAACGTTGCGATTACTTTTTTTTTTTTCAGTGCTGGGGGGCGCTGCCGCTCCCCAAAATTTGCTGCCCTAGGCGTCCACCTAGGATGCCTTGCGTTAAATACCGCGCTGGGTATATGTCACCTAAGTAGTGTTTAATGGGACAGGTAATGGTGCAAGTTGCTCACTGGACAAGAATGATAAGAAGGCAAATCTAGAAAACAGGTGGAAAAGAACTCACTTAAATGTTACCGTTTTAGGTAGAGACGATGGGGATTTATTTATTAAAATATAATCTGGGGCAAAGTTTGAAAAGTGGAGCAATCACCATGGAAACCAATGGAATGTCCCTGCTGATTATATCACTTTTAGAACTTTACCCCCAGAATCACCATGGAAACCAATGGAATGTTCCTGCTGATGACATCACTTTTAGAACTTTACCCCACTATCACCATGGAAACGAATGGAATGTCCCTGCTGATGACATCACTTTTAGAACTTTACCCCAGTATCACCATGGAAACCAATGGAATGTTCCTGCTGATTACATCACTTTTAGAACTTTACACCCAGAATCACCATGGAAACCAATGGAATGTTCCTGCTGATTACATCACTTTTAGAACTTTACCACCAGAATCACCATGGAAACTAATGGAATGTTCCTGCTGATTACATCACTTTTAGAACTTTACACCCAGAATCACCATGGAAACCAATGGAATGTTCCTGCTGATTACATCACTTTTAGAACTTTACTCCAGAATTCAGTTCTACTAATCACCCTGAGGGGGTCCTCGGAGGTTTGTATAATGTTTTTCTCTTTTGCAGAGGTCGCATATGCACTTGGTCTGGGATGATTGTCATAATAATGTTATATAATCAGTGATTTGCTAATGTAAAACATGGAAAGATAATGATTTCTCTGTAAACCTGCAGGTGCTGGTGGTTGTTACTGTGTATTTACTGTTTCCAGCAAGAAGAAAAGCCCCCCCCCCCCCATGCCCCTCCCCCCGCGCTGGGTATATTTACACAGACAAACGTATAATTAAAAGAAAGGTTTCGGTTAGAGACTGAAAGTAATTTAATCTCAGCTGATCATCTAGTTCTTATATCCAAACCGTGTAACAAAACAGATTATTTGTAATCGTGGGGAGAGGAGAAGATACAATATTAAAAAATACTTCAACAAAAATAATAAAATGTTACATGTGCATGAGGGTCACTGTGACATTGTATCTCTTACTGCGGCAGATTAAAGGGACCCTGTCACCTAAACACTGCTCATACTGTGACTGTGTCACCTAAACACTGATTATACTGTGACTGTATCACCCAAACACTGCTTATACTGTGACTGTATCACCTAAACACTGCTTATACTGTGACTGTATCACCTAAACACTGCTTATACTGTGACTGTATCACCTAAACACTGCTTATACTGTGACTGTATCAGCTAAACACTGCTTATACTGTGACTGTATCACCTAAACACTACTTATACTGTGACTGTATCACCTAAACACTGCTTATACTGTGACTGTATCACCCAAACACTGCTTATACTGTCACTGTATCACCCAAACACTGCTTATACTGTGACTGTATCACCCAAACACTACTTATACTGTGACTGTATCACCTAAACACTGCTTATACTGTGACTGTATCACCCAAACACTGCTTATACTGTGACTGTATCACCCAAACACTGCTTATACTGTGACTGTATCACCCAAACACTGCTTATACTGTGACTGTGTCACCCAAACACTGCTTATACTGTGACTGTATCACCTAAACACTGCTTATACTGTGACTGTATCACCTAAACACTGCTTATACTGTGACTGTGTCACCTAAACACTGCTTATACTGTGACTGTGTCACCTAAACACTGCTTATACTGTGACTGTATCACCCAAACACTGCTTATACTGTGACTGTATCACCCAAACACTGCTTATACCGTGACTGTGTCACCCAAACACTGCTTATACTGTGACTGTGTCACCCAAACACTGCTTATACTGTGACTGTATCACCTAAACACTGCTTATACTGTGACTGCATCACCCAAACACTGCTTATACTGTGACTGTATCACCCAAACACTGCTTATACTGTGACTGTATCACCCAAACACTGCTTATACTGTGACTGTATCACCTAAACACTGCTTATACTGTGACTGTATCACCTAAACACTGCTTATACTGTGACTGGATCACCCAAACACTGCTTATACTGTGACTGTGTCACCTAAACACTGCTTATACTGTGACTGTGTCACCCAAACACTGCTTATACTGTGACTGTGTCACCCAAACACTGCCTATACTGTGACTGTATCACCCAAACACTGCTTATACTGTGACTGTATCACCCAAACACTGCTTATACTGTGACTGGATCACCTAAACACTGCTTATACTGTGACTGTATCATCTAAACACTGCTTATACTGTGACTGTATCACCCAAACACTGCTTATACTGTGACTGTATCACCCAAACAAACACTGCTTATACTGTGACTGTATCACCTAAACACTGCTTATAATGTGACTGTGTCACCTAAACACTGCTTATACTGTGACTGTGTCACCCAAACACTGCTTATACTGTGACTGTATCACCTAAACACTGCTTATACTGTGACTGTATCACCTAAACACTGCTTATACTGTGACTGTATCACCTAAACTTTGCTTATACTGTGACTGGATCACCCAAACACTGCTTATACTGTGACTGTGTCACCTAAACACTGCTTATACTGTGACTGTGTCACCCAAACACTGCTTATACTGTGACTGTATCACCCAAACACTGCTTATACTGTGACTGGATCACCCAAACACTGCTTATACTGTGACTGGATCACCTAAACACTGCTTATACTGTGACTGTATCATCTAAACACTGCTTATACTGTGACTGTATCACCCAAACACTGCTTATACTGTGACTGTATCACCCAAACAAACACTGCTTATACTGTGACTGTATCACCTAAACACTGCTTATAATGTGACTGTGTCACCTAAACACTGCTTATACTGTGACTGTGTCACCCAAACACTGCTTATACTGTGACTGTATCACCTAAACACTGCTTATACTGTGACTGTATCACCTAAACACTGCTTATACTGTGACTGTATCACCCAAACACTGCTTATACTGTGACTGTGTCACCCAAACACCGCTTATACTGTGACTGTATCACCCAAACACTGCTTATACTGTGACTGGATCACCCAAACACTGCTTATACTTTGACTGGATCACCTAAACACTGCTTATACTGTGACTGTATCATCTAAACACCGCTTATACTGTGACTGTATCAACCAAACACTGCTTATACTGTGACTGTATCACCCAAACACAGCTTATACTGTGACTGTGTCACCCAACACTGCTTATACTGTGACTGTATCACCCAAACACTGCTTATACTGTGAATGTATCACCCAAACACTACTTATACTGTGACTGGATCACCTAAACACTGCTTATACTGTGGCTGTATCACCTAAACACTGCTTATACTGTTACTGTATCACCCAAACACCGCTTATACTGTGACTGTATCACCTAAACACCGCTTATACTGTGACTGGATCACCCAAACACTTCTTACACTGTGACTGTATCATCTAAACACTGCTTATACTGTGACTGTATCACCCAAACACTGCTTATACTGTGACTGTATCACCTAAACACTGCTTATACTGTGACTGGATCACCCAAACACTGCTTATACTGTGACTGTATCAACTAAACACTGCTTATACTGTGACTATATAACCTAAACACTGCGTATACTGTGACTGTATCACCTAAACACTGCGTATACTGTGACTGTATCACCCAAACACTGCTTATACTGTGACTGTATCACCTAAACACTGCTTATACTGTGACTGTATCACCTAAACACTGCTTTTAATGAATCTGGAGATTAAAACATGATCTATACAGATCTGTAAATTCCTTATAATTCCTCCATTATTAGAAATGTTGGAAGAGCATAGCATGCTGAGTGTACAGCTGTACACGTAGGATTATGTAATATCGGCCAGTGGGTGGAGCTATGGTTTCCACGCTTTTTGTGTGAAATTAAATTCAATTTGCTTTACCAAATGAACTAAATATGAAGGATAAGGAATAAAGATAATTGATCTCATTCAGTCCCAGTAACAGTGACGATCATTCTGCTAATTAGCAGGTGCCAAACTCCATAATCACAGTGCGATGGCCAGGATTCTAATTAGCATGAAAGACAAGTATCTTTTAGTACTGAAAAGGACGAAGTGATGAATGGGCCGTGTCATGTGATCTCTGGATCCCCGCGCGGACGTCATATTACAAACCTTGCCTTGTGACTTTCCCTGATTAGCCCTGTGTTGTATTTGGAAAATAACCAATAGACACATTTACTTTGTGATTTTCCCACCCGGGCAGGCGAGTGGCGGATTAAGTCTCCGGAGGGAACCGACACTCCGCTGAAGGAGCCTGAACTCTGGGGATTTCATAGTTCTCTTGAGACCAGGCTATTTTTGGAAGGTTTCGCGGTGAGAGATGTAAACGACTTCGCACTGCGCAGCTTGAATTCAGCTTTATACAGATTCCAGCCGGTTACGGGTTTAACTTTTATTTAATGGGACTTTGTTGTACGGCAGACATGAGTTTTGGACGGAGGGGCAAAATAAAATGATGCTTCTCAGTCCCAGAGCGCCATTTTTTTTATTTCGAAATTTCTGCATGCGTTAAAGGGGTGGGGCTTATTAATAGTTGCCTAGTTACATCAGTTGTTGCCCACGGTTACCCATGCTCTGCCTAATTTTGTCCTTCTTTGTGTGGCGCAAAGTTATTCTCTCTAAGAGTGCCGCCATGTGGGATATCTGGCCCTGCCCACAAGCCCATTTATGGTGATGGGGGGAGGGGTTTACATCAGAATTCTCAGTAGCGATTGGTCCCAGATTCATCGATCCACTCAGTGGCACCTCATGGGAGTATAGTAGCCTCTACGGGTGGGAGAGAGGCTAGTACACTGTCTAGCCTCCCTAGGGTTAGCAGGTAATGAATGTAAAACAGGAAAAAGTGCACTTCGTAAGATTGTGGTCCTTTGTATACAAAAAAAGGGAATTGAGAAAGGAAATTTAAGCCAAAGTAGCCGAGTTGTAAACCTGAATAGTAGATTTTTTCCAACTCGGCTGCTTGGACCTGAAGTTTGCCGTTCCCTTGTCAACTCCCTCTTTCATGCATCAAGCCCCTGGTGATTGATTCTTTTATTATCAGATCTCGCGCCAGATTACTGCCATGAATGGTGAGAGTCACTGTACTAAAACTCTCTATAATCTGCGGGAGCCAAATAATATCGCATTAATGTGCTTCACTATACAGGGCAGAAAAAAAACCGAACGACACAAACACATCGAGTTGTCGTGTGGGGGTCCGCCCCGCGCTGCAGTGTACCTGTTCACTGAGAAAAATATAATATCGCTTGCGGTTGCCACAGAAACTGAGATTCATTCAGCGATGCCGGGGATCGGATGCAAATGAAGCCTTTAAGTGAAGGATGGTTCTGTAGAAGTAATAATCCTGTAAGTGGGTAAAACCCAATCAATCTGCTGCTACAGACAGTTAATTGGATAACGAGAAATCAGATAATGATATATTTTGCCAGAAATGTTGTGGCATTTTTCTCCCCAAGGTGCAAATGTCTGCCATTCCTTACCTTTTGTGTATATATTTTTACATAATGTGGACAATAAAACGGGCTCTATCAGCTAAACACTACATTCTGGGAATGTAGAGAATAATAAAAAAAAAAAATAAGCTATAGGCAGCTATACGTGTTGGCAGAATTGCATAGAAATGCATAAAATAAGAGAAATATGATCTAAAAGTGTGTTTTAAACGTTTGTCTCCTGCTTGATATGCAAATGGACTTGATGAGAAAGGAAATACCACAGACACATCTTTATGCATGTGCCGTATAGATCATTTTATATATTATTTGTTCTCTACAATCTACGCAGTGTATAGTTTGACAGAGAACCTTTACACAACAGGCTCTCGTTACCAAGTAATCACACAAATCGATTCCTGTAAATCCCAGGTCAGAGTTAAATGACAGACTGGGTTGGTGATCAGGAGATGGCGTTAGAATAAGTAAAGGAAGATGTTTCTCCCATGGCTACTGATTGCATCTCTGATATCTGAGTGTGACAGAGAGATGGGCCCTTTTCTTATTGCAGGCACTGAGAGATCCCCTGGGATCACACTATGACAGTGGTATGTTTATTAAATAATATTGGGGTTTTATAAGGAAATTCTGGAGACCGAGGGCGAAATATAAACACTGCGGATTTTATAATAAAATACTGAGGCCTATATTGACTAAAAGGCGTTGAACCCAGAACACGTTAGGGCATTGTGACTATAGAGCATATAATGTTTATCTATACATTGAGGTAGCAATGATTAAGCAAATGCATAGATTAAGAGAATCTCCGTTTACAGCATGTAATTGTGATACAGTATGTGCAGATCAACTGCGACCATGGGGAACTTTGCATTCCATGCCACTAGGGGGCGTAATACACAAAAATGTAACTCGTGTGTCAATCCATACATTTTATAATAACTGGCACCTGTATCATATAAAGAGTTAATTACCCCCAAATTAAATAATTTTAATAATAATAAAGTGTTTAACTAGGACGGACTTGTTCACATATTCGATGGCTTTCCAGTACTATTACCAAACTTAATGGCCCTCATTTTACTGAGCTCCAAAGGATGGAGTCACCCTGCCAGAGATTGAACCTGCAACCCCCGAGGGACACTCTCCTGTATTCCAGGGGTGAAGAATCCAAGCTACCCCCAGACACAGCAATCATCTCATTCAAGCATGCTTCACACACGGTTACACCAGAGGAATCCTTTCTTCTCCCCCAGATTGGTGAAAGACTTTTCCAATGTCCTTTCCCTTTCCCTTCCCTTCCCTTCCCTTTCCCTTTCCCTTTCCCTTTCCCTTTCCCTTTCCCTTTCCCTTTCCCTTTCCCTTTCCCTTTCCCTTTCCCTTTCCCTTTCCCTTTCCCTTTCCCTTTCCCTTTCCCCTTCCCCTTCCCCTTCCCCTTCCCCTTCCCCTTCCCTTTCCCCTTCCCTTTCCTTCCTTTCCCCTTGTTTGGAGAGCGCAGGTCTCAGAATGATGGGAAATATATATATATTTTTATGTCTTTACAGAAATAGCTAAATTGGGTTTTAGTTATGTCAAGAGGAAGCAGATTTCCCATGTGCTTTATTCACGAAAAAGGAATCTGCAGGGAACTGAGAAAGGAATCTAAGGCTAATATACCAGATTTTTGAAGTATAGATGAATGGGAGATTTTTTTTTTCTGCTCGGCTACTTTGTTCTTATGTTTGCAATTCCCTTGTCAATTCCCGCTTTCATGAATGAAGCCCAGTGGATACAGGTTTAGTTTTCAGAAACTGACTCCTGTATATCTATGATTATCGTGTCCTGCATTGGGTTATATGGTGGTTTATATTGTGATAGACAATGGGTCAGTCAATCAGCTGGCACAGTGATATTGCACAGGCACCAATCATCTCCCACCATGGGGAACATGTAATGTGCATTATGTGCCACAAGGTGGCGTAATACACAACTCATTTATCACATGTTTGTTACATTCTATGCAATTTAATAACCAGTGACATATAAAGAGTTAATTACCCCCAAATTAATTGACTTGAATAATAATAACAAAGTAAGAAAACGGAATAGTTTGGGGCTTAGTGGGGGTCAACAGCCTGGAAATGTGTGAAATGCGCAGGTAAAGTAAAACAAAATGTGCTAATAATCACTATAACATGTAAATAATAATATAACCTGTGACACGGCAGGAAAAAGAGTCCTGGATCCTGAGAGATGGGGGACCTTCATGGAAAGATCAATCCCCGAAATCTGCAAAAAGTAAGATTTGGCGAATCCCCTGAGCATTCAAACTGCTCCACGTGAGATGTGTTTGGATTCTGTGTTGTTATTCTATTGCCCTAGCTTGTTTTTGTTCTTGTTTGTCTCTTGTATATTTATATATGATCTGCCAGCTCATATGTACTCATTACATTTACACTTTATGCTATTTATTTGTCCATGCCTCTACTTTTTGATAAATTAACAATTTTTTTTAAAACTAAAGGTTTTTTTTTTCTTAGTTGTCCTCTTAATGTAGAAGCACAAGTGAAAAATGTATTGTCCCTAGTATCAGGTACTCGTTTTCAAAGAGGATCAACAGAAGCGATCTTAACTAGGTCCCTTCTGCTGATCCTACGTAAGAACAAGGAACGCTCTCTGCACTAGCAAAGGAGACCCCTGCTCCATACAGACCCCAATCAGAGGAGCAGAGCATGCCCCCACATTGGCTGTGTGAACACTGACAGGCTCTGCCTCAGCTCTGAGGCAGAGCTGAGTATAATCCACCAATGTATATCTAAATCTAAATGTTTACTTTGGAGAAGGGAGACAGTAGTTTTTAACTCTTGCATCTTGTAAGAAAGTTTAAATAATGTTTAGATTACAGACTTTCTAAGAAAAAAACTCACACTCCAAAGGGTCGACACATTATGCCCTGATCTGGCCCCCAATTTTTTTTTTTTTTTTTTACTGATGTTTAGAATAATTTAATTTCAGGTGATTTCAGGAGAACTTCTGCTATTTTGGCTATGAGCAAAGTCCTCCCGTCGGACCTCAAGATCTGTGTAGAGATCCCACGGAAGGAGCGCAGACAGCAGAGGAGGAATACAGTCTATGAGTACGGTAAAGTCGGAAAGCTCTCCTTGCTTCCTGACCGCAGCTCCTTCCGAAACTTCAGCTGGTCTGCAGACATTTTTGTTTGACATAATATTTAATTTGTGCTGACAGCATGTCTATTTCTTCCTGGCCATTGATTTGCTTCCCTCCTGGAGGTGATTTTTGGAGCAGTGATAGATGATAGGCTTTTGCATTATCTGTCACTGGTAAATGGACCTCACTGGGAAAGGATTTCTACTTGTCTGTGTTTGTTTACCTGTCAGTAATGTGAACAAGAAAAACATCTTTCAGCTCCTGGATGTGTATAATGGGTTTTTACTGTCAGAAGAGTAATAAAGGTGCTGTAGCAGTGATCACATTTAGAAGAGATTGCTTCTTTTTTTTTATTGTGCCCAAAATTGTGCTTCTGTCACTAGCGAGGTGCCAGTTTCAAGAGTACTTCTGCGCCATTTCTTAATAAATGGTTTTTGTCGAACAACGCAGGAGCGATCCGGAAGTTCCAGACTGGAACGGTTAGTGCAAGCTCACGGAACGTTTAGTACAAGCTCACGGAACGGTTAGTACAAGCTCACGGAACGGTTAGTACAAGCTCACGGAACGGTTAGTACAAGCTCACGGAACGGTTAGTACAAGCTCACAAAATGACTTTTGTTGGGTGTCCACGGTTTATTAGATTGCGCCACTAGTAGGTGCTCATTTTTTAGTTTTTATCAACCTCCACCATGGTCCTGCTCGCACAGTGTGTTTTTATAAATAAATATAATAATCTATCCATAGATAATATCGGTAGTAGGTGGCTGAGTTATTTTTGTAATGAGAGGGATCCAGGTGGCATGGATATGGATACACAAGACCGGGTGCAGGGTAAACACACTTGCCTGGAGGCTTGAGGCTCCAGGTTGGTGTAGCCACATACCAGGGCCCTGAGGTAGCAGCTGCTAAGTCCAGTATTTGACAAGGACTGGATCTGGACATACCCTGGATCAGGCATGGAACTTAACACTGCTGACAGGATAAGCAGGACTAAAGAACAAAACAGGCACAGGAATAAGACATGGCAGGCAAGAGCAAGAGTAACATGGAAATGCATCTGTCCGCCAAGGCAACATGGAAACGCACCTGGGCAGTGCCAGACTCCATGCTGCCTGCCTCTAGACCCCAGGGAGCTGTGGGTGCTGACCAGGGTAAGTTCTGGTGTGCAATGTGGGTGATGGCACAATATACTGGAATAAGACTTGGGTGTAAGTCATGGGTGTGCAATGTGGAAATGCATTGACAAGTCTGAGGGGCATGATGGCAAGTTTGGGGATGCATTTGCAAGTCTGTGGGTAGAATGGCAAGTCTGAGGGGCAGATTGGCAAATAAAATGTATGCACCCGGAATAAACTCACTTGCTATATTTTTTGTTTTTATAAGGAAGTTTTGTTTAAAATTATTTCAGCTACTTTGGCCTTAAGTTTGAAATTCCCTTGTCAATTCCCTCCAGTTCACACTTTAGTGAATAAAGTCCATGGTGGTCTATTCTCTAATAGGTGAGTTGAGGGGAGATGAACATTGCATCTCACCATTTTAACTATACAAACAGCTGAGTTTCCCCCAATAGCAAACTGTGCCTGCCCCATGTGTCGCTAACTGTGTGAGATTAAATGTTCCTCTCACCTCATCTCCCCTTATAGGGAGGAGACACAACAGCCTCTCTGTACTGACAGTATGGAGGGGGGCTACTCTGTCCCCTGTGTTTCCTTTATCAAATCTTACCAAAAATAGAGATTTCTCCCTTTAGCTCCACACGACAGAAATTATCTTTTTTTTTCCTGCTTTGCTCCATTTGCCACGATTTTTTTTTTAAGACTTTCCAAGAAAACCATCACCCTGTTGCCGCCCCAAACTTCCCCCTATCCATGCCATGTAAGTGCCAACGGCATGTTTATCTCCAAGGACCTCAATTATTCCCAGCGGTACCTAAAAAAAATCTAAACAACAAAACAGAAAAATAAATCCAAGACTTGAGTTCAGAACCGAAATAAAATAAAAAAGCCCAAGTTATGAGTCACCCTGACCTTTCTAAACGTACAACTAACTTCCCTGGGGGTCCGGCGTGTTCTGCAGGGAGAACAATGCGCGGTAAATATACGTTTTGCAAAGTTAGCGGTGCTTTGAATGAAGTCAGACCAATTACTTTCTAAAGAAACCGATAATATCAACGTATTGCTGCCGACAGATTCTCTAGCGTGTCGTACAGTCTAAATTCGGATCACGTTACTAATTCTAGAGAATGTTCTGTAAAAAGGTTAATACCACCTCCTCACCGCTGGTCTCAAAGCTGACAAAATGCTGCTATATTCTTATTAAGTGGGTTTAACATCCTCTCTGAATGAAATCTAAGAATATTTCTCACTACATTTTCCATGTTACGCATTCACTTCAAGCCCACGGGAAAAGCAGGGCAGAGTATGCGATGCTTGTAAAACATAAGCATGTACCCGCCTCGTAACTAATGTGGTTTACAATCTTTGCTCTTTATAGCTCTATCAGGGGCGGACATGTTTAGACTCTTTGCTCTGTATAGCTCTATCAGGGGTGGACATGTTGTTTAGAATCTTTGCTCTGTATAGCTCTATCAGGGGCGGACATGTTGGTTAGAATCTTTGCTCTGTATAGCTCTATCAGGGGACGGACATGTTGTTTAGAATCTTTGCTCCGTATAGCTCTATCAGGGGAGGACATGTTGGTTAGAATCTTTGCTCTGTATAGCTCTATCAGGGGGTGGACATGGTGTTTAGAATCTTTGCTCTGTATAGCTCTATCAGGGGACGGACATGTTGTTTAGAATCTTTGCTCTGTATAGCTCTATCAGGGGTGGACATGTTGTTTATAGAATCTTTGCTCTGTATAGCTCTATCAGGGGCGGACATGTTGTTTAGAATCTATTCTCTGTATAGCTCTGTCTGGGGTGTATGTTAAAAAAATAAAACAAACTGAAATCTCACAATGAGACTGGGAAGATGAGTGCTAATACATATAACGCCGATGGATAAAAGAACAGTTTTTAGATTACAAAAAAACTTAATTGCAAAAACTATTTTGTTTACACCTTGGAAGTCGATGTGAAGCTGGGTGAACAGTCTCTGTGTTTTGTCAGATAGGAAATAATCCAATAAATGTTCCTGTATTATTAGCAGTAAAAGAGAATATCCAGATCCGCTCTTCCCACGTTTCAGCGACACTTTGGTCCCCGGGTGGAAATTGATTTTCCCGTCGGAGCGGACGAGACCATTGTGATGAGTAATGTGAAAAAACAGCTGGACCATCAAACGCGCGTCCTTTGGAAAGCCTGGGTGTGGCGCATCATACAAAGCCCCCCAGCGGGTGTGCCATGCAGCCCAAATAGGTTGTCATTTCATCTGCTTTATTTTCTTTCTTTCTTTCTTGTCTCCAAAAAACGAGCATCAAAGTCTATTTTAGACGTTTCCCAGCAAGAGAGGAAAAGAAAAGATATTCTACTTTGAAATATTATAAAAACTGCGCTGAGAGTTCAGTCCCGCCGTTAGCTGTGGACGTGCCCAGCCCTCTATACAAAAGGGAGATAAACGTGCGTAATTTGTGGCGATGTGAGAGATTTCTGCGTTTGTATCTGTGGGATATAGCGTGATTATACTTAATGTAAAAGCAGGGTTTATTCTATTCCCGTGGTTTGTACCACGTCGCAGATTAACGTGGCAGGGGAGCTCTGTTTATTGTACTTTACTTGCTGGGTAATTTTGGAGCCCAGTCCAAGTTTTGAGTCTCTTTAATAGCAGTGTTAAAATTACAAAATCCAGATAAGAAATCCTAAACTCACACTTCTGCCACCAATGCAAGGGATTCTGGCTAGGCTTATGCAAAAGAGGTTAACAATGATCGCCTTTTTGCCTCTATATCCACCTTATACATGGCGCACACGCCTTCTGTACTAGACAGTCTTTACACATGTATTTTCTTATTCTGGATTCATCTCCTGCAATGTAATATTGCATTGTTTAATAAATATTGCAATATCAGAACACCATTGACGGGATACCTGGTGAGCATCCTTTTAGGCCCTGTGATAGTGTGTACGTTTGGTGATCTGACCTGATTGAGACATAGAGTCTGCCATCAGTCACATGTATACTTTCCTTATGTGAAATATGACTACACTATGCTTTGTCTATTTCTCTTTTTTCTTTGACATGGTTCTGCACTAATTTGGAATTGCATAAAAAAATGCAACCATGTTTCCAACACACAGCATTGTCTCCCTGCTTTGCAACAGGTTAAACGGTCTGTTATATAACTGTACACATATGTGCGATGATTGAGAGTACTGTCACATTGTATTTTGTTTACACCCCAGTGGAGGAGGTTGCTCTTCTATCTGACCAGCTCTGCCAAATCTTTGTTAGACAATTCCCAGCATGCAAGGGTTAAAAAAAAAAAACCCAAACAAAATAGTTTAATAATAACACAAGTGACTGATATTTTACTGCTATATTGAGCAGGCAGGGCCGCGTCACAGAGGAGAACATGCGCTATTTGTAGAAATGGGAGTCATTTTGTCCCCCGTATAGGTGTTACATAGAGCTATTACAGGTAATGGAGCTTTTATTATAAACAGACGAATGATTTATACAACATGACATGACTGCATGATTACCCAGTGAAGGTTTAATGCACGGAAGGCTCTTATATGTTGTACGTGTCTAATATCTGTAAAATGCACTTATTTCTACTCTATAAAAGTTCACTGTTTTCCTACAGTTTTATATTGAAAAAAAAATTCTGCGGGGCTTCTAAATTCAGTGACATTCCAATAAGGAGGGGCTTGGAGAGATGGGCGGGGCTTCTAAATTCAGTGACATTCCGACAAGGAGGGGCTTGGAGAGATGGGCGGGGCTTCTAAATTCAGTGACATTCCGACAAGGAGGGGCTTGGAGAGATGGGCGGGGCTTCTAAATTCAGTGACATTCCAATAAGGAGGGGCTTGGAGAGAGAGGCGGGGCTTCTAAATTCAGTGACATTCCGACAAGGAGGGGCTTGGAGAGATGGGCGGGGCTTCTAAATTCAGTGACATTCCAATAAGGAGGGGCTTGGAGAGAGAGGCGGGGCTTCTAAATTCAGTGACATTCCAATAAGGAGGGGCTTGGAGAGAGAGGCGGGGCTTCTAAATTCAGTGACATTCCAATAAGGAGGGGCTTGGAGAGAGAGGCGGGGCTTCTAAATTCAGTGACATTCCAATAAGGAGGGGCTTGGAGAGAGGCGGGGCTTCTAAATCCAGTGACATTCTGACAAGGAGGGGCTTGGAGAGAGAGGCGGGGCTTCTAAATTCAGTGACATTCCAATAAGGAGGGGCTTGGAGAGAGAGGCGGGGCTTCTAAAGCCGGTGACATTCCAACAAGGAGGAGGGGCTTGGAGAGATGGGCGGGGCTTCTAAATCCAGTGACATTCCAATGAGGAGGGGCTTGGAGAGATGGGCGGGGCTTCTAAATCCAGTGACATTCCAATAAGGAGGGGCTTGGAGAGATGGGCGGGGCTTCTAAATCCAGTGACATTCCAATAAGGAGGGGCTTGGAGAGATGGGCGGGGCTTCTAAATCCAGTGACATTCCAATAAGGAGGGGCTTGGAGAGATGGGCGGGGCTTCTAAAGCCGGTGACATTCCAACAAGGAGGAGCTTGGAGAGATGGGCGGGGCTTCTAAATCCAGTGACATTCCAACAAGGAGGAGCTTGGAGAGATGGGCGGGGCTTCTAAATCCAGTGACATTCCAACAAGGAGGGGTCTGGAGCGATGAGCGGGGCTTCTAAATCCAGTGACATCCAATAAGAAGGGGCTTGGAGAGATGGGCGGGGCTTCTAAATTCAGTGACATTCCAACAAGGAGGGGCCTGGAGAGATGGGCGGGGCTTCTAAATTCAGTGACATTCCGACAAGGAGGGGCTTGGAGAGATGGGCGGGGCTTCTAAATTCAGTGACATTCCAATAAGGAGGGGCTTGGAGAGAGAGGCGGGGCTTCTAAATTCAGTGACATTCCAATAAGGAGGGGCTTGGAGAGAGAGGCGGGGCTTCTAAATTCAGTGACATTCCAATAAGGAGGGGCTTGGAGAGAGGCGGGGCTTCTAAATCCAGTGACATTCTGACAAGGAGGGGCTTGGAGAGATGGGCGGGGCTTCTAAATTCAGTGACATTCTGACAAGGAGGGGCTTGGAGAGAGAGGCGGGGCTTCTAAATTCAGTGACATTCTAATAAGGAGGAGGGGCTTGGAGAGATGAGCGGGGCTTCTAAAGCCGGTGACATTCCAACAAGGAGGAGGGGCTTGGAGAGATGGGCGGGGCTTCTAAATCCAGTGGCATTCCAATAAGGAGGGGCTTGGAGAGATGGGCGGGGCTTCTAAATCCAGTGACATTCCAATAAGGAGGGGCTTGGAGAGATGGGCGGGGCTTCTAAAGCCGGTGACATTCCAACAAGGAGGAGCTTGGAGAGATGGGCGGGGCTTCTAAATCCAGTGACATTCCAACAAGGAGGAGCTTGGAGAGATGGGCGGGGCTTCTAAATTCAGTGACATTCCAACAAGGAGGGGCCTGGAGAGATGGGCGGGGCTTCTAAATTCAGTGACATTCCAATAAGGAGGGGCTTGGAGAGATGGGCGGGGCTTCCAAAGCCGGTGACATTCCAACAAGGAGGGACTTGGAGAGATGGACGGGGCTGTTGCTATAGGAACAGCTATGAATGTGTTGCACTTAATGTGCAGTTTTTAGGAGACAGTCAGAGCTGAGGAGAAATCTGCTTATATTAAAATGTTTCCGTAAAGTTGGAAGGCCCCTTTAAATGTTACCAAAATAGATATAATAAGCTATCCCTCCCCCTTTCCCCCCGTAAAGCTCATTCATGTAAAAGTTCGCATTTCCTCTTGAAAAACCATTTAGTAGACAGAAAAATGACATGTGAGGTGAAGATGGAGCCAGAGAGATTGTTATTCACATAATGCACACTGACTCCGGCACACTGACTGCGACACACTGACTGCGGCACACTGACTGCGGCACACTGACTGCGACACACTGACTGCGGCACACTGACTGCGGCACACTGACTGCGGCACACTGACTGCGACACACTGACTGTGACACACTGACTGCGGCACAGTGACTGCGGCAAACTGACTGCGGCACACTGACTGCGGCACACTGACTGCGGCACAGTGACTTCGGCACACTGACTGCGGCACACTGACTGCGGCACACTGACTGCGACACACTGACTGCGGCACACTGACTGCGGCACACGGATTGCGGCACAGTGACTGCGGCACAGTGACTGCGGGACACGGACTGCGGCACACGGACTGCGGCAGAGTGACTGCGGCACACTGACTGCGGGACACGGACTGCGACACACTGACTGCGGCACACTGACTGCGACACACTGACTGCGGCACACTGACTGCTGCACACTGACTGCGGCACACGGACTGCGGCACACGGACTGCGGCACACGGACTGCGACACACTGACTGCGACACACTGACTGCGGCACAGTGACTGCGGCACAGTGACTGCGGCGCAGTGACTGCGGCGCAGTGACTGCGGCGCAGTGACTGCGGCGCAGTGACTGCGGCGCACTGACTGCGACGCAGTGACTGCGACGCACTGACTGCGGCGCACTGACTGCGGCGCACTGACTGCGACACACTGACTGCGGCACAGTGACTGCGACACACTGACTGCGGCACACTGACTGCGGCACACTGACTGCGACACACTGACTGCGGCACACTGACTGCGACGCAGTGACTGGGACACACTGACTGCGGCACACTGACTGCGGCACACTGGCAAAACCTGGAACAGGAGCCGCAGGAGAGAATGGGTCAGTATCATAGATTGGACTATACAGCAAACCAACTGAGGGAGCACAGAAAGGATCCAGTCGGGTTACAAGCGTTGCATAAATGCTTTTAAAGGGAATATGTCAAATCTGGCACTCATGTACCTCTGAGTTAGGATCCCAGTCATAGTATAATAAGAGAAGTGCAGCACAGAGGGACGGCAAGATGGAACAAAGGAAGGAAAACAAACTAAATCATAGTGTTTAGGTGATACAGCCACAGTATAAGCAGTGTTTGGGTGATACAGTCACAGTATAAGCAGTGTTTGGGTGATACAGTCACAGTATAAGCAGTGTTTAGGTGACACAGTATAAGCAGTGTTTGGGTGATACAGTCACAGTATAAGCAGTGTTTGGGTGATACAGTCACAGTATAAGCAGTGTTTGGGTGATACAGTCACAGTATAAGCAGTGTTTGGGTGATACAGTCACAGTATAAGCATTGTTTAGGTGATACAGTCACAGTATAAGCAGTGTTTGGGTGATACAATCACAGTATGAGCAGTGTTTGGGTGACACAGTCACAGTATAAGCAGTGTTTGGGTGACACAGCCACAGTATAAGCAGTGTTTAGGTGATACAGTCACAGTATAAGCAGTGTTTGGGTGATACAGTCACAGTATAAGCAGTGTTTGGGTGATACAGTCACAGTATAAGCAGTGTTTGGGTGATACAGTCACAGTATAAGCAGTGTTTGGGTGACACAGTCACAGTATAAGCAGTGTTTAGGTGATACAGTCACAGTATAAGCAGTGTTTGGGTGATACAGTCACAGTATAATCAGTGTTAAGGTGATACAGTCACAGTATAAGCAGTGTTTGGGTGATACAGTCACAGTATAAGCAGTGTTTGGGTGATACAGTCACAGTATAAGCAGTGTTTAGGAGACAGAGTCCTTTGTAGATAATGTGGAATAAGTCCTGCCTGCTAATGTCTAGGTAATAGGTATATTAAATCCATGTGGGTTTGGATTCTAGGACCTTTATTCATTATGATCATTTGCAGACAGACAGAGAATTACCACAGCTCTGACTTTGCAGGATCTGATACTGTAATGCATTGAAAACCCATTAATCCTGTGATACATATTAAATGTAACTGAGTTATTCATTCCACTTACTGGGTCACTGCACCTTTTATACTAATTATTTTAATAGCTGGATCATAAAATCTTTATGGCGGGATTTTAACGACAGGAGAATCACAAGGGAATCTTTTATGTGAATATTAAAAAAAAACTGAATTTAAGTTGAAAATTGTAGACTTTATAATTGGGGAGATGAGTTAAATAATCCAGCGTGTGCATGAGATCTAACTATCACCTCTTATATACATTAATCAGGATGAACCCACGTCCAAAGGCTGGTGGAAGGTTGGCTGGGGGTCATGGGAATTGAAGATGTAAGAGATTTGTTCTGGGTTACTTTTGTTTTAGATAAGATTTCTCACTTTTAAAAGACCTGTTAAATCTTAACAAATAAAAGAGTTTTTATTTTCCTCTTGTAGTATTTACTGTCTCCCCCCAGTCCAAAGTGCTGTTACATGGCTACAACCACTAGGGTTATAACCCAGCAAGTGAATTACCGGCAGGCTGGTAAAAAAAAAAAGGGCTTGAGGACAATTTTAAGTCTATGGAGCTGATAGCATGGCCGGTATCATTTGGAGGAACGGGTAACAGCCCTAACCATCACTGCAAGGGATTCTGGGTAGGCACATGGAGATATCCAATGGTGGCCCTCCTGGCAGATGATGCAGTTAATTCATAGCAGTTGCATCAATCATAATAAACCATCCCTGGCGCAGGTAAGTGTAGTGTAGGGTGTCTACGTTCATTCCTTTATTTATAGAAAGACGCAGGGTTTGTTTGGCAGGTAGTACAGATTTGTACTGACACCTCTGCAGAAGGCTGACAGCTGTTTCTGAATGACTCATTATTGGATTTTAGTAAAAGTTTGGTTACTGTTTACCGTCACTGTATTATTTTTATGCTCGGTTCATTAGCATACTTAGCATATATTTTCCTTTGCTGCCTCTACGCGCACCTTCCCTGACGCAGGTAACGCCATGATATTTATTACGTCTTAAAAACTTTAGAATTAACAGTTTCAGTTCCGAGAATCATGCAGTGTCTGGAAAAAAAAACTATTTTGACATAATTGCTGTGTCAAGTAAAAAAAAAAAAAGACACAGAAACAGGTCTGCCTGATCAACTCTCCTCAACTCCTATATATATAAAGAAGAAAAGAGTTTTAGCTGTTGCTATAGTAACAGTCCCGCCCATCTGTCCAAGCCCCTCCCTATCGGAATGTTGCTGAATTTAGAAGCCCCGGTGTAATCATTTTCAATATAAAACTACAGGAGTACAGTTAGTTTTGTCTAAAGTAAAAATAAGCCCATTTCAGTTAAATTTGACACATTTACAACATACTGAAAATAATCTTGGTAGAACTGGATGTTTTTTTTCAGCGGTATACTCCCTCTGTATTAGAAGATGTCAATTTATCTGTGACAGTTCATACAGACGGCAGATCTGACACAGAGAGACACAGTGAATCACCCAGGTCCTGGTTATAAACTGACATTTGAGGTGTGACTTATTTTTAATGAGATTTGGAAGATCACTGTGTCTCTGGATTAGTGGATTAATACTGATTGCTCTGTTACCAATTAAAGAAACAGAACACAGCTAGTATAACTATCGCTGCTAATATACAAAAAAACAGCTAATGTGTAACAAATAATCCCCCTTAGGACTGACTGATGTGCCCTGCAGCTAGTTTTCGAATGGCCTTTTGAATTTTGTTTCTATGATAAACACTTCATGAGGTATTACCGTTTTATATAAACACATTTCTAATCAGAGCTTCCGTTTCTAGAAGTTCTAATTGCTTAGAGAATTTCCTGATGCTCCCGGTGACCTGTAAATGTGTCAATGTTTACACATTCAGAGGTCATGACACTTATTTGATATTGTGGAATATTCTGACTTCACTTTCTCTCTAGTACAGAGCTTTTTAATGAAATTCCAGAAGACAATGATCCTGACAGACAGAAGTCCTAAATATGGTTTTTATATGAAATAATGGTGGAGACTGAATAGTCTGAATCCCAACTATGGCAAAATGCTAAATATCTAATTTCTATCTATATTCTGTTTGTTCATCCTCTTTAACATATGTTCAAACTATGGCCCTTAAAACTCCAATGTACTACAGGCATATTTAGCAGACATCTAAACCCCAACACTTTCAAATTTACCGGGATCTTGTCCCGGCATTAATACTGACTATGTACAGTATGCTCAGCACTGCGCGCAGGCAGCATTGTGTCTGTCCCGGCATTAATACCGTCTATGTACAGTATGCTCAGCACTGCGCGCAGGCAGCATTGTGTCTGTCCCGGCATTAACACCGTCTATGTACAGTATGCTCAGCACTGCGCGCAGGCAGCATTGTGTCTGTCCCGGCATTAATACTGTCTATGTACAGTATGCTCAGCACTGTGCGCAGGCAGCATTGTGTCTGTCCCGGCATTAATACTGACTATGTACAGTATGCTCAGCACTGCGCGCAGGCAGCATTGTGTCTGTCCCGGCATTAATACCGTCTATGTACAGTATGCTCAGCACTGCGCGCAGGCAGCATTGTGTCTGTCCCGGCATTAATACCGTCAATGTACAGTATGCTCAGCACTGCGCGCAGGCAGCATTGTGTCTGTCCCGGCATTAATACTGACTATGTACAGTATGCTCAGCACTGCGCGCAGGCAGCATTGTGTCTGTCCCGGCATTAATACTGTCTGTGTACAGTATGCTCAGCACTGCGCGCAGGCAGCATTGTGTCTGTCCCGGCATTAATACTGTCTATGTACAGTATGCTCAGCACTGCGCGCAAGCAGCATTGTGTCTGTCCCAGCATTAATACTGTCTATGTACAGTATGCTCGGCACTGTGCGCAGGCAGCATTGTGTCTGTCCCGGTATTAATACCATCTATGTACAGTGCTCAGCACTGTGCGCAGGCAGCATTGTGTCTGTCCCGGTAATAATACTGTCTATGTACAGTATGTCCAGTACTGCGCGCAGGCAGCATTGTGCCTGTCCAGGTATTATTACTGTCTATGTATAGTATGCTCAGCACTGCGCGCAGGCAGCATTGTGTCTGTCCTGGTATTAATACCGTCTATGTACAGTATGCTCAGCACTGCACACAGGCAGCATTGTGTCTGTCCTGGCATTAATCCCGTCTATGTACAGTATGCTCAGCACTGTGCGCAGGCAGCATTGTGTCAGTCCCGGCATTAATACTGTCTATGTACAATATGCTCGGCACTGCGCGCAGGCAGCATTGTGTCTGTCCCGGCATTAATACTGTCTATGTACAGTATGCTCAGCACTGTGCGCAGGCAGCATTGTGTCTGTCCCGGTATTAATACCATCTATGTACAGTGCTCAGCACTGCGCGCAGGCAGCATTGTGTCTGTCCCGGTATTAATACTGTCTATGTACAGTATGCTCAGCACTGCGCGCTGGCAGCATTGTTCCTGTCCCGGCATTAATACTGTCTATGTACAGTATGCTCAGCACTGCGCGCAGGCAGCATTGTGTCTGTCCCGGCATTAATACTGTCTATGTACAGTATGCTCAGCACTGTGCGCAGGCAGCATTGTGTCTGTCCCGGCATTAATACTGTCTATGTATAGTATGCTCAGCACTGCGCGCAGGCAGCATTGTGTCTGTACCGGCATTAATCCCGTCTATGTACAGTATGCTCAGCACTGTGCACAGGCAGCATTGTGTCTGTCCCGGCATTAATACTGTCTATGTACAGTATGCTCAGCACTGTGCGCAGGCAGCCTTGTGTCTGTCCCGGCATTAATACTGTCTATGTACAGTATGCTCAGCACTGTGCGCAGGCAGCATTGTGTCTGTCCTGGTATTAATACCGTCTATGTACAGTATGCTCAGCGCTACACACAGGCAGCATTGTGTCTGTCCCGGCATTAATCCCGTCTATGTACAGTATGCTCAGCACTGTGCGCAGGCAGCATTGTGTCAGTCCCGGCATTAATACTGTCTATGTACAATATGCTCGGCACTGCGCGCAGGCAGCATTGTGTCTGTCCCGGCATTAATACTGTCTATGTACAGTATGCTCAGCACTGTGCGCAGGCAGCATTGTGTCTGTCCCGGTATTAATACCATCTATGTACAGTGCTCAGCACTGCGCGCTGGCAGCATTGTGTCTGTCCCGGTATTAATACTGTCTATTTACAGTATGCTCAGCACTGCGCGCTGGCAGCATTGTGTCTGTCCCGGTATTAATACTGTCTATGTACAGTATGCTCAGCACTGCGCGCTGGCAGCATTGTTCCTGTCCCGGCATTAATATTGTCTATGTACAGTATGCTCAGCGCTGCACACAGGCAGCATTGTGTCTGTCCCGGCATTAATACTGTCTATGTACAATATGCTCGGCACTGCGTGCAGGCAGCATTGTGTCTGTCCCGGCATTAATACTGTCTATGTACAGTATGCTCAGCACTGTGCGCAGGCAGCATTGTGTCTGTCCCAGCATTAATACTGTCTATGTACAGTGTGCTCAGCACTGCGTGCAGGCAGCATTGTGTCTTTCCCGGCATTAATACTGTCTATGTACAGTATGCTCAGCACTGTGCGCAGGCAGCATTGTGTCTGTCCCGGCATTAATACTGTCTATGTACAGTATGCTCGGCACTGCGCGCAGGCAGCATTGTGTCTGTCCCGGTATTAATACTGTCTATGTATAGTATGCTCAGCACTGCGCACAGGCAGCATTGTGTCTGTCCCGGCATTAATACTGTCTATGTACAGTATGCTCAGCACTGTGCGCAGGCAGCATTGTGTCTGTCCTGGCATTAATATTGTCTATGTACACTATGTCCAGTACTGCGCGCAGGCAGCATTGTGCCTGTCCAGGTATTAATACTGTCTATGTATAGTATGCTCAGCACTGCGCGCAGGCAGCATTGTGTCTGTCCTGGTATTAATACCGTCTATGTACAGTATGCTCAGCACTGCACACAGGCAGCATTGTGTCTGTCCTGGCATTAATCCCGTCTATGTACAGTATGCTCAGCACTGTGCGCAGGCAGCATTGTGTCAGTCCCGGCATTAATACTGTCTATGTACAATATGCTCGGCACTGCGCGCAGGCAGCATTGTGTCTGTCCTGGCATTAATATTGTCTATGTATAGTATGCTCAGCACTGTGCGCAGGCAGCATTGTGTCTGTCCCGGTATTAATACCATCTATGTATAGTATGCTCAGCACTGCGCGCAGGCAGCATTGTGTCTGTACCGGCATTAATCCCGTCTATGTACAGTATGCTCAGCACTGTGCACAGGCAGCATTGTGTCTGTCCCGGCATTAATACTGTCTATGTACAGTATGCTCAGCACTGTGCGCAGGCAGCCTTGTGTCTGTCCCGGCATTAATACTGTCTATGTACAGTATGCTCAGCACTGTGTGCAGGCAGCATTGTGTCTGTCCTGGTATTAATACCGTCTATGTACAGTATGCTCAGCGCTACACACAGGCAGCATTGTGTCTGTCCCGGCATTAATCCCGTCTATGTACAGTATGCTCAGCACTGTGCGCAGGCAGCATTGTGTCAGTCCCGGCATTAATACTGTCTATGTACAATATGCTCGGCACTGCGCGCAGGCAGCATTGTGTCTGTCCCGGCATTAATACTGTCTATGTACAGTATGCTCAGCACTGTGCGCAGGCAGCATTGTGTCTGTCCCGGTATTAATACCATCTATGTACAGTGCTCAGCACTGCGCGCTGGCAGCATTGTGTCTGTCCCGGTATTAATACTGTCTATTTACAGTATGCTCAGCACTGCGCGCTGGCAGCATTGTGTCTGTCCCGGTATTAATACTGTCTATGTACAGTATGCTCAGCACTGCGCGCTGGCAGCATTGTTCCTGTGCCGGCATTAATATTGTCTATGTACAGTATGCTCAGCGCTGCACACAGGCAGCATTGTGTCTGTCCCGGCATTAATACTGTCTATGTACAATATGCTCACCACTGCGTGCAGGCAGCATTGTGTCTGTCCCGGCATTAATACTGTCTATGTACAGTATGCTCAGCACTGTGCGCAGGCAGCATTGTGTCTGTCCCAAAATTAATACTGTCTATGTACAGTGTGCTCAGCACTGCGTGCAGGCAGCATTGTGTCTTTCCCGGCATTAATACTGTCTATGTACAGTATGCTCAGCACTGTGCGCAGGCAGCATTGTGTCTGTCCCAGCATTAATACTGTCTATGTACAGTATGCTCAGCACTGTGCGCAGGCAGCATTGTGTCTGTCCCGGTATTAATACCATCTATGTACAGTGCTCAGCACTGCGCGCAGGCAGCATTGTGTCTGTCCCGGTATTAATACTGTCTATGTACAGTATGCTCAGCACTGCGCGCTGGCAGAATTGTTCCTGTCCCGGCATTAATACTGTCTATGTACAGTATGCTCAGCACTGCGCGCAGGCAGCATTGTGTCTGTCCTGGCATTAATACTGTCTATGTACAGTATGCTCAGCACTGTGCGCAGGCAGCATTGTGTCTGTCCCGGCATTAATACTGTCTATGTATAGTATGCTCAGCACTGTGCGCAGGCAGCATTGTGTCTGTCCCGGCATTAATACTGTCTATGTACAGTATGCTCAGCACTGTGCGCAGGCAGCATTGTGTCTGTCCTGGCATTAATATTGTCTATGTATAGTATGCTCAGCACTGCACGCAGGCAGCATTGTGTCTGTCCTGGTATTAATACCGTCTATGTACAGTATGCTCAGCACTGTGCGCATGCAGCATTGTATCTGTCCCGGCATTAATCCCGTCTATGTACAGTATGCTCAGCACTGTGCGCAGGCAGCATTGTGTCTGTCCCGGCATTAATACTGTCTATGTACAGTGTGCTCAGCACTGCGTGCAGGCAGCATTGTGTCTTTCCCGGCATTAATACTGTCTATGTACAGTATGCTCAGCACTGTGCGCAGGCAGCATTGTGTATGTCCCGGCATTAATACTGTCTATGTACAGTATGCTCAGCACTGTGTGCAGGAAGCATTGTGTCTGTCCCGGTATTAATACCATCTATGGACAGTATGCTCAGCACTGTGCGCAGGCAGCATTGTGTCTGTCCTGGCATTAATACCGTCTATGTACAGTATGCTCAGCGCTGCGTGCAGGCAGCATTGTGTCTGTCCCGGTATTAATACCATCTATGTACAGTATGCTCGGCACTGCGCACAGGCAGCATTGTGTCTGTCCCGGCATTAATACCATCTATGTACAGTATGCTCGGCACTGCGCGCAGACAGCATTGTGTCTGTCCTGGCATTAATACTGTCTATGTACAGTATGCTCAGCACTGCACGCAGGCAGCTAGACACAATGCTGCCAGTGCACAGTGCTAAGCATACTGTACATTGACATAATGACAGGGATTGTCTCAGCACATCCAGTAGTGTTGGCATCTAGGGCACTGGTTATATGTACAGAGAAATTCTGGGGCAAAGTTCTAAAATTTAAAGACCAGCAGGAACATTCCGTCGGTTTCCACGGTAACTGCACCATTACTTGACTATTATTTCAGGATTAACTCTTTATTCATCAGCCCAATGTTTTCACAATGAACCATTAGTAAAGTTATAAGCATTTTAAATTGTAGTTGCCAACAGTCACGAATTTGATGGAACAATCCTGTTTTTTTAGGGTCTTGTCCCATTAAATTTGAGGGTGAAGCTGCTGTCATGACTCCCACCCATGCTCAACGCTTTACGCTGGACACAAGGGGCATAACGATCAATGTCTGTGAGAAGTGAGCACAGTGTCACATAACCCCACCCACAGCGCAACCTAGGATTAGAATCGGGAGAGTTGGCAGGTATGTGAAATTATAACTCATAAAAAAAATTATATGTAAATGGAAAAAACTTTCATTGAATTTTAAAGGCTTATTTAATGACACAATTGGGGAAATTATATGTTTTATTAATTACATTTTTTTTTCATACCAACACAGGAAATGCTTTTTCTGGAGCAGCTGTGAAGAGAAATTCGCTCTGGGTCCTGTAATTATCTTTCCAACGTGGCTATATCTACAGATATCTACAGATATGTATACATGGGAGCAAAATTAGCAGTTAGGGATTCAGCATCGGATGTTTTATTTAATTAGCAGCACAAGATACAAGATCTGGATATATTACCAGGACAGCAGACTGAGAGGGAGAATAAAATGGGTTTAATCCCCTTTATACTCAGGACACTGGTCCCCCCCCCCCCCCCCCCACCCTGGAAGTCCCAGTAAAGCCTGGAGATATCTTCTAATTGCAGTTTAAATAGCAGAGGTGATTAGGATGAAATCCATCTCTCTAGTTTTCTAAAAGCTATAAAAACACATTAAATAAAACGTGAGGAGTCAATAAAGAAAGGTTTCTAGTCTCTGCCACTTCACATGCTAGAAAGAAAAATAAAAAATCAGCTCTTTCTTTTATATTCACACTGGTACTAGAAAGTGTTATTAATACTTATCCTGCAACATGTACCCCACAACATGTACCCCACATAACTTACCCCACAACATGAACCCCACACAACCTACCCCACAACATGTACAACACAACAGCTTGCCCACAATACTTACCCTCCGTCACTGGGGCTGATGGGGAGGACTGGCCTGAGGGGTACAATATACTGCCGGCACTGGGTTTGTAAAACATTTACTTGGGGCACAGAAGACACATTTCTGATGTGCAATGTAATATTGCAAAGGAAAGTGTGTACAGACTTTATTTAGACATGTTGGTATTGTTATTATTACATTATTTTCATGTTTGTACTTTGTTGTTTAGTTATTTTTACACCGGGGCAGAGATTCGCTGGTCTCTGCCCTTATCAGAGATATGGGTCTAACCAATTTCTCTTTTGAGGATAAAGACCCAGAAGGGGTGGATAAGACTGTGGTCTCCACACCAGGGCTACAGGGATGCTGGCCAGCTGGCCCAGATCACCAACACCCTGGAACAGGGACCCCCAGCCACCTTACATGTGTCCCCGGATCTAATGAATGATAAATCAGGAATGATGGAGTGAAATTAGATGACCACACCTGGGTCATTGGGATCCTGGCCAGCTGAACTGGTATAATATGGGACTGGTATAATATGGGACTGGTATAATATGGGACTGGTATAATATGGGACTGGTATAATATGGGACTGGTATAATATGGGACTGGTATAATATGGGACTGGTATAATATGGGACTGGTATAATATGGGACTGGTATAATATGGGACTGGTATAATATGGGACTGGTATAATATGGGACTGGTATAATATGGGACTGGTATAATATGGGACTGGTATAATATGGGACTGGTATAATATGGGACTGGTATAATATCTGACCTGTATAATATGGGACTGGTATAATATGGGACTGGTATAATATCTGACCTGTATAATATGGGACTGGTATAATATGGGACTGGTATAATATGGGACTGGTATAATATGGGACTGGTATAATATCTGAGCTGTATAATATGGGACTGGTATAATATGGGACTGGTATAATATGGGACTGGTATAATATCTGACCTGTATAATATCTGACCCGTATAATATGGGACTGGTATAATATGGGACTGGTATAATATCTGACCCGTATAATATGGGACTGGTATAATATGGGACTGGTATAATATGGGACTGGTATAATATGGGACTGGTATAATATGGGACTGGTATAATATCTGACCTGTATAATATGGGACTGGTATAATATGGGACTGGTATAATATCTGACCTGTATAATATGGGACTGGTATAATATGGGACTGGTATAATATGGGACTGGTATAATATGGGACTGGTATAATATCTGACCTGTATAATATGTGACCGGTATAATATCTGAGCTGTATAATATGGGACTGGTATAATATGGGACTGGTATAATATCTGACCTGTATAATATGGGACCGGTATAATATCTGAGCTGTATAATATGGGACTGGTATAATATGGGACTGGTATAATATCTGACCTGTATAATATGGGACTGGTATAATATCTGACCTGTATAATATGGGACTGGTATAATATGGGACTGGTATAATATCTGAGCTGTATAATATGGGACTGGTATCAGGGGAGGGCTGGCAGCCTTAGGCCTGGGGGGCAAATCCAGTCAAGTGGCCCATTGCATCATCGAATCGCCTCCCCATACACGGCCATCTTTTCCTTGTTTTATAACGAATATTGCCAGGATTTTCACCCACAATATGCCAGGATTTGCCATTTAATATGCTAGAATTTTCCCTTACAAAATGCCAGGATTATGCCCCTCAGTATGCCAGGATTATGCCCCTCAATATGCCAGGATTATGCCCCTCAAAATGCCAGGATTTTCTCCTCAATATGCCAAGATGATGCCCCCTCAATATGCCAGGATTATGCCCCTCAATATGCCAGGATTATGCCCCACAATATGCCAGGATTTAGACACCCAATATGCCAGGATTTTCCCTTCAATATGCCAAGATGATGCCCCCTCAATATGCCAGGATTTCCCCCTCAATATGCCAGGATTATGCCCCTCAATATGCCAGGATTTAGACACCCAATATCCCAAAATTTGGGCACCCCCCCCCCTACCCACGTTGCACACCTACGACATGACCCATAACCCACGTTGCACACCAGGACATGCCCCATCACCACATTTACATGCCTCCATCATCCCATTACATACACATTTCCAATAATATTTGCCATTAATATTCCCCAGCCAATTTGTCCCATAATATGCCAGTGTTATTCTGCAATTTAATATGACTCAGTAAATTTGCCCAATAATATTCCAAGGTTATCTGCAATTTAATATGCCCCTGCTAATTTGCCCAATATGCCAGTGTTAATTGCCATGTAATATTCCCCAGCCAATTTGCCCAATAATATGCCAGTGTTATTTGCCATGTAATATGCCCCAGCCAATTTGCCCAATAATATGCCAGTCTTATTTGCCATGTAATATGCCCCAGCCAATTTTCCCAATAATATGCCAGTCTTATTTGCCATTTAATATTCCCCAGCCAATTTGCCCAGTAATATGCTAGTCTTATTTGCCATGTAATATTCCCCAGCCAATTTGTCCAATAATATGCCAGTCTTATTTGCCATGTAATATTCCCCAGCCAATTTGCCCAATAATATGCCAGTCTTATTTGCCATGTAATATGCCCCAGCCAATTTGCACAATATTATGCCAGTGTTATTTGCCATGTAATATGCCCCAGCCAATTTGCCCAATAATATGCCAGTCTTATTTGCCAGCCAATTTGTCCAATAATATGCCAGTGTTTAAAAGCCCCCCCCCCCCCTTACCTTTTTCTCTGGTGGCTAGTGGCAGGACTTCCCTGGTGGCTAGTGGCAGGAGGACTTCCCTGGTGGCAGGCAGCATGGTCCCTCCATGCTGCCTGTTCGGCCTCCCGGCGGTTGTGCCGACAGGTCACGTGATCGGCGCGCGTCTGACGTCAGAGCGCCGATCACGTGACTGTCGGCACTTCCGTGTCAGACTGCACAGGGAGCCGAACAGGCAGCACGGAGGTTTCTCTGTGCTGCCTGTTCGGCTCCCCGTGCAGCCTGGCAGACAGGCAGAGCGGAGGTGAGAGGGGATCTTCCGATCCCTTCTCAGTCTCTGCCTGCAAGCACGTTTTTTTTTTTTTTTTTTTTTTAAACACTGGCCCAGCGGCCGTGTTTTAAATAGCTTAGGGCGGCCTGGGGGGCAATTGCCACCCTGCCCCCCGGCCCAGCCCGCCCCAGTCTGGTATAATATGGGACTGGTATAATATCTGTCCTGTATAATATGGGACTGGTATAATATCTGACCTGTATTATATGGTACCAGTATTATATGGGACCGGTATAATATCTGACCTGTATAATATGGGACTGGTATAATATCTGACCTGTATAATATGGGACCGGTATAATATCTGACCTGTATAATATGGGACTGGTATAATATCTGACCTGTATAATATGGGACTGGTATAATATCTGACCTGTATAATATGGGACTGGTATAATATCTGACCTGTATTATATGGTACCAGTATTATATGGGACCGGTATAATATCTGACCTGTATAATATGGGACTGGTATAATATCTGACCTGTATAATATGGGACTGGTATAATATCTGACATGTATAATATGGGACTGGTATAATATCTGACCTGTATAATATGGTACCAGTATTATATGGGACCGGTATAATATCTGACCTGTATAATATGGGACTGGTATAATATCTGACCTGTATAATATGGGACTGGTATAATATCTGACCTGTATAATATGGTACCAGTATTATATGGGACCGGTATAATATCTGACCTGTATAATATGGGACTGGTATAATATGGGACTGGTATAATATCTGACCTGTATAATATGGGACTGGTATAATATCTGACCTGTATAATATGGGACTGGTATAATATCTGACCTGTCTTATATGGTACCAGTATTATATGGGACCGGTATAATATCTGACCTGTATAATATGGGACTTGTATAATATCTGACCTGTATAATATCGGACTGGTATAATATGGGACTGGTATAATATCTGACCTGTATAATATGGTACCAGTATTATATGGGACCGGTGTAATATCTGACCTGTATAATATGGGACTTGTATAATATCTGACCTGTATAATATCGGACTGGTATAATATCTGACCTGTATAATATGGGACTGATTTAATATCTGACCTGTATAACATGGGACCGGTATAATATTTACCCTGTATAATATGGGACCGGTATTATATGTGACTGATATAATATCTGAGCTGTATAATATGGGACCGGTATAATATCTGACCTGTATAATATGGGACTTGTATTATATCTGACCTGTATAATATCGGACTGGTATAATATCTGACCTGTATAATATGGGACTGATATAATATCTGACCTGTATAATATGGGACTGGTATAATATTTACCCTGTATAATATGGGACTAGTATTATATGGGACTGATATAATATCTGACCTGTATAATATGGGACCGGTATTATATGGGACCGGTATAATATCTGACCTGTATAATATGGAACTGGTGTAATATCTGACCTGTATAATATCGGACTGGTATAATATTTGACCTGTATAATATGGGACTGATATAATATCTGACCTGTATAATATGGGACTGATATAATATCTGACCTGTATAATATGGGACTGGTATAATATTTACCCTGTATAATATGGGACTAGTATTATATGGGACTGATATAATATCTGACCTGTATAATATGGGACCGGTATTATATGGGACCGGTATAATATCTGACCTGTATAATATGGAACTGGTGTAATATCTGACCTGTATAATATCGGACTGGTATAATATCTGACCTGTATAATATGGGACTGATATAATATCTGACCTGTATAATATGGGACTGATATAATATCTGACCTGGTTAATATGGGGCAAGGTATAATATATGACCTGTATAATATATGACCTGTATAATATATGACCTGTATAATATGTGACCGGTATAATATCTGACCTGTAAAATATGAGACTGATATAATATCTGACCTGTTTAATATGGGACTGGTATAATATCTGACCTGTATAATATGGGACTGGTATAATATGGGACTGGTATAATATCTGACCTGTTTAATACGGGACTGGAATAATATCTGACCTGTATAATATGGTACCAGTATTATATGGGACCGGTATAATATCTGACCTGTATAATATGGGACTTGTATAATATCTGACCTGTATAATATCGGAATGGTATAATATGGGACTGGTATAATATCTGACCTGTATAATATGGTACCAGTATTATATGGGACCTGTATAATATCTGACCTGTATAATATGGGACTGGTATAATATCTGACCTGTATAATATGGTACCAGTATTATATGGGACCGGTGTAATATCTGACCTGTATAATATGGGACTTGTATAATATCTGACCTGTATAATATCGGACTAGTATAATATCTGACCTGTATAATATGGGACTGGTATAATATTTACCCTGTATAATATGGGACCGGTATTATATGGGACTGATATAATATCTGAGCTGTATAATATGGGACCGGTATAATATCTGACCTGTATAATATGGGACTTGTATAATATCTGACCTGTATAATATCGGACTGGTATAATATCTGACCTGTATAATATGGGACTGATATAATATCTGACCTGTATAATATGGGACTGGTATAATATTTACCCTGTATAATATGGGACTAGTATTATATGGGACTGATATAATATCTGACCTGTATAATATGGGACCGGTATTATATGGGACCGGTATAATATCTGACCTGTATAATATGGAACTGGTGTAATATCTGACCTGTATAATATCGGACTGGTATAATATTTGACCTGTATAATATGGGACTGATATAATATCTGACCTGTATAATATGGGACTGGTGTAATATTTACCCTGTATAATATGGGACCAGTATAATATCTGACCTGTATAATATGGGACTGATATAATATCTGACCTGTATAATATGGGACTGATATAATATCTGACCTGGTTAATATGCGGCAAGGTATAATATATGACCTGTATAATATATGACCTGTATAATATGTGACCGGTATAATATCTGACCTGTAAAATATGAGACTGATATAATATCTGACCTGTTTAATATGGGACTGGTATAATATCTGACCTGTATAATATGGGACTGGTATAATATGGGACTGGTATAATATCTGACCTGTTTAATACGGGACTGGAATAATATCTGACCTGTATAATATGGTACCAGTATTATATGGGACCGGTATAATATCTGACCTGTATAATATGGGACTTGTATAATATCTGACCTGTTTAATATCGGACTGGTATAATATGGGACTGGTATAATATCTGACCTGTATAATATGGTACCAGTATTATATGGGACCTGTATAATATCTGACCTGTATAATATGGGTCTGGTATAATATCTGACCTGTATAATATGGTACCAGTATTATATGGGACCGGTATAATATCTGACCTGTATAATATGGAACTGGTATAATATCTGACCTGTATAATATCGGACTGGTATAATATTTGACCTGTATAATATGGGACTGATATAATATCTGACATGTATAATATGGGACTGGTATAATATTTACCCTGTATATGGGACCAGTATAATATCTGACCTGTATAATATGGGACTGATATAATATCTGACCTGTATAATATGGGACCGGTATTATATGGGACCGGTATAATATCTGACCTGTATAATATGGAACTGGTGTAATATCTGACCTGTATAATATCGGACTGGTATAATATTTGACCTGTATAATATGGGACTGATATAATATCTGACCTGTATAATATGGGACTGGTGTAATATTTACCCTGTATAATATGGGACCAGTATAATATCTGACCTGTATAATATGGGACTGATATAATATCTGACCTGTATAATATGGGACTGATATAATATCTGACCTGGTTAATATGGGGCAAGGTATAATATATGACCTGTATAATATATGACCTGTATAATATATGACCTGTATAATATGTGACCGGTATAATATCTGACCTGTAAAATATGAGACTGATATAATATCTGACCTGTTTAATATGGGACTGGTATAATATCTGACCTGTATAATATGGGACTGGTATAATATGGGACTGGTATAATATCTGACCTGTTTAATACGGGACTGGAATAATATCTGACCTGTATAATATGGTACCAGTATTATATGGGACCGGTATAATATCTGACCTGTATAATATGGGACTTGTATAATATCTGACCTGTATAATATCGGAATGGTATAATATGGGACTGGTATAATATCTGACCTGTATAATATGGTACCAGTATTATATGGGACCTGTATAATATCTGACCTGTATAATATGGGACTGGTATAATATCTGACCTGTATAATATGGTACCAGTATTATATGGGACCGGTGTAATATCTGACCTGTATAATATGGGACTTGTATAATATCTGACCTGGTTAATATGGGGCAAGGTATAATATATGACCTGTATAATATGTGACCGGTATAATATCTGACCTGTAAAATATGAGACTGATATAATATCTGACCTGTATAATATGGGACTGGTATAATATCTGACCTGTATAATATGGGACTGGTATAATATGGGACTGGTATAATATCTGACCTGTATAATATGGGACTGGTATAATATCTGACCTGTATAATATGGGACTGGTATAATATCTGACCTGTATAATATGGTACCAGTATTATATGGGACCTGTATAATATCTGACCTGTATAATATGGGACTGGTATAATATCTGACCTGTATAATATGGTACCAGTATTATATGGGACCGGTGTAATATCTGACCTGTATAATATGGGACTTGTATAATATCTGACCTGTATAATATCGGACTAGTATAATATCTGACCTGTATAATATGGGACTGGTATAATATTTACCCTGTATAATATGGGACCGGTATTATATGGGACTGATATAATATCTGAGCTGTATAATATGGGACCGGTATAATATCTGACCTGTATAATATGGGACTTGTATAATATCTGACCTGTATAATATCGGACTGGTATAATATCTGACCTGTATAATATGGGACTGATATAATATCTGACCTGTATAATATGGGACTGGTATAATATTTACCCTGTATAATATGGGACTAGTATTATATGGGACTGATATAATATCTGACCTGTATAATATGGGACCGGTATTATATGGGACCGGTATAATATCTGACCTGTATAATATGGAACTGGTGTAATATCTGACCTGTATAATATCGGACTGGTATAATATTTGACCTGTATAATATGGGACTGATATAATATCTGACCTGTATAATATGGGACTGGTGTAATATTTACCCTGTATAATATGGGACCAGTATAATATCTGACCTGTATAATATGGGACTGATATAATATCTGACCTGTATAATATGGGACTGATATAATATCTGACCTGGTTAATATGCGGCAAGGTATAATATATGACCTGTATAATATATGACCTGTATAATATGTGACCGGTATAATATCTGACCTGTAAAATATGAGACTGATATAATATCTGACCTGTTTAATATGGGACTGGTATAATATCTGACCTGTATAATATGGGACTGGTATAATATGGGACTGGTATAATATCTGACCTGTTTAATACGGGACTGGAATAATATCTGACCTGTATAATATGGTACCAGTATTATATGGGACCGGTATAATATCTGACCTGTATAATATGGGACTTGTATAATATCTGACCTGTTTAATATCGGACTGGTATAATATGGGACTGGTATAATATCTGACCTGTATAATATGGTACCAGTATTATATGGGACCTGTATAATATCTGACCTGTATAATATGGGTCTGGTATAATATCTGACCTGTATAATATGGTACCAGTATTATATGGGACCGGTATAATATCTGACCTGTATAATATGGAACTGGTATAATATCTGACCTGTATAATATCGGACTGGTATAATATTTGACCTGTATAATATGGGACTGATATAATATCTGACATGTATAATATGGGACTGGTATAATATTTACCCTGTATATGGGACCAGTATAATATCTGACCTGTATAATATGGGACTGATATAATATCTGACCTGTATAGTATGGGACTGATATAATATCTGACCTGGTTAATATGGGGCAAGGTATAATATATGACCTGTATAATATGTGACCGGTATAATATCTGACCTGTAAAATATGAGACTGATATAATATCTGACCTGTATAATATGGGACTGGTATAATATCTGACCTGTATAATATGGGACTGGTATAATATGGGACTGGTATAATATCTGACCTGTATAATATGGGACTGGTATAATATCTGACCTGTATAATATGGGACTGGTATAATATCTGACCGGTATAATATGGTACCAGTATTATATGGGACCGGTATAATATCTGACCTGTATAATATGGGACTTGTATAATATCTGACCTGTATAATATGGGACTGGTATAATATGGGACTGGTATAATATCTGACCTGTATAATATGGTACCAGTATTATATGGGACCGGTATAATATCTGACCTGTATAATATGGGACTTGTATAATATCTGACCTGTATAATATCGGACTGGTATAATATCTGACCTGTATAATATGGGACTGATATAATATCTGACCTGTATAATATGGGACTGGTATAATATCTGACCTGTATAATATGGTACCAGTATTATATGGGACCGGTATTATATCTGACCTGTATAATATGGGAATTGTATAATATCTGACCTGTATAATATCGGACTGGTATAATATCTGATCTGTATAATATGGGACTGATTTAATATCTGACCTGTATAATATGGGACTGGAATAATATTTACCCTGTATAATATAGGACCGGTATTATATGGGACTGATATAATATCTGACCTGTATAATATCGGACTGGTATAATATTTGACCTGTATAATATGGGACTGATATAATATCTGACCTGTATAATATGGGACTGGTATAATATTTACCCTGTATAATATGGGACCGGTATTATATGGGACTGATATAATATCTGACCTGTATAATATGGGTCCGGTATTATATGGGACCGATATAATATCTGACCTGTATAATATGGGACTGGTATTATATGGGACCGGTTTAATATCTGACCCGTATAATATGGAACTGGTATAATATCTGACCTGTATAATATTGGACTGGTATAATATTTGACCTGTATAATATGGGACTGATATAATATCGGACCTGTATAAAATGGGACTGGTATAATATATGACCTGTATAATATGTGACCGGTATAATATCTGACCTGTAAAATATGAGACTGATATAATATGGGACAAGGTATAATATCTGACCTGTATAATATGGGACTGATATAATATCTGACCTGTATAATATGGGACTGGTATAATATTTAACCTGTATAATATGGGGCCGGTATAATATCTGACCTGTATAATATGGGACTGATATAATATCTGACCTGTATAATATGGGACTGATATAATATCTGACCTGTATAATATGTGACCGGTATAATATCTGACCTGTATAATATGAGACTGATATAATATGGGACAAGGTATAATATGGGACTAATATTACAGTATATCTGACCTGTATAATATGTGACCGGTATAATATCTGACCTGTATTATATGAGACTGATATAATATGGGACAAGGTATAATATGGGACTAATATTACAGTATATCTGACCTGTATAATATGTGACCGGTATAATATCTGACCTGTATAATATGAGACTGATATAATATGGGACAAGGTATAATATGGGACTAATATTACAGTATATCTGACCTGTATAATATGTGACTGGTATAATATCTGACCTGTATAATATGTGACCGGTATGATATCTGATGCTCTGTAATGTGCAATGTCAGGAAAGATTGCTGGATGTGTGTAATATGTAGTATGTGGTGTTTTTCAAGATTAGCATGAGTTTGACAAGAGAATTGGACAAGATAAACCGCTAACCTTTTCCTCAAGTTGCATGATTGATTCTCAGACATCCAGAGACAGGGGATTAGAAATAAATAATGGGCCTGCTACTTAATTAATCTAGAGACTGCTCGGCACACTGGCTTTTAACCCGGGGAGGTAATACACCTGACAGCTTCCTCCATTAGCGTGTGCCTCACGTGTCAGACTGAAACATTCATACCTTGTGTGTTTGGAGGAGAGATGGACTTCATGAGTCCCCAATTCTCATCAGAGACAGACGCATCCCGGTAAGACAGGTAATACAAAGAGAGTGCTAGGTCAGAGGGCAGCCAGGGGGAACCTCCTGTGTCCCATTATCTCCCGAGGAGGTACCATCCTATAGGACAAGATATCTCTCCCCCGAGGAGGTACCATCCTATAGGACAAGATATCTCTCCCCCGAGGAGGTACCATCCTATAGGACAAGATATCTCTCCCCCGAGGAGGTACCATCCTATAGGACAAGATATCTCTCCCCCGAGGAGGTACCATCCTATAGGACAAGATATCTCTCCCCCGAGGAGGTACCATCCTATAGGACAAGATATCTCTCCCCCGAGGAGGTACCATCCTATAGGACAAGATATCTCTCCCCCGAGGAGGTACCATCCTATAGGACAAGATATCTCTCCCCCGAGGAGGTACCATCCTATAGGACAAGATATCTCTCCCCCGAGGAGGTACCATCCTATAGGACAAGATATCTCTCCCCCGAGGAGGTACCATCCTATAGGACAAGATATCTCTCCCCCGAGGAGGTACCATCCTATAGGACAAGATATCTCTCCCCCGAGGAGGTACCATCCTATAGGACAAGATATCTCTCCCCCGAGGAGGTACCATCCTATAGGACAAGATATCTCTCCCCCGAGGAGGTACCATCCTATAGGACAAGATATCTCTCCCCCGAGGAGGTACCATCCTATAGGACAAGATATCTCTCCCCCGAGGAGGTACCATCCTATAGGACAAGATATCTCTCCCCCGAGGAGGTACCATCCTATAGGACAAGATATCTCTCCCCCGAGGAGGTACCATCCTATAGGACAAGATATCTCTCCCCCGAGGAGGTACCATCCTATAGGACAAGATATCTCTCCCCCGAGGAGGTACCATCCTATAGGACAAGATATCTCTCCCCCGAGGAGGTACCATCCTATAGGACAAGATATCTCTCCCCCGAGGAGGTACCATCCTATAGGACAAGATATCTCTCCCCCGAGGAGGTACCATCCTATAGGACAAGATATCTCTCCCCCGAGGAGGTACCATCCTATAGGACAAGATATCTCTCCCCCGAGGAGGTACCATCCTATAGGACAAAATATCTCTCCCCCGAGGAGGTACCATCCTATAGGACAGGCGTTTAGGTGATACAGTCACAGTATAAGCAGTGTTTAGGTGATACTGTCACAGTATAAGCAGTGTTTAGGTGACGCAGTCACAGTATAAGCAGTGTTTGGGTGATAGTCACAGTATAAGCAGTGTTTAGGTGATACAGTCACAGTATAAGCAGTGTTTTGGTGAAACAGTCACAGTATAAGCAGTATTTAGGTGATACAGTCACAGTATAAGCAGTGTTTAGTTGATACAGTCACAGTATAAGCAGTGTTTAGGTGATATAGTCACAGTATAAGCAGTGTTTGGGTGATACAGTCACAGTATAAGCAGTATTTAGGTGATACAGTCACAGTATAAGCAGTGTTTAGTTGATACAGTCACAGTATAAGCAGTGTTTGGGTGATACAGTCACAGTATAAGCAGTATTTAGGTGATACAGTCACAGTATAAGCAGTGTTTAGTTGATACAGTCACAGTATAAGCAGTGTTTGGGTGATACAGTCACAGTATAAGCAGTATTTAGGTGATACAGTCACAGTATAAGCAGTGTTTAGTTGATACAGTCACAGTATAAGCAGTGTTTAGGTGATATAGTCACAGTATAAGCAGTGTTTAGGTGATACAGTCACAGTATAAGCAGTGTTTTGGTGAAACAGTCACAGTATAAGCAGTGTTTAGGTGATATAGTCACAGTATAAGCAGTGTTTAGTTGATACAGTCACAGTATAAGCAGTGTTTGGGTGATACAGTCACAGTATAAGCAGTATTTAGGTGATACAGTCACAGTATAAGCAGTGTTTAGTTGATACAGTCACAGTATAAGCAGTGTTTAGGTGATATAGTCACAGTATAAGCAGTGTTTAGGTGATACAGTCACAGTATAAGCAGTGTTTTGGTGAAACAGTCACAGTATAAGCAGTGTTTAGGTGATATAGTCACAGTATATGCAGTGTTTCGGTGATACAGTCACAGTATAAGCAGTGTTTAGGTGATACAGTCACAGTATAAGCAGTGTTTTGGTGAAACAGTCACAGTATAAGCAGTGTTTAGGTGATATAGTCACAGTATATGCAGTGTTTCGGTGATACAGTCACAGTATAAGCAGTGTTTGGGTGATAGTCATAGGATGAGCAGTGTTTAGGTGATACAGTCACAGTATAAGCCGTGTTTAGGTGATACAGTCACAGTATAAGCAGTGTTTGGGTGATACAGTCACAGTATAAGCAGTGTTTAGGTGATACAGTCACAGTATAAGCAGTGTTTGGGTGATACAGTCACAGGATAAGCAGTGTTTGGGTGATACAGTCACAGTATAAGCATTGTTTAGGTGATACAGTCACAGTATAAGCAGTGTTTAGGTGATACAGTCACAGTATAAGCAGTGTTTAGGTGATACAGTCATAGTATAAGCAGTGTTTAGGTGATACAGTCACAGTATAAGCAGTGTTTGGGTGATACAGTCACAGTATAAGCAGTGTTTGGGTGATACAGTCACAGTATAAGCAGTGTTTAGGTGATACAGTCACAGTATAAGCAGTGTTTAGGTGATACAGTCACAGTATAAGCAGTGTTTGGGTGATACAGTCACAGTATAAGCAGTGTTTAGGTGACAGTCACAGTATAAGCAGTGTTTGGGTGACACAGTCACAGTATATGCAGTGTTTAGGTGATACAGTCACAGTATAAGCAGTGTTTGGGTGATACAGTCACAGGATAAGCAGTGTTTGGGTGATACAGTCACAGTATAAGCATTGTTTAGGTGATACAGTCACAGTATAAGCAGTGTTTAGGTGATACAGTCACAGTATAAGCAGTGTTTAGGTGATACAGTCATAGTATAAGCAGTGTTTAGGTGATACAGTCACAGTATAAGCAGTGTTTGGGTGATACAGTCACAGTATAAGCAGTGTTTGGGTGATACAGTCACAGTATAAGCAGTGTTTAGGTGATACAGTCACAGTATAAGCAGTGTTTAGGTGATACAGTCACAGTATAAGCAGTGTTTGGGTGATACAGTCACAGTATAAGCAGTGTTTGGGTGACACAGTCACAGTATAAGCAGTGTTTGGGTGACACAGTCACAGTATATGCAGTGTTTAGGTGATACAGTCACAGTATAAGCAGTGTTTAGGTGATCCAGTCCCAGTATAAGCAGCGTTTAGGTGATCCAGTCCCAGTATAAGCAGTGTTTAGGTGATACAGTCACAGTATAAGCAGTGTTTGGGTGATACAGTCACAGTATAAGCAGTGTTTGGGTGACACAGTCACAGTATAAGCAGTGTTTGGGTGATACAGTCACAGTATAAGCAGTGTTAGGTGATACAGTCACAGTATAAGCAGTGTTTAGGTGATACAGTCACAGTATAAGCAGTGTTTAGGTGATCCAGTCCCAGTATAAGCAGCGTTTAGGTGATACAGAGACATTCGGTGTATAGACTTTGGTATTATAGCCTAACCCCGAACTCCAACATGAACATACAGTGGAATGTCCGTGTTCGGGTCCGGGGTCCGAATACTGTAATGTTCGGTACGAGCCCACACAGTGCGGTTAGTGATGTGATTGTGTTTGTGAATGATGCTTATTGTGCCGCACACAGTGTCACATTCCCTGCTCTCCAGAGTCACGATCTGAACGTACTCAGTCCCCTTCCATGTCAGCATGGCCGTGATATCATCAGTCACAGCCCCCCCTGCTCCATATAACCACGTGCATGCTGGGTGTATAAAGCCCCCACTGGCGGCATGTCTGGCTCTACCAGTAACAGTTAAAGTGGTTTCTCTTGCGTTATCTGAACCATGTTTCTATGGACACGGCCGGCACTCGATGATAAGTCGTGTCTTACTAATCAGTGTACAAGCAGAACAGGTGCAAATCAATGTATAGCAATGTATATAAACCTATAGCAATGTATATAAACCTATATTAATGTATATCAATGTATATAAACCTATAGCAATGTATATAAACCTATAGCAATGTATATCAATGTATATAAACCTATAGCAATGTATATAAACCTATATCAATGTACATCAATGTATATAAACCTATACCAATGTATATAAACCTATAGCAATGTATATAAACCTATAGCAATGTATATCAATGCATATAAACCTATAGCAATGTATATAAACCTATAGCAATGTATATCAATGTATATAAACCTATATCAATGTATATAAACCTATACCAATGTATATAAACCTATATCAATGTATATAAACCTATAGCAATGTATATAAACCTATATCAATGTATATAAACCTATAGCAATGTATATCAATGTATATAAACCTATAGCAATGTATATAAACCTATAGCAATGTATATAAACCTATATCAATGTATATAAACCTATAGCAATGTATATCAATGTATATAAACCTATAGCAATGTATATAAACCTATAGCAATGTATCTCAATGTATATAAACCTATATCAATGTATATAAACCTATAGCAATGTATATAAACCTATATCAATGTATATAAACCTATAGCAATGTATCTCAATGTATATAAACCTATATCAATGTATATAAACCTATAGCAATGTATATAAACCTATAGCAATGTATCTCAATGTATATAAACCTATATCAATGTATATCAATGTAAATTAACCCTTTAGCAATGTATATAAACCTATAGCAATGTATATCAATGTATATAAACCTATAGCAATGTATATAAACCTATAGCAATGTATCTCAATGTATATAAACCTATATCAATGTATATAAACCTATAGCAATGTATATCAATGTATATAAACCTATATCAATGTATATAAACCTATAGCAATGTATATAAACCTATAGCAATGTATCTCAATGTATATAAACCTATATCAATGTATATAAACCTATAGCAATGTATATAAACCTATAGCAATGTATCTCAATGTATATAAACCTATATCAATGTATATCAATGTAAATTAACCCTTTAGCAATGTATATAAACCTATAGCAATGTATATCAATGTATATAAACCTATAGCAATGTATATAAACCTATAGCAATGTATCTCAATGTATATAAACCTATATCAATGTATATAAACATATAGCAATGTATATCAATGTATATAAACCTATAGCAATGTATATAAACCTACAGCAATGTATCTCAATGTATATAAACCTATATCAATGTATATAAACCTATAGCAATGTATATCAATGTTTATAAACCTATATCAATGTATATAAACCTATATCAATGTATATCAATGTAAATTAACCCTTTAGCAATGTATATAAACCTATAGCAATGTATATAAACCTATAGCAATGTATATCAATGTATATAAACCTATAGCAATGTATATAAACCTATATCAATGTACATCAATGTATATAAACCTATACCAATGTATATAAACCTATATCAATGTATATAAACCTATACCAATGTATATAAACCTATAT